>CM077572.1:1200000-1522500 GCA_039657325.1 Stephania cephalantha
AGTATGAGCAAAGAGGTAAATTTTATTAACACGCAAATAAAATATGTGCAAAAATGTAAATTTCATTACCACAAAAAAATCTAAGCAATTTGGATTAGGTTGAATTAATTTATTAATTTTAAGGGAAGGCACGAGAAGTATGAGAAAAGAGGTAAATTTTATTAGCACTAAAATAAAGTATGGGCAAAAAGGTAAATTTCATTACCACAAAAAAATTTAAGCAATTTGGATTAGGTTGAATTAATTTATTAATTTTAAGGGAAGGCACGAGAAGTATGAGAAAAGAGGTAAATTTTATTAGCGCTCAAATAAAGTATGGGCAAAAAAGTAAATTTGATTACCACTTAAAAATTTGTGATTCGTGCTTTTATATATATGATAGATATATACCCTTCAAAAAAGGAATTTTTTTGAAAGTTGAGTTTCGTATCCTTATCCTTTAAGAAATAAAATTAACAATCAATAGGTTCCAACTAGGGGTGGGCAAACCGCGGTTTGGTGGTGGAAACTATCAAACCGCGGGTTCGCGGTTTGACCGATTTGCAAACCACCACCAAACCGCGAACCATCAAAACCGCACCCAAATCGCCCGCGGTTTGGTCGGTTTGGTTTCGCGATTTTCATCCGACCCATTTTCAAAAAAAACAAAAAACAAAAAAAGAAAAAGAAAAAAGAAACAATCATACATATTACATACCATAAAGTCCATACATGTTTAATGTTCAATTGTTCATCAAAAATTTCACATAAGATACAACAAAACATATATAACGAATCATTCACCAAAAAGAACTCAATCAAAGTTAGAAATCCAAGTTTATCTCAAAAGTTACAACAAAAACAAATAGATTAGAACAAATAAATGTTGGATATTTATTAAAATACCCGCGGTTTGGTGAAACCACGATTTTTTTTAAAATGAAAACCGCGACCAAACCACGATTATGCAATTTTTAAGTTTTTTAAACCGCCCCAAACCGCGAGTTCTAAAAATCAGACCAAACCATGCGGTTTACACGGTTTGGGCGGTTTTTCGGAAACCGCTGCCCACCCCTAGTTCCAACCATTACCTCATAAACGTATAAATATTTTTTCAAAAAAATGTATAAATGCATTTATATTTAAATTCTTTGTTTTTATCTTCAACCAAACCACGCAATGCAATGAAAAATGCATGCTCTCATTTCTACCGCGGCGCAATCCACATGAAAAATTCTATAATGAGAGTTACTAGAAAATAGAGCTGACTCACGTGCGAGTCACGTGATGAAGTCCTCTCTCTCGCCCATAAAATGTCTTCAACCCTAACCAGACCAAACCACACTACTTGATCTTATCTGAGCAGCTAGGGTTTCGGCGTCCCGCGCGGCGGCGGCGGCGCCACCAGCTCCGCCGGAGAACGCCGCCCCGATTCGGTCGGCGGCGTTGTCCCTGCCTTCACCGCTGGAGGCCTGCCCGCCGGGATGCCCGCCCCATCAAATTCTGCGATGACGACTGCCCGCGGCCAGAGCACTCTCTCTCTACGAGATGTCGCAGTGATGGCTTCGCGGGCTTTCCCCCAAAACTCAAAATCCAATCTTCGCTTTCAGTTTCATCGACGTTTTGTTTTCAGTCGTTGTTGATTTGGGAGAAAGTTTGTTCATTTATGTATTGCATTGTTGTTCTAGGGTTTCCTTGGATTGTTTTGTTTGGGTTTCTTAGTGATTCTTAGGTTTTTCTCTCTTTGGTCTCTTATTCTCTTTCAATTTCATCGATGTTTTGTTTTCAATCGTTGTTGATTTGGGAGAAAGCTTGTTCATTTATAATTGCATTGTTGTTCCAGGGTTTTTTTTTTTTTTTTTGATTTTTTTAGGGTTTGTAATGATTCTTATTTTTTTAGGGTTTCTAATGATTCTTACGTTTTTCTCTCTTTGGTCTCTTATTCTCTTTCAATTTCATCGATGTTTTGTTTTCAATCGTTGTTGATTTGGGAGAAAGCTTGTTCATTTATAAATGCATTGTTGTTCCAGGGTTTTTTTTTTTTTTTTGGATTTTTTTAGGGTTTGTAATGATTCTTAGGTTTTTTCTCTCTTTAGTCTCTTATTCTCTTTCAATTTCATCGATGTTTTGTTTTCAATCGTTGTTGATTTGGGAGAAAGCTTGTTCATTTATCATTGCATTGTTGTGCTAGGGTTTTTTTTTTTTGATTTTTTTTTCAGGGTTTGTAATGATTGTTAGGTTTTTCTCTCTTTGGTCTCTTATTCTCTTTCAATTTCATCGATGTTTTGTTTTCAATCGTTGTTGATTTGGGAGAAAGCTTGTTCATTTATCATTGCATTGTTGTTCTAGGGTTTCTTTTTAGGGATTTTGATGATCCATAGGTTTTTCTCTAGTTGGATTACGGTTTAGCATTGTTTATGTATTTGCTTTAGCATTTCCATCCTGCCCCTTTAGTTCTTCATGTAAAATTAGGTCGAAGTTTTTCTGGGGTTTTTGAGGACGGTTTGTAGTTTTGTCAATTCTTGGGTTTAGGTTTAGAGTTAGGGTTTGTGTGTGGATTTCGTGTCTTGGATTGTTTAAGGTGGATTTCTTTGTGTGTTCTTGTTTTGTTTGATCGGTTTGCAGGGCAGATGGAGGATGCATCGCCTTTGGTCATCACGGCGTAATGGTTTTTGAGGTTTGTTTCATTACTGAAATGAAATTATACTTGTTTGAAGTATGTTTTTACTTCTTAGGCTGCTTGTTTGAGTGCACTGTACTGAAGCTCTTGTCTTTATGTGTTAGACGTGTTGCTTATTCAGATAGTGCAAGAATAAATTTGGGGGTTCCGCTTTGCAGCTTAGAGTATGACATGTTTATGCTGCCTGTATTACCCCCACATCTTACATTGGCATAATCCTTTACTTTCAAATTTAATTTACTTCATATGTGTTCATTGTAGGCATCGTCTGATTGCGTATGAGCGTGTGACGGTGTGAATATTATTTGTTGTGTGAAAAATTTGCTTAGTATTTTGAATCGAGCTTTAGGAATTTGAGTTGACTTTGTGGGTGATCATTTATTTGCAATATTTTATCTTTTGCCGTTAATTGTTCTTGGTGGAAGAAATGGTTTGATTTTCTTTTAGAGTTTGTTTACATAATTACATTAAGGTGATTTAATTAGTTACTAGAGACGTGCATGGGTTAGTTTTGCCTGTATTTGCCCTAACACGTAGTGCCAATCTTCATTTTGTGGGTCTCGTTTTGTTGGTTGATAATGTATTAAGATGACATCTTAAATTTTTAAAATAACTATTGGAGGTCCCACGTCGGTCTTTTCTAGTACTTGGATTTCACTCGTTGCAACGCAATACGTATAGTGGGAAGTGGGAACACCCACTATATAACTTATTATGCATTGTGGATGCTCTAAGGGTTGGTGTCGTCGGACTTTGCTATTATGTAATTCGAGGACACGGAGGCTCGACTAGAAGTACTCAAAAATTTAGACTTGGGTAATTAGAGAAGGCATATATATAGCCATGTGTTTTTGAATTACATTATAGCAAAACTCGACCTTTAGCGCATTTGCAATGCATAAAAGATCGTGTATTATGGAGCATAACAAATATAGTGAGCAAGCTCTACACTCAAAAAGTTGATTGTGGGGCTCGGAACAATTTTTTTAGGAAAACTATTTTTTATTTCTTTTATATTTTTGTTCACATTTTTTCTTTTATATTTTTGGAGGTTTTTTTTTTCATCTTCCTTTTTACATTCCTTATAATCGTTTTAAGATTTTGTTTAAATTTATATAGAAAGTGATGTGATTGTGGGTCCAATAAATGTATAGTGAGTGTTTAACTATTGTGTGAGAAAATATAGTCGTGGATTGATGAGGTGGCATGCTATTATACCTCGCTCGACTTGTTCATGGGCCAAGTTCGGGCCTAAGAACCTTAGCCCATGCCATTCCATCACCTATGTGCGGGACCTATACATTTTCTCCAAGCTTGACCCATACAAAAAATGTAAAACCCAACCTAGCCCCAAACGCCCACATATATATTTTTTATTAAAAAATAAATTAACTATTATTTCATAATATTTATTTTTATTTACTTTTTACAGAACCATTCGTATTTTTATATATTTATTTTGTATACATTTGTCGTGCAAGAATGAGGTTTTGCTCAAATGGTTAGGTAATAAACAAATGTATGTTAAATCTTAGGATCAAATCCTATTAACATCACTATTTATTTTTAAATATTTAGTTATTTATACTATTTAGGCAGGGCTCGACCCTAGCTTGGCATTTTTAACGTGGCTCAAATCTATTCCACTTAAAGCAGCCTAACCAGGCTCGGAGTTGGGACATGTTTTTCTTGAAAAGAGCTACCCAAGCTCAGTTATTTGTTCTTGGGCTTGGGCAGGGCCATGATCAGGTCTATTCTCAGCCATATTTTCAATGCGGCGAGGCGGTGTTAGACAGTTTAGCCTCGCCTAGTTGAGATGGCACCTAGTTGGTGCATAGGCGCCCCTAGGCGAGCCTAGGCGAGCGAGCCTAGGCAGATGACAAAATATTTATTTAACCTCCCTAAGAAATAATTTAATTTATTTAGACGCCTCTCAATAGTGAGCGTCATACTTTCTCACCTACACATTTTCATCACCATATTTTCAACTCCACATGTTTTCACTTTTTGAAAGAACAAAATATTTTCAAAAACATATTAAATAAATAATATTTTCAAAAAAATAAATAAATATTATTTTTGATAAGAAAATATTTTTTAATGATTATTTTAAGGAGCACTGCCTTCCTTATTAAGGGCTAGGCAGTGGAATCTTCCAAATTCTTAAGGCGACGCCTTGAAAATACTGATACTTGGCTCTTGTACACGTGGGCAGTGGGAACACCCCATATACGATTTCTTATGCTTTGCAGATAGACCTTTTCATGGGCTTTGGCCCATACCCAACTCACCCAGGTTGTAAACAAATAATAGGGTTTTGGTAGGTCCTTTTTGAGGAAAGTTCGGGCCTGAGCTTTATTTGGCCCACTTTAAAATGGGCGAGGCTTGGGCCATCTTGAAAAACTCAAGCCTGGTCTAGTCTCGGCCCGAATATAACTAATAACTAAGGTTTGTAAAATATATTATGATGTAGATGAGATTTGATCCTAGGATCTAATGTACACGTGTATGCTACTTTACCATGTGAATTAAATCACCTTCTTTGATAGCAATTGTATATAAAATAAATGCATATAGATATGAATGGTGTTGAAGAAGTACATAAAAATAAATGTTATAAAATAAATAATTATTAAATTTTTTTATATTTTTAATAAAAAATATACATGTCAGCTCGTTGGGTTGGATTTAGGTTTTATATTATTTGCATGGGCGTTGCTTGGGTTAATGTAAAAGCCCGCGCATAAGTGGTGGGCTGGGCTTGGGCTAAGCTTATTAGGTCTGAGCCTGGCCAGAGCTCGACCCATGTACAAATCTAATTTCGGCTCGAAGTACCCAAATAATTAGACATGGGTACTTAGAAATTGCAACATCGATGCAAGGACTAGAAAATGTATGAAATGGGTTGATAAGATGTCTTTATTGGGTGTTTATAAAATTTGAAATATTATTAAGATATTTAAAGTAGGTTTGATTTGTTTACTTGCATGAACTTTATATGTAACTGGGAATGATATGGGATAGACCAGAAACTATTTCCAAATTTTCGCTTTCGTTGTTTAACTCTTTCTTATCGCTAAGCAACTCCTTTAGTTCTCTCTTTGAAGTTTTCTTCCTCCTCTTCGGCCCCCTTCTAGATCTATTTTCCCCCTTTTAATCTTTTTCGTTTCAAATTGTAATATAATTGCATTAATTGTCATTTTTGTTGATAGTTCAACCCACCATCAAAGATGAAGATCTTCATCTAATAGCCATCAAAGATGTAGTCGCAAAGCTTCAAGAGCAATTTGAAGACTCTTTTTCTAAAGTTGTCTCTAATATCAAGATAGTTCAACAAATACAGTAGTTAGTAGCCCCATTGTAACAAACTTCTACTTTGGAGGTAATTGAAGAAGCCTATTTACAATCATGTCGCAAATGGATTGCATTGAGGAGAACTTCAGAAGAAAGGTATTGTATTGTTCGTTAAGCTTCGTGATTGCATCTTCGAGGGTTGTGAGATTCAAAATGAGCTGAACATGGCCTAGTAGAGAGTGATTTTGAGGGGAAGTTGGAAATTTTGTCAAGAGAGATTTCTTGAGGGGAAGTAGGAAATTATGTCAATCGAAATATCTTATTACGAACTTCCTATGAGGTTCACTTCTCAGATAGTACACTTCCCTAGAAGAACATTCCCTCGAAGGTGGCAAAATGAGCTGAACATGGCCTTAGAAAATGGAGACATGTGCCTTAAATCTTTTTTTCTATTTTTCTTTTTCGTTTTTTTATTTTATATTTATAGTGCTTTATACAAGTAGCAAATTAGATGTATTTTGTAGGCCATAACTAATATCTATTGTTCATACACTAGCAGCTAATCCTTTATATGTCTGCAGCACCCATCAATTTTTTTTAAAGGAAATTTTGCCTAAATTTTATCAAGTGACTGCATAGAATCAAAATAGGAACGTGTCTTTCATATTAGAATTATATACTGCCACTTAACCAAAAAGTGTACAGTTTCTCTTAATGCATAAATATTTAGATAGATGAATTTGTTAATACATTAAACTATTGCAAATTTTTATGGGTGTACTATATTACGTCTTGGACTCTAATTATGTTCTATTCCCCTCGGTCAAGTATATTAGTCGTTTTAGAAAACTTCCTTGTTAAACAATACATTTGAATATGGTCTGGGTTGGGAGTATATATTGTTTTGTTTTTGGGAAGAACGGGTGGTTTTCTATGGCATAAGAATCTGAAAAACGATGAAGAAGTAAAGGAGGACATGATGTCGTATTCAAGAAGTAGGGGGATTGGATGGGCATTGATTCCTTTTTTTTTTTAATTAACAACTTAAAGAAACATCAATGGAAGCATGGGCATGGTGTATCACTACATCACCGGAGCAATTTATGTTGTCTTCAAGAAATAGCAATAGCTTTGTGGCTACCATCAACAGTGATCTACTCTCTAGTTCATTGAAAAAAAAATCTAACTAAATTGTCTATGAACGCACCCAACTCGCATTTCACCTAAAAAAAACTAATAGGTTAATTAGCGCACTTCCTTCTCTATTTGTGTCAAGGGTTAATATAGTATTCCTAACCTATAATTAAATCACTTTTTAAAAATTGTGTTTTACCTTAAAATGACTAATATGCTTGACTGGAGGGAGTCTTAGATTCATGAGCATATTTAATTGATCATACAAAATTCTTTCGTTAAGTTTATTTTGTTACATTGCAAAGTATTATATTACAACTCATTAGATTTAAATATGCAAGATTTCCAAGTCATGGTAATTGATCAACTAATGACATGGTAAATAAGAATTATAAACTATGATTGCGCACTTATTAATAATGTTATGAATATTAATTTGTACATGCTTTGAACTGTGACTTTAGGACTAGGAAGTCATTGATTCAATTCCTATCAAAGTCCATGCTCTTTTGCCTAAGAATTGTGGGGAGGCAAGGATGGGGAATCCCTGTTGAAGGAGGGATCGACTTCCATTTCTTACCTTGCGAGGAAAAAGATGGGGATTCCTTGCCCTGCTTGTCTATTTTAGATATTAAGAATATTTACTTCTTGACACGAAAGAAGTAGAACTTGAGGGGAAAAAGAGGGACCTTGCTTTTGTACTTGTTGAAGATTTTAAATGTGTGAACATGGGATTCACTGGCATGTTCTTAATACCAGAATTAGCTTTGCATTACTTTAATGACTCGAGAGCGAGGTGCAATCGTAATGCTAGTTTATCTCTCGGAGGCCATTCATCCTTGATGATTGGAGCCTTAGAGAACCTATCAATCCATTTCAGTAGTGATGGAAATCTGTTTTCATCAAGCATCTTCAAGTCTGCTGTCTCCTCAAACAAGCTCCCCAAATTCACCAACCAACCTATTGAAAGATCCACCACCCCTATCTCTTCCCCACCAAAGAACTTCTTGCCTTTTACCTCTTCCTCTAATGCCTTGAGGCATTCCAGTACTGCTTCAAAAGCTTCCTCTTTTTCCTTGCCGTGTTTGATGGCCGTCATTGTAAATAAATGTAATAACTACATACAAAACAAAATCATGTTATAGAATTAGTTTGTATACTATGCATGTTTCCATTTGATGCAACTGATGCACTATTTTAGTAATGTCTATGGTTATATCCACTTATCGAGCTTTCTATGTTTATATAACCTTTTTTTTTTTTTTTTTTTTTTACTGCCGGGATTGGATGTTTGAAAAGCTCACCATCAATTGCACTTAATCGTAGCACAATTGAAAAGTTTGATCCATGTAGCCGACCCAGTTAATTGGGACTGAGGCTATGTTGTTGTTGTTGTTGTTGTTGTTGTTGTTGCAGGGATTGGATAAACCTCAACCATTAATTACCTTGTCATCACCAAATTTTGCCCAGAAACGAGCCATGGCTTTGTCATGAGGATGATCAGGTAAAATGCGGTTTTGTTTCCATATTTGATCAAGGTATTCGAGTATAACGAATGATTCACAGACGGGCTTTCCATTGTGAACCAGCACTGGAACTTTCTTGTGAACAGGGTTATATTGGAGGAGAAGAGTGCTCTTGTTGGTAAGATCTTCTTCAATGTATTCGTATTCGATTCCCTTAAGTTTCAGTGCCCAAACAACTCTCAGACAAAAAGGACTTGACCATGTGCTCAGCAGCTTCACCTCTTCATCTGCCATCGCTTCACTTCGAGTGATGATGGCAGCGGATACTGAACTTTTGGTTCATATAATATGAAGCTGGACAGGCGGCTGGCGATTTTATTTAGGTATTGGCATTGTAAGAAAAACTGAGGCCTTTCTCTTGTGCTTGTTTTTATGTGGATCTCTGCCGTATTAATCTTTTACAGGTTAAAAAAGTTTCATTGGAAAGACAAAGCAGGCTAAGTTGGTGAACCCAAAACTGTCTTGTTTGTTTAGAAGGACCAAGCAAAGAACATCTAAAAGGAAAATATTAGAATAACACATCAATAGTTTTATGTACTTTGGGATGCGTAAGCTTGCAGGCCGAGGTGGAGTCCTAACACATCAATAGTGTTTAATCCCCACTTGAAAACCATTTGTCATACTTCCTTCTGTATATTGGAGGTTAAAACTGTTAGGATCAAATGTCTGAATCTTAAATGGTTAATGCATTTGTTCAACTATGATGCAGGTCTACTCTGTTACAGTGTGGTCTGCTTCCAATCAACTAATAAGCAACACGCACACTCTCTGGGTCCTCTCCTTAGCTTTCAGCAAGCTGTCGGCAATGAAGGTTCTCTTTCTGTAAAATTTAATCTCATATTCCGATCATTTATTTCCTGTATTGTTTGATACATGAGGCTTGTCTTATGTTGGATGTCCTTGAGTCATCTTCATGTGACTACATTTATGAATAATAAGCTTAGTAAGTTTTGTTTTAGGTTGATCATTGATGATGCTTATAGTCTCTATTCTTTAGTTTTCTTTGTTGAAGTTCAGCGACTGTCTCACCGTAAGCTTGTTTTATCCTTTCTTCTCTTGTTTTGAATATAACAACAATAATATTTGGCCGGAATGCAGTAGAAAAAGGATTTACAATTGATACTCAGATTTTTGAAGCTAAGTGGGTTTGGTCGTCATTTTTTTCATTGTTTCCGAATTTGGGTCGATACTGATTTGCTGTTTTGTTTGGACGTTTTCACTCAAATTTTCACCACCCCTAACAAGCAAAGGAAGCAGAAAATCAAAGGTAAAAATGGGGGAAAAACACACACAAATTAAGAAAGAGGAAAGCAGGAAATTAACATTAGATAAATTTATAAAGAGATGTGCACTTCAAAGTGATTCAAACAATTTGGTATCATGTCAAATTACTGATTTGATGGTTCTTTATGGGAAGAAGCTTGAATTGCATTAACTTTTCAAGCCAACTTTGATTTCAATAGTGAAGAATGGTAAGTCTGTAGCATTCAATACTTGTGTTTGCTAAGGTGAAAGCATTTAAAGATTGCTTTTCTTGCTGGGTTCCAGCACAGGTAAAAATTAAAGCAACTCTATTGATGGGAACAAGTAAGGAATCTGTATTTAAAGCATCATATGTGAAAGTAGAATGATTATTTAGGTTATTCAATGCAATTACTCATTTCTATTCTTAACAGCTAAAGAAATCTCTTTGGAGATGAATATCATCTTTGTGAACCCTTGTTAGTGTTCTTTATTCTTACCACAATTGAGTTCTCTCAATGTAAATAGTGTATTCACTATTCACCATAAATTGTTTGTTGTGATGGTACAGGTTGAGAAATATTCAGTTTTTGAGTTTTGTTCCATAACCATGCAGGCACTTTGCCTGATTAATTGATTGTTGCACAAGTCTATAATATTTAAAGTCTCTTGGTGTTTCATGAACAAAGGGAATTCAGTCAAGTTGCAAGAAGAGAAAAAAAAATCCAAACAAGTCGGGAATGGCGAAAGCAACATTGATCGGGTCGATCAAAAGCATTCTGTTGTTAGAGAAGTCGATGGTTATACATTTGTGGATTCAACACGCCTTCAAATCTCTTTGAACAAAGGCGAAGATCTCGAAGGCGCCGCATAATTGATTACCACCCAAACTCAAGATCTCTACACGCGAGGTTGAAAGTTTAAGTCTTTCTATTTGTGAGTTCAAGGTGCAAGTGTAACTGGGTTTATTTCTTATTAAAAAGAAAATGCGAGTTGCGCAATTCGACATTAATTGAGACAGGGCCTTTGCACCTACTAAAATCACATGTATATAATTCGATATGAATCATCGAAGTCGGTTACATGTGTTTGATGTTGCAGTTGACATTTACATTATATTTTTCGAAGTATATATAAATCTTGAACCAATGATTTAAAAATGTACATGAAGGCCCCTCATGCCAAGAAATGTGAACGTTATGATTGAGTTGTGTTGACATAGAAATTCTGGGCAACACAAGTAACTTGTACCTGTGTGTATATATGTTTGTGTTTTGGTTTGGTAGGTTATTGCATGCATGCTTGATGTCCTAGCTATGCTAGTTGATATTTTTTTGCATTATTGAATTATGTCATTGTGTAAATTAATGGTTCCGTACATGAAGGTCTCTCAAGACATTAAATGTGAACTTAATACTGTGTTGCATTTCATTGCAAGTGTCAGATAACCCTTTTTAATTATTATTTTGATAGAGTAACTATTTAGACAAGACATACAAGGCCACAAAGTACAGTATTTAAGCTCAATTGGATTCAATACTTTTCCACTATGCATGGGAAGTGAAGAGGTGACATACTATTGACACTCGCTTTTGGTACAAGGTTGATCAAGTCTCTTAGATGGAAAATGCTAGAATGACACCCTAATGACGCTTTAAGTGACACTTTTATGATGTGGCGGGCGTGTGCTTACGTAAAAATGAGTGTGCGCAAAATAATTCATGTTGCATAACATGTGTGGTGTGTATCTAGAAGCGCGCACAACGACGGCTCCCACGAATGTGGGCCAACACGTCACGTCATATTTTTACATAGGACCCGTCCGCCACGTCATAGGGGTGTCATTATTGGTGTCTTTCTAGTACTTTGTTTAATTTGGTTGGGTGTGGTTAATTTGTTGTCCCTCTTGGAGGTTTGTTGTTTCTTTTAGAGGGTCGTCCTTTTTTGTCAAGGTTGTCTTCTGGTGTTAATCGACGTTTGTCTCTATCAATTGTGCCTGAGAGGGCTCCGATGGTAGTAATTGTGATGAGGCTTTAATTATTTTGTCTTTGGTGTTCTAGCGGATACCGAGCTTCAATATTAATGTATGAATGATGGAAGGGTTCTCATCAAACTATCCATGAACGCTAATTTTGATACTCATAACTGCAAGTTTTCGAAGATTTTAGAATAAAAACAATTTTGACATATTTTATTACATTCACGGCTTTGCTGATGGTGTTTTGTTGTTTATTTTTAGGTTGTTGAATATTTTTAATCGTCGTAACGTTACAAGGACCAAAGTGTATATTTTTGAAAAATATAGAGTGACTAAAGTGCGTATTATGACAACCTGAAGCGAGAATTTGTAAGTTACCCTTTGAGGATCCAAGACTCTTTAAGTTTATTGTTGCATTTAATAGATCACTATGCAACATGGTTCTCAACTTTTCATGTAGAGACATTTTTTATGGAGTTGATATTCACGTGAGTTTACTATGAAGTTCAATATTGGACCTAAAGTAAGGTGATGTATAGATCCTTGTTATTATATCTAGAGGTGTGAAAAGTTTGATCCATGTAGTTGATCAGTGCTTGCTTTAAAAATTCTTAAATTTTTTATCGATCATTGCATCTCAAGTTATCTTAGTTTTACTCTGCACCATCGAATTTACTCATATTTATATGTTGTGTTTTCTAATTGTGTTATTTGTAGACCGTTTTTGAATGTGTTCAAACTCCCGCAACCGCCTTTCTCCTAATTTTTGCGTCGATTCCAAACGTTATATTATAAGAAGCATGTCAGTTCCCTAAATCTTTTGTATGAAACTGAAATTAATATTTAAAAAGATAATAAAATAAAAAAATAAAAAGGGACTTATTGAAGAGGTGTTGCACATTCATAAAGAAAGTTAAGCTAAGCTGTTTTATTGGTCATTTGTTCTTAGAAGTTAGCCTATTTTTTTGAGTAACCGTGGGTATCCAACTAGTCCCACGGGCCCCGAGATTGCTTGAAAGAGATCACCAAAGTGGCCCGACGTATGGTTGTCTTGGAGAATCGAACCCGAGGTCGTGCACCTAAAGTTAGCCTATTATTAGCATAAACCTACAGAATTCAGACAAGTAACTGAAAAAGGTTTATTTCATAGATATATTCCAATGGAGAAACAGTAGTTAATTGATCAGTCATTTAGAGATAAATAAATGAGATCCTAAGTTTTCAGAATCTCTTAGGCACTTGACCAAATATGCATAATAGAAAGAGACCCTTTATCCCCCCCCCCACCCTCACTCACTCATAATGCATACATAGTTTAGCAAAGTACAAGAGATCATCATCATCATCATCATCATCATCATAATCATCATAATCATCATTGTGGAGTCAGAAATTGTTGAACTCATCAGACATTGGAGACAACTCCATCATTTCTTCTCCTTGTCCTTGAGCCTCATCAAGTAGCCATGTTTCAAGCATAGACAATGGTGGCTGTTGTTGGTTATTTTCCAATTTGTGCTTGCTGTCCAATATGAAACTTAGCTTTTCATTTGTGGACATGACATCTAATTGATGAGACCCAATTAATGGCCCAATACTGTCAACATTCTCAAAAGATAAAAATGAGTAGTGAAGATCTTCACTTGTGATATTGAGTTGATCATCACTACTAATGCTGATTTCTTGTGATTGAACATGTTTATTCATATTGCCTTGAACATTATTGTTGTCATTGCTGCTTGTCTCTTCTTGTTCTTTCTCTTTGGCCTTAGTTTTTGGACCAGATTTCATCCACCCTTCTAGCAATCTTGATATATTCTCTGTGCTTGAAGCATAAGAGTAGTTGCTACTCTGATTTAACTTGAGAATCGATGGAGACCGGTCCGTCGTCGTCGTCGTCGTCGTCGTCATGTCGTAGCTTCTTTTCTGAATGTGATTTTTATTGAGAAACTGGTGTCTTGTAGTAGTACTAGTAGTTGTTGATTTTGTAGAATCTGATGCCATCTTGTGGATATCAAGAACAGATTGAAACCTCTTGATTTTCTTCTTCAAGTGAGTGTTCCAGTAATTCTTTATATCATTGTCTGTTCTTTGTGGAAGATATGATGCAATTGCTGCCCATCTATAAAGTAACACACAAACAAAAATCAAATTAGATTGAAAACCGCGACGACAACAAAGCCTCAATACCAAATTAGTCCGAGTTCAGATACATGGATCCAACATTATAATAAAATTCGACTGAAAAACTAAGTAAAAAATCATTCTTTTTTTTTTTTTTTTTTTTTTTTTTTTGAAAATTATATGTATACTTGTTTCCCAATAAGGCTTGGAGATGAACTATCATTCCTTCTTCATGAGAAGTGAAGTTGCCTCTCTTGATTCCTGGTCTCAAGTAATTAGTCCATCTCAACCTGCAACTCTTACTGCATCTCAACAGCCCTTCAAATTCCAAATATTGAACATATATAAATTCAACAAAAAAAAATTAAGACATTAATTAAGTACAAATACAAAACTTATATAATTATATACCAGTAGTTGTAGGCACTGATCTCCAATTCCCAGGTCCATGATCTTGTATGTAAGACACCAAGACTATGTCTTCTTCAGGAGTCCAAGGCCCTTTCTTGATGCCAACCTTGTCACAACATGGAGGTCTTCCCATGTTAATTGTTTTGAATAATATTCTAATAAAAAAGACAACTCTCTCTCAGACTCTCTTATATATTTATGTATATGTATTTGGCTTCTCTACATGTTCTTTCTTCACTGGACTTGAAAAAGAGTTTCATAAACATGTGAGTGCTTATATACAAGAGGGTGACTTCAGAGGGCTAGCAAGACCTACCTCTCTCTGACTCATCTGACTTTATTTTTTTTATTTTTTTATTTTTTTTTATATCCGTGGGTGTCTAGACGAGCGGACTATTCTTCACGAGGCCCTAACACAATCGGCCTGGGCGTACCCCAGTGGCCTGAGTGATCTTGCCACACAGGGGAATTGAAACCGAGGTCGTGCGCTTAACTCACATAACCCCGCATTCGCCCTTATCGTTGTGGCAACCCGACCTGGTTAACTTAGTTTTATTTTTCATTGTTTGTTTGTTTCTCTCTCTCTCACTCACTCTTTTAATTCATCTTTCTCTTTTTGGGTCACATGGATCAACACTCATCTCCTCAAAAAAAGTAGGAACTACTGAGACAATGCACACCTCACACTCTATTGATGATCTAATTCTCACTGCATCTCAGTTTTTGGTTTAATATGCTCCATTTGGATTTACATACTTATAGAATTCTGTATCCTCTTTTGAGTTTCCTTGGTCTCACATGAATTAATCGGCCCTTCTCATATAATTACTTTAACATGCATGTTTAACAAGTCACTTAGATCTCTCTTTAATTAATTTCTTCAATGCCCTCTTTAGATGCTTTAATTAAATTCAAGCTTTCAAGCATAAATAGGAACACATTTAATTGATTGCTTTGATTTGTTTGCCTATTCAAGTCATTTGCTAGTGTTAATAATTTTCTCTTGAGATTTCTATGAAAGAACACATTTCATCCTCATAGTAAATTAAAATTATTTCTCATTTTATAATGTTTGACATCATCATCAAACAACAACAACAAAAGCCTCATCATGCAATCCCTATAATTAGCTAGCTAGTTGTGGTCTTCTATATTGATCAAACTCTTCTATTTTGCTCGATGATTTAATTAATGTACATTGCGTGGCATGTATATGTACAATTTTTTTTAAGTCGTGGTCATGTCATTAAATATAGAAAATTGAGGTGTTAAGGAAAATAAGTTAGCAATGATGTTTGATAGGTTCCTACTCTTTTGTATAAATTAATGGCACAAGCTGGAAAGTAAATTTATGACAAAGACAATGCGAACATGTCGGAAGTCTTGCAGAGGTGATGCTTGTGTTTGATTTCAAGTTTGCTTGGTATTACTACAAGCTAGTTGTTCGTGCTTACTAAGTAGGGGTGTTAAAATGGATCAAGACACGCTAACACGCAAAATTAGCATGTTAGGGTTGAAGTTATGTAGGTTTGTGTTGTACGTATATAAACGAGTTGACTAGCTAATATATGACGCATAGTAAATGAGTCGTGTCGCAGGTTGACCCGCTAAGAGATTTGCGAATTACAACACATTATATATAACAGTCTGCTTATGTTTTTTCTTTTAAATTTTGTCAACATATATGAGCTTAATTTAAACTCTGACCGCTAAAGGATTTGCACTTCTTATTATAATTGCTTTACATTTTTCGTTGATATTTCAAATAAGCTCATAGAAAGAAAAAAAGAATGTATTTTAGATTTGGAAAACGATGTTTTGAAATTTTTTTGAGTACGTAGATTTCTTTGCTACACAATAGTGTAGATTCTTTTGAAATTTGTGCGACACGCATTATTTATAACATCTCAAATTAAGTTTTTGAAAGTATATTAGGAGATTATGTAGAAATTTATGGGTCTGGAGAGTGTTGGATCACACACGCATATGTGGGTATATAAATGGGTTGGGACCCACCTTGTACAAAACCAATTAGCTTGTGCTAAGATTCGATTTATGACACTTATATACCACATCAACTCATATAATATTTTTGATGTGAGATTACTTACTCCAACAGTACTCTCCATTAAGTGCAACGAGGTCATGTGAACCTGTTATCACTTGCCAAACATAGTACGTACAAACTACTCTTAGAGGCTCTAGGTCCACAAATTAACGGGTCTAGACTCCACTGCTAGCCTTAGGTCTTCAAACACGAGCCCAAGATCATCTCGCTCTAATACCATGTCGAAATCCATGAGCCCTAGAGAATATTCGGCTACACACGCATATGTGGCTATATAAATAGAGTTGAAACCCATCTTGCACAAAACCAATTGACCAGTGCTATCTAATCTACTCCACTTATATACCACACTAATTGTTATCATATTTTCGACATGAGATATTGTTGCACGAAGTAGTACACCAAACAAACTAAAGTAATTAAACTAAAAGTCATCCACTCCAGTACTCGAACTTTATATATTCTCTTATATGGATAGTTAGGAGGACTATATATTTGAAAAGGGCAACGATGTTTTGACATACTTTGGGTACATACATTAGATACACAATGGTCCAGATATTTATTGAGATACATGCGACACATATTCCAATAAAATCTAGACCATTGTATATCCAATGCACGTATCTAAAGTATGTCAAAATATCATTGTCCATTAGAAGAAAAAAAAAAAAAAAAAAAAACGCACGCAGCACAAATAGTTTCTGCATGCTTTATGGTCTGGCTAGCTACAATATGTCTTGCTACATATATGTTGCCTACATATATGTCTTACTAGCTATATAAATGTGACAAGAAATTTAAAAAGCTATGTGCCCATTGAAACTAAAAAACAAAACAACACAAAAACAGTGAATTAATATATGCGAGAAAAAATCAATTAATGAACACATGCATATATAGGACCAGGGACGTCCTTAGAGCTTAGTTAGGTTTGATTTCTTGACTTGTTTCATGTATCATTTATTTGAAAGAAATTGACCCTAAAAGCTTCATATTATTGATTTCCACGAGCAAGGGGAAGAGGACAAAAATAAAGTAAACAAATCAATGTGCACTTAATTATACAACATAATTATGATGTTTGCATGGCTAGAATGCATATATGTGATGGTCTTGCTTGTTGTGTAGCATTGAGAGGCATGGCATAAATTAAATAAGGCTAATTCAATCCTCTTTGTAACTATTGGAACCATGTGCACCGCACATGCAGTATTGAATACATGCATGAATTAATGAATTGAACGTACGTACTTTTGTTCCGATGTTCCAATCAATTATATATTCCTAATTATGTAGTATGCTTTTATACGCATGCAGTAATGGGTACAAAAAACTTTGTTCTGCTAATGATTTCCTTATACACAATATCATTTTTAGTATTGAAGTATTGAGATTGATATCTATAACACAGTAATCATTTTCGACAACCAAGCAATCTCGATTATAACCCTTGTGGTCATTTTTCAATAGTGCCCCTTCTATCAAGTCATTGGACCGTACTACAATAAAATCGGTTGGTTAAAAACTTAAGATGCAACCAAGAGGGTTGTAGTGGGATGACACGTACGTATATGATAGGTATGAGATTGGATACACGGAAAGAGGGGATCACCTCCAAGCTTTATTGATAGTAAAAAGGGAAAGAAAGATACAACAAAGAAAGAGAGAACCAAGAGGGTTGTAGTGGGATGACACGTACGTATATGATAGGTATGAGATTGGATACACGGAAAGAGGGGATCGCCTCCAAGCTTTATTGATAGTAAAAAGGGAAAGAAAGATACAACAGAGAGAGAGAGAGAGAGAGAGAGAGAGAGAGAGAGAGAGAGAGAGAGAGAGAGAGAGAGAGAGAGAGAGAGAGAGAGAGTGTGAGAATGTGTGTGTGTGTGTGTGTGTGTGTGTGTGTGTGTGTTTTTTTTTTTTTTTTTCTCCTTTGCCGAGATGACTCTCACTAGACGCTAGGTCACCACAGAGTTGTTCACACTTCTTAGATGAACAAAGGACCACACCGACTCAACCCTATATGGCTATATACGTTAACTTACATATATGACTCATCTAGTGACTTGATAGAGACTACACACTCTCACTCACCTCTCTGTTTGGACCATACCCCGACCCTTAAGTCGATGTGTGGCGTCATCAACTGATCCTGTGCTCCTGCGGTTCTTCCTTGTATAAAACTTCCTCACCGGGAGCCCATGGATCGTAACGGTAATTCCCCCTGTAGAACCACCTTGTCCTTAAGGTGGGTCGAAGGCCGGAAAAGAGCGTTTCACATGTTTTACCAACTCTCAAGTGGCCTCAGCTTCCGAAAGATTAACCCATTTAATCAAAACAGACGGGCCCACCGCATCACGCGCGATAAGTGGGGACATTCTCCGCTCGATTGGAAATGACAAAGTGTATTGAGGAAAAGAAGGAGGAAGACTGGAGGTAGCGAGTGTGTGCCCATAACTCGGTGGAGTTGAGATACATGAAATCTTTGGATGAATTGATGAACCCTCTAGTAATAATAGTTTATAAGCAACTGCTCCCACCAGTGCCACCACTTCAAACGGTCCGTAGAACTTGGGGCTGAGTTTGTTATTAGTCTGTTGCGCCACAGATTGCTGCCGATAGGGGTGTAACTTGACATACACCCAATCCCCCACCTTGAAGCTCACACCACGACGACCCTGGTCCGCTTGTTGTTTCATACGGTTCTGAGCAATGACAAGCTGGTCACAGAATTCTACCAAGGTGAGATCTCGAGCTAAGGAGGGCATCCAAGTCGAATTTGTTGTAGTGGAGGAGTTAGTGTTGTAACGCGGAGAGGCGGTGGTTCCCACTATAGACAACCTTAAAAGGGAGCACTTGTAGTGACGAGTGGAAAGAGGTGTTATACCGATTCTCGCCCTGGTAGCCACTTTGCCTATTCCCGCGGACGTTGAAGAATGAAGCACCGTAAATATGTTTCTAAGCAACAATTTACGACTTCGCTTTAACCATCAGATTGCGGATGGTAGGCTAAGCTTCGGTTTAGCTGGGTTTTTTGCAAGCGGAAAAGTTCACATCAAAACTTGCTAAGAAAAACCTTGTCTCTATCAGACACAATGCTGAGTGGGGAACCATGCAATCGAACCACCCCAGTCAAGAAAGCATCAGTCACCATTTTAGCAGAAAAATGATGTTTAAGAGGCAAGAAATGATTGTACTTACTAAATCGGTCGACAATGACCAAGATGGCATTCCAACCTGCTGAAACCGGGGTCACTCGATGAAATCGATGGAAATGTGTTCCCAGATAGCGGTTGGCATAGGCAACGGGTGAAGTAAGCCTCCAGGGAGAGGGTCTCGTACTTGTTTATCCGGCACGTCGCAAGTAGCAACTAAATTCTTCACATCCGAACGCATACCAACCCAATATAGATCGCCATTAAACGCTTGTAAGTTTTAAGGAATCCTTCATGCCCCCAATGGGCCGGAGTGAAACTCACCAACATCTAAGCCTTCGGTGAAAAAGTGGCAGCGATGACCAAACAATCGTCATAATGGAGCTTACCTTTGAACAAAGACCATCGAGGATGGACATTTTCAGGACCCGTTTTCCTAAATGAATCCCGACCGACCTAGCTCAATTCATAACTCGCTAACTAACTCGTTCACCGAGTTGCGGACCTAGCTACGAGCACTAATAATATACCTCGAATCTCCGGCTTTGAGACCTCCCACAAATCGTTTGATTCTTGCTCTTTCTGTTGCCATTATCTTCGGTGCATATTCGAGAGCTCGTGGAACTTTGACTCATAATCTGCCACGCTTATGTTGCCTTGCTCAAGTGTAATGAACTCTAAGTTCCTCCGATCTCTCATCGTCTAATGAAAGTACTTCTCATTAAACAGTTCCATGAATTGAGCCCAGTAGTGACCTCGCCCTCGATCCTTAGGATCATGTTCCACCATTTATAAGTTTGTTTCCTCGAGGCAAAAGGATGCAAAGTTAACCTTCATTTCTTCATCTAGATCCATGGCCCTCTCTGTCTCTTCTCCATAGCCATTATCCAATTCTCACCGCACCGGAATCATTTATTCCTTAAAACTTAGGTGTTCCATATTTCATGAATTCTCGTATCGGCCTAGCAAGTAAGAGTGATCGTTCTTCGGTGTTTGGCATTACCGTTTGAAGGCTACTCGGTGCTTGCCATAATCTGGGACCGTTGATGCAATAGGTGCCACCGGAGGGTCTCTGGTGTTGTCACTCGTCGGTTGGCTGAGTCCGCTTCCATCTCCACTTGAATCCGTCGGCGCTACATTAGCTATATCCCGATTATATTGAGTTATGTGCGTTTGAAGGAGTTGTAGCATTCGATGACATTATCCTCTCGGACGATTGATTCTAGTCTCCATCGGTTCTCTCATCTCCATCTCATGAGCCAACAGATTCGCCAAGTCGTTGGAATTCCCTTCGTCTGCCATTTCCAACTGGTAGGAATAAGAGAAGGTGAGAACTTGAATGCTTATATCTATCTCGATATAATTATATACAATCAACGAATAACTAGATAAGATTTTTAATTTCCCAATTTCCAAAAATTTTGGTTAAATTTAAACCGTTCGATACCACGTTGGACCCGTTTTCCTAAAAGAATCCCGACCAGAGCCTAGCTCGATTCATAACTCGCTAACCAACTCGGTCACCGAGTTACGGACCTATCTAGTGAGCCTCCTTTCTAAGACAACTCATTATCATTCATCAATAATTGAAATTTAAGTTAAATGATCATAACTATGCAGTGGAATCTCATAAATTAGACCTTATTTTGATGTTACCACATAATGCCACTACTTTTGGAAATCAAAAGTTATTAACTAGATTCTAAATCCCAAACCCATGATAAATAATAATAATAAAAAAAAGTTTTGGTTAGATCTTGAATCATACAAATCAACAATCGACAAGTCCTCAGACAGGTTGGAGCTACTCATTTCCCTTTATCGACTCTCGAAGAAGAACTGTGTGGGAAAATTGTTGGGCAAGCACAAAGGGCAACGATGCTCGATAAGTTTAGGTTAAGTTACTTGTCGTTATGAATATTCCATATAATAGATGCAACAATAAATAAAATGCATGACTTGCAAATATTTAACATGACGAAGGGAATAAACCAGAAAGCATATAAACAAAATAATATTCAATGCATCAAAATGTGCAAAGGCTAAACATGTATGAGCTATTGTGATAGACTCATCAATCACGCTGAAGTTCGTGAAGAGTGACCCTACTATGGCCATAGCGGTATCAACACTTCATTCCCTTACACTGTGAAAGATTTGCCTATCACCAAGTCCACAAACTAGTCCAACTGGACTTAGCACCTACTACCAACATTTATTGAGAACATTGGAATTAATCATATTCTCAATTAATAAATATTTATTCTGGGCAACCTGCCCTTTTCGTTATTCTTTTTTATGTGTACGGTCCAATCTGTCCCGAACTAGTAGTATCTGGTGCAATGACTCCTAGCGAGCTCCGCTAAGTTAGCTACATACAATGTTTAACAATGCACCTCAATCTACCCGTATGTCCTACTCACATGATTCATATCATATAGTCTAGTAGCAAGGTAAATAATCATAAAACCAATAACTTAAATCCCAACTTACTTGGTACGCTATTTTCCAAAATCTCTAATTGGCACTTACGAGCGCACTCCGACGTTCAGTCAACCTAAATAGGTTAAGTGTTAATAAATTAATTAAGTTAACTTGCTAGAAAATCAATTTCGAAAACCACTTTATAACTATTTATAATCATTTTAATAAGTTTCACCTCTTTATTCCAAATTTAAAAACTCAAAGTTCATTTCACTTAATTTATTATATTTAATTTAAATTCTACTTATATATATATTAAGCGATGGGCCGATCCAGGGGATTGGATCGGCCCAACCCATACCTATCGAATGAGGGGAGCGCGCATAGCGCTTCCCTCTTCTTCTTCCATGGTGGACTGCTTATTTGCTGCATGGCGATCTGCCCCTTTTTTTTCTTTTTAATTTTAATCTTCCTTAGTTTGCACTCCATTTCAATCAACAAGAAAACTCATTTTAAGATCTCATGAAAACATTAATTTGGCCTTGTCAATTAATCGCAAAATTCGATATAACACTCTTCAAATCATAATTCTTCTTCTTTGAATAAATCAAAACTAAGAGATCAGATTGTGGAATTGTTACATCGATTCAATGCCTTGAAGCTTCACGAATCTCCTCGCACTTGCTACCTCCTCTCCAGGTCACTTGTGCTTTTTCTTGCGTGTACTCTCGTCCCTAATGCAAGAGGAAATTAGAGATGATTCATAACTTTTTATTCATTCCTAATATTCTCTCTTTCCTTTTTTGTGGGAATATAATTGGATTAAGAATCATTCTTATATTAAAATCAATCAAGGATTTCCAAATTTTCTTTCTTTCCTAAATCAACAACTTAAAATATGAAACTAATATCTCTAGCCGATGTTTCCTTTCTTAAACGTTCCTAGTAAGTTGTCCTCTTTTATGGGCCCATTTTAAGTGAGTTGACCTAGGGTTTCTACCAATCTTTAACATACAATTTACACACATAGTTTGGGTACACTTGTTACCTAAAAATTTAGGATCGTCACAGAGACATCGTCGCCACCACTAACTTGTAGAAAATAGGATCAAGAAAGGGTCGGCGAACCTTTAATAGATAGTGGCTTCATTCAAGGATGAAAGTAACAACACTTGCATTCAACTCCGTTTGAAATAGGAACAAAGATAAGGCATCGGCGGCAACATTAGAGGCCCCGAGTTTATAATGAATCTCGAAATGGTATCCCATCAAATTGAAGAGACAACTCTAGTACTCCTGAGCGACTACCCGTTGTTCCAATAGGAATTTCAAGCTTTGTTGGTGGTGTGTATAATAAACTTACGTCCCAACAAATAATGCTGCCATTTTCAAACAAATAACACGATTGCCATCAATTCCCATTCGTAAAGCGAGCGACAACGGCACAGAAGCGGACATAAGGCTGATCAAGAATGTTATAGGGCGGTCATGTTGAGAAAGTACTACGCCAACCCCAAAGCCAAACGCATTTGTTTCGAGAACGAATGGATGATCAAAATCAGGAAGGGCCAGTACCGGAACATCCACCATGGCTTGTTTGAGCTGCTGGACAACTATAGTCGCCGTGTCGGACCAAATGAAAACATCTTTTCGAAGTAATTGTGTGAGTGGTGCTGCAATTTTCCCATATTTGCGCGCAAACAGTCGGTAATAGCCCGTTAAGCTGAGGAAACCACGCAACTCTTTAGGTGATGAGGGAAGAATCCACTCCACTATGGCTCGAACTTTTCTTAGATCAGCTATCACTCAGTTCCTGAAAATGATATGGCCCATATAATCAAGTTAGGGCTTAGTAAAACAACACTTCTTAAGACTCATAAATAAGGAATGATTGAGAAGAATAGATAGGAGCTGTTGGAGATGGGCAATGTGATCAGATAGGGACGAGCTGTATACGAGAATGTCATCGAAAAAAACCAATACACACTCGCGGATTAGCCCTTTAAAAATAGAACTCATGAGATCTTGAAACGTGGTTGGGGCGTTGGCTACCCTAAATGGCATAACCAGGACTCGTAATGGCCCTCATATGTCCTGAAAGTGGTTTTATGTACATCTTGTGGACGCACCCGAATTTGATGGTAGCCCGATCGCAAGTCCAACTTGTAAAATATTATGGCCCCATGCAGTTCGTCTAGAAGCTCGTCAATGTTAGGAATAGGAAAGCGATCCGGAACAGTGGCCTTGTTCAGTGCTCTGTAATCCACGCAGAAGTGCCAACTCCCGTCATTTTTTTCACTAAGAGAACTGGGCTAGAGAAGGGACTACTGCTTGGTTGGATAATTCCTACTTGTAGCATCTTAGAGACCAACTTCTCCATCTCTGATTTTTGAATATGCGAGTAACGATATGGGCGAACTCGAATAGGGTCAGTGCCCTCTTTCAAGGGAATGGCATGATCACAGTCTCTCGTATGGGGAAAACTGGATGGAAGGTGAAATAAGGACTGGAAGGAATCCAGCAAGGTTTGAATGTTTGGGTCCACTACCTGCACTACGTTAGTCCCTTCCAAACTTTCCTCATACATAATTCAATGAAAAACAAGCAATATCACATGCCCAAGTACGCTACATTGTCTTGTACGAAACTAAGGCGTGATGAAGGTTTAGGTCCCCTTGATTGTATGCTCATGTCCTTGAGATGAGAAAGTAATGGACAAATTTGGCCAGTCGGTGGTGGTGACTCCGAGAGAAAATAGCCACTTCATGCCTAAAACCATATCTGAGCTCGTCACTGGCATAGGGAAAAAATCATCCACCACTGTTATTCCTTGAAAATGAATTTGTACCCTTTTACAAATGCCCGAACTCTGAGAGTTGTAACCATCCCCAACAAGAACCCCGTACGAGGAGGTTGGTTGGATGGGAAGCTTGAGTGTCGAACAAAAGCTTCGAGATAAAGTTGTGCAAAGCCCCATAGTCAATGAGGACCACCACTTTGTCCCGTTAAGCAAACCCCTCACCTTAATTGTACAAGAGCCCGGGTAGCCTTCCACCGCACGGGGAAGATAACTCAATCACCGTCGATCTAATGTTCTTCTTCCTCGTTGGTGTAGCCTCTTGACTCTCGGTCGTGTCATCGTCCACCTACATTACATTAAGCTTTCGGCGTTTGCAACGATGGCATTGGAACCACTTCTCATACCACCGATAACACAGCCCCTTGCTCCGTCGAGCCAGAGCTTCGACTCCGTCACACGTTTGTACATGGGAGGAGAAATGGTTGGGGTGGCGCCTATGGAAGACACTGGGCTCGTAGATGACAAATACGAGACCGTAATGCCCTTTTCCGTAAATGGGCTCTCGGTTGTATGACTTTTGGACTGGGCTCCATTCGTGTCTCTAGATGGACTGGTTAAAGTGTGAGATACCCAACCTCGAGTTTTTGGCTCTGGGTTAATAGTCAGGCCCAATTTGGATAAAGGAGATATTGGGCCCAACTTAAGTAGGAGGCCCAAAGTTTCCAGCCCAACGATCTTTGCTTCGATCTACTCGACTCGGTCGAAGGTGTCACGCAGCGACTCCAGTGTCGGCGAGAAGCTCGAATCGGATTCTCTCCTACAGGCCATTGATGAAGACCGCCATCTTGTGCTTTTCGATAATACCGGCCCCAGGTGCAAGGACAGCAACTCAAAACACTGTCGATAAGTAGCCACTATCGTCTCCTGTCGAACGGAGAAGAACTATTGACAAAGCTCCAAAGGGTAAGCCCCTTTGAACCGTCGAGAGAGCTCCAGTTTCATATCTGCCCAACAAGTAAATGGCCTTTGTTGCTCCACCGCTTGTAACCAAATCTGAGCTGCCCCTACTAAATAGATCTTCGCTGCTCGGAGCTTTGATGACTCCAACATCTCGTGGAGAGCGAAATAGTGTTATACCTGGTTCAGCCCACACGATAAGGTCGCTGTCACATGTGGGCATCTTGATCTTACGAACCTCGAGGCCGCTGACGCGTGTCGAGTGGGTCAAATTATATAATCCCGTTGAGATTACTAATGACCACAAGAACTGCAGTAGTGGCAAGCACAGGGTCGATCCACGAAGACCAAGTTTCCAACCTAGGCTAAGGAACTAAAAAGTAAATCGGGGGATTTCACAAGAACGTTCTCAAGAATTAACTAAAAACAAGAAATAAAAATGGTGAGTGAAGAAATCAATGAGAAAAAACAACATAAACCATCGGTATCACAAACTTCCATATTTTGACATAATTATACATATGGTCGTCAATCTAAATAAAGCATGCAATTCACAGTAATTTAGAGTAGCTATAGACCGTAATGTACGCGGTCCTCGCACTTCCTATCTCGATGGTCAAGGTACGACAATGACCACTTCCCTAGTTAAACACATAACTTTATACTCAAGCGAATTGGGTTTAATGCGTAGAATGCAATGGGCTTTGTGAAGGCACTACACCTAAACAACTGGATCACTAGTGTGTCCAATTTAGCCTAGATCCTTATGGTATTCAACCGGTCCTAAAAATGGACAATGAATTGGTAGGGTCAATTGCCACTAGTGTGGTCTTATTACACAAGTACGGGTGCGTACAACTCATTAGCAAATAAATCAAGGTTTAAACATGAATTTAACCTCAACTATTCAAACTATAGCAAAGGGAACAAAATACTATGAAAAGCGATTTAAATAAATAAATAAATAGATCTCACATATGTTTTTATGCCAAAAAGGGCAGTTTGCTCCACCTCCAGTCTAATTCGACGAACTTAGCCGGACATAATGCTTGAAATCTCCATTAAAACCCAAAAATAAAGCAAGAAAATAATGGTTTGTAGGAGAAGAAAAGAGAAAAAAAATCAATGTCGCCGTCCCAAAAAGTGAGTCCTCCAAAGAATACATAATTCTTAATGTAAAAACACCTTCTAATTTGCTCTGTGGAAGACAGAATCAATTTTGGGGGTTGGTCTCGTGACACGTGCGCCGAGGAGGATCCAGTGGTTGTTTTGAGTTGTTTGCAGGAGGGTCTCGCCACGTGTCAGACGTTAATTGGAGGAGCGATTTGTCGCTGTTGACGTGTCGCGCCGTGTGAATGATGGAGAAGGCGATGTCTTTGGGAAGCGGACGAATGGCACGCACGCCACGCGCGTGGCGAAGTTGGGAGGCGAGAATATTCGCATGAAAGTCGCACGAATATGTGGGAGACTATACCGCACGCATCCCGAGGCGTATCCACCGATGTTGGACGTGTTGTGTTGCTACTAACGCGTAGAGAGCTAGACGAATGAGACACGAACGCGTGGCGCTTGGCAAGTGGGAGAAGAGACTCGAGTTTGCACGAGTGAAAGTATGGGTGAAAACACCGGTGCGCATTTCGAGGACCATCCATGGTAGGCTGTTGTGAGTGACTAACGTGTGTCACTTTCTTTGCGTTATTTAGCTTCTTTGGTGACCTTTCCATCTCTGTGCAATGCATGTCTTCAACCACATATAAATACTCCATTCCGCATGATTTTTTGCCACGGATTCAACCGCGCACCCCAAAAATCCTAAAAATAACAAATAAGAATAATTAAGCTAATATTTCGGAGACTCAACAATAAAAATATATAAATAAATAAAATATATATATATATATATATGAATAATTAATGACTTGTCACCAGCATCTGTTGGGTTGTCGATCGGCTCGCAGACGCTTCCATTTGACCCCATATCTGGAAGATTTGGAGCTGAAACACCTCGATCAACCTTGGATTAGGTAGATCTGCAAATCTGGAACCCAAGATGTTCGGTTGTCACCACCATGAAATATCGTACCTCGTCGTCTGGATCCGATGCTTTGCCGTTGCATGAGGACACGAGCCTGAGAGAAAAATGCCTCCAACTTCTGGGTTAAGCCTCGAATCTCTGACTTAACCTCCGTCATCTCCGATATAACCTTCGATCTGAAACCCTCCATCTTATCTGCTATTTCTAAGACTACTGTCTCCAGCGCTTCCACCCCGAGTACGTATTTGGTGGCATGATGTTGGTGATGCTCTGATACCACTGATAGGTATGAGATCGGATACACAGAAAGAAGGGATCGCCTCCAAGCTTTATTAATAGTAAAAAGGGAAAGAAAGATACAACAAAGAGAGAGAGAGAGAGAGAGAGAGAGAGAGAGAGAGAGAGATACTGCTCTCCTCCTTTACTAGAGATGACTCTCACCAGACGCTAGGTCAGCACAGTTGTTCACACTTCTCAGATGAACAGTGACCACACTGACTCAACCCTATATATTATTTACTTACATATATGACTCACCTAGTGACTTGATAGAGACTACACACTCTCACTCACCTTTGTTTAGACCATACCACGACCCCTTAAGTCTTACGTGTGCCTTCATCAATCGATCCAAAGTGCTCTACGGTTCTTCCTAGTATAAAACTTCCTCACTGGGAGCCCATGGATCGTTACGGTATAATTATTCATAAGCCAAGCTTAATTTGGCGGACTTGGGTCTGGCTTTGAGCGAGCCTAGTCGCGAGCCTAAGGCGGAAAGCCCTTAACTATGACCAACCCAACAAACTCGCATATATTTTTTATTTATAACACAAACAACAACAACAACAACAACAACAACAACAACAACATAGCATCGAGTCCCAAATTACACGAGGTCGGCTACATGGATCAAACTTTTCCATTGTGCTTGATTAAGTGCAATCGATGGTGAGCTTTTCAAACCATTCAAATCCCTCCTAATTAATGCATCTCATGTTAACTTTGGCCTGCCCCTACCTCGTCGAATTTCTACGGTTTCTATTGAGTCAAGTTTTCTAGTTGGGGCATTTATAGGCCGTCTTTGCAAGTGTTCAAACCACCACAATCGCCTTCCATAATCTTTGTATCAATTGGTGCTACTCCTACTTGTCTTGAATTTCTATATTTCTTATTCTATCTTTACGAGTTTTACCACACATCCACCTAAGCATCCTCATTTCTCGCTACGTTCATTTTATGTAATTGTTGTTGCTTTACCGCCCAACATTCACTTCCATAGAGCATAGCTGACCTAATTGTGGTCCTATAAAATTTTTAACTTAGTAGGAACTTGGACACCCGCAAATACGGCCTACAAATGCATATGTAAAACACACTTTATTCTTTTTTTAGAAAAACACATGCGTTATTTTTATTTTAATACTAACTATTATGCCTTTAAGTGTTTTCATTAGGCTCTATTCAGTACTCTATTGCCTTATTGACGGTACGTAAAGAAAAAAGATAAATTTAATAACGAAAGACTGTTTTTATTCACCAAAAAAAGACTAAGATTTTAAAGAGAGAACCATTGAGAGAAATATTGAGAAGTCGAAAAATTAAAAGTGGAAGAAAGATCGACTAAGATAAATGTCGTCATCGAAAAGTTTCATATAATTATATGCTAATTACATAAAATTTTGCTTTGATTATTTCATATATAAGTATATCTTTTGAATTTTAAAAATACATGTAAAGGTTGGCCCCTTGGCCCTTAAAGTTTGGTTCCGCCCCTAACTATGGAATATGTGAATTTGAGTTTTGGCTCTTTAAGTTTAACTTGCTTCTAAATGAATGCCTTTTTCTTTAGTTTGGTTTGGCGGACATTTCTTAATTTTTTGTTGCAATTATCATCCACAAGAATTGATGATTAGGTTGTAAATCTCACAATATGCTTTCCTTGTACTTTTGTACTACTACAGTGAAACGAATCTTTCATTTCTTTACATGACAGTCATAAGTTGCTCACACCTCTAGTTGTAGTGGTTGTTGACTATATAGTCATCTGTAATGATTATCTAAATAACGAGCAATTTGCAATCTTTGCTTCGTCTTCTAAATAACATGTTGGACTTGGCAAGGTATGAGATACTTGTTAATCTATTATAGTTTCTAAATCTGTGTTTGTTGTATATGTTCAAGGTGAATGGCAACGACAATAGGCCCTAATGTCCAACTCGTAGAAGCTGTGATCATCCATTCTCATCTCAATTGAACATTTTTCATATATAGGGGGTGAGTAAAATATGTTTTGCAAGCCTATATGTAGCTCTATTAATTATGTTAATTGCTTGAGTAGCATTGAAATATGAATTATGGGCTAAAGAGACTATTCATTTTTAGGTTTTTTACTCTATAATCAACGCATATAAAGAGTATTTGACATCATGGATTGATTTTATCAATCATAGTGTATCTGTTACTAACTACTTCACAATTAACGACATTTCTATATTTCCTTATTGATGTAATATGTATGGTACTTTTTAAATGGCCATCATTTTTTTGTTTCATGCTTTAATTTTAAGAAAACTATATAACTTAAGACATTAATAATTCTGTCAAAATTGATATTATGGCTTTCTCTCATTACTAAAGTACTTGTTAATTTCTCATGTCGACCTTGTACATTCTTTGCAAAGTGAAGATCATGATCAAACAATTCAAGTATTCATTGGATTTACAATTCTTGTCATTCACATTACTTAACCTTAGAAAAATAGGAATCAGAGTACTATTGTCATGAATGTAGTGGATGTGTTACAATGTCATATTTAAATGTTATTGAGAATTTAAGTAGGCAGTGCACTAACGCAAGGACTTTCTTGATTGATCTCTAATTAATGCTTAGATAGTACCTACATCGGTTGACAAGTCTCATGTTCTACGAAAAACTGATTGATGTAATTTTAATTATTTTAGTTCTATTTTATTTACTTAAATTATTTTATTTAACATTATATTTTTACATTTATAATGTATTTATATTAATTCTATATTTATAAAATTTGTTTGATTTACAACAACAACAACAACAACAACATAGCCTCGGTCCCAACTTAATTGTCTACGTGGATCAAATTTTTTCATTGTGCTCGATTAAGTGCGATTGATGGTGAGCTTTCCAGACCATTCAAATCCATCCTAATTAATGCATCCCATATTAATTTTGGTTTACCCCTACCTCGTCGAATTTCTACGCTTTCTATTGAGTCAAGTTTTCTAGTGGGGCATTTGTAGGCCGTCGTTGCGGTGAGTGACCAATGCACTCAGCAATCGCCTCTCTCGATCTAATCTTTGTATCAAATCTTTGTATCAATTGGTGCTACTCCAACTTGTCTTTGAATTTCTATATTTCTTATTCATTTGTTTGATTTAATAAATATTATTATTTTAATTTTAGATTTAAGTTAATTTATGGAGCGTGCGTAGCACGTGCAAAGGTGCACATGATGAAAACTAATATATATAGATATATAATAAATATGTGAATATGGACCGTGATGAAGTATCATTTCTACCCATGAGGTTTTTCAAATTTCCAATTTTCACTCGCATCAACTTAATCTCTCCGTCTCCATATCGAACTCCGAGTCCGTGTTGAAATTACAATGTCGTCCCCAATTTTATTTCATGAATCCCTTTTCCGTAACGAGCCCATCTTCTCGTCGGATGTCGATCTTCTTTTGAGAATTTGTGCGATCGACTTCTCATCTTCCTCTTGGTACTCTCTCCAAATCTTTACTCTCACACTTACGTCTCTTGAAATCACCATGAATTCTTCTTTAATTATGAACCAATAGTGATTGCTTTGTTCGAGGTTAGTTTCTTCATTTTGTTTTGGATTGTAAAAAGTCTATATGAGATATTGATGATTTGCAATATACTCATAGCCGTGTTGTGAGAGTGATTGTTGTTGAAAACTTACTTGATTAATGTGTTTATATTAGGTTTTGTGTTTTGGATCTTCTACATTTTATTTTATTGGAATTTCTTATCTTGAGAACACCAGGATGTTCTGTAGTTTGTTGTTGTTTGCTAATTGCCTTTAGTCATGGATTTATGCTGCCAATTTCTACTACTTAATTTGTAGCATAATCAATCTTAATCTTTGAGTCATTTTCAAATGTTACAAGGTTGTGTCAATATGTCTCCTTGGCACTTACAATTGGAAATTCCCTCTAATATACGTTAGCCTCTATGCTCTTGGCATGGACCAATACTTGAAGAGTGTCAAGATGAATTGTAAGAGCAACTTCACCTAATAGCTCTATTGAAACCAATTGGTTTCCTTCTTTTTTTTTTTTTTTTAGTTCACTACTTGGTTTTCTTTATTAATTGCTATAATAATTGCTTTTATTTTAAATGAAGTTTCAGATCGAATGATCGTTTTTCATTTTTGTTAACTTGGTCTTAAGTTAAATCATCCATTAGAGTTGCTTCAAGAGGTTTGGATGCTAGAATTTAATTTCGATCAACGATTTGATGTTGACTTCCACTTGTAGCACTTGCTATTATAGTGAGATCATTAATTTGGATCTTCACTTATGTTAAAAATGACTAACTGTGGAATGACAATGTATTGATTGTATTAAATTTTATATTCATGTAATTTGTGGAATTATAGTTGTATGATTGTGAGTTTTATAAACTTTATTTTAATTTTATTTTTAAAATTAAAATTTTGTAAACGTGTGTTAGCACGTGCCGCATGTTATGAAAACTAGTATATATATATAATGACATATTGTACTAAATACACCCAAGTAGTGACTGACCATCATAAATGAAAAAAAAAAAAAAAAAAACTTGCGATGCAAACTAATATGAATATTAAATATAATGAGATATTAATTAATTTATTAATTATATATATATATATATATATATATACACGAGATGCAACCAAAATACAAACTGCACATGCACATATATACAATTAATGTTAATTAATTAGAGTTCTTGTAAAAAGATCGATACCGTGTTAATTAGAGTAAGGTCCAACAAAGGTTATAAACAACTAATTAAAATGAGCGCTACTAATTAAGGATGTATATTTTGATCATTTCCTTTTCAACAAAATTGTACGTCTCTTTGACCTTACTTCAAAAAATAAAAATAAAAAAATAAAAAATAATGTCTCTTAACTATCATTTGTTTATCATTTGATCCATAGAAACTGAAATTATATATTTAAAATCACCAAAAATTTGACCGTGGTTCTAATAATAGAATGTCAGTTCAAATTAATTAGACGAAATAGAAAAACACTTTAAAAAAAGTTTACATAGCAGTTAAGGAAATACATAAAAAAAGAAAGATAGAAAAAAAATTTAATAATAACATGAAAAGACTAACAAAAATAATTTGTACATTATCACACCATGCATTTCAATACTTGCAGTGCTTCAAAACCAACTTAATCTATAACACTTTTTTTTTGTATTTTAATCTATAACACTTAAATGAATGTTATTTTTTGTGGTAGATATAAATGAATGTTATTTCAAACTTTAAGATTGGCAAATCAATTTTTAATATTTTTAAGATAATTGATTCTAAAAACATAATGAGTTGACAAAATGAGAGTTGACTTTATCTTTGTTACCAACCAAAAAAAAAAAAAAACTTTGAACAGTAAAGCATAACAAGAAATCCGTGCATGCAAACGCACACTTGACAAATAACATGAAGCCACGTGGGGACCATTGACAGCACAATTAATACGTGGCGGTACTGAAACCGAATTCCCGTGGGCCCCAGACTTGACCGTTGACGGCTCTAAACGGTCAACGTCTTTCCAGGATCTGGTGATTTCAACGGTGGATATTCGTCCACGCGTGCACTTACATCACGCAGTAGCTCGCGTCCATCCGATTGCTTTTTTGATCTTTTTGTCAACTCATCAGTGATTTGACGGCCACCGGCGCGACACGTGTAATAGTAAAAGTTAATGGACGGCTGTCCTTGTGATTCACAATTTCTTCTATTTACTATGATTTCACCATTAGAGCATCTCCAACTCTATTTTTTTTCTTTATTTTACGATAAATGTCACTTGAAACTTTATACTATATTTTTTTTCCTTTTTTAAAGTCATTTATTTGTACGGATTTAAGAAATTATTTAACTAATAAATATTTTAAAAATATTTATTTATTTTTAAGAAGTAAAAATAAAGCTCGATATTTTTGTTAAAAAAATTGAAAAAAACAAAAAAATGCAACGCCATTTTAGCATTCTATAAATAGTGAAAGGCCAAATTTGAGATTTGAGGAGATGTTGTTGTAAGCTGTATTTGAATATCCTTCAAAACTATCATCGTTAATTTTTACTTAAATTTTTATGTCAATTGGTATGACTTTACATTAAAAAATACGGTTAAAAGCTCTCAAAATATGACTAAAGTTTAACACGTCTAGATTACAGTATATAATACAATTAATTATAATGTAATCAAACCTCAAATTTTATCAATACAATTATAACGTAATTTGTTTATATTGTTTTTTTAATTTTGAAATCTCTAAAGTGCTTGTACCGTGATCTTAAAATAACAATGCCCTAAAAATGAAGTAGACCAAGCATTTAATTTGACTCGCCAAAAGCATGTGTGGCATTAATTTGCATGCATATTTTCGTACTAATCAACATAATGTCCACTTTATCATTAAATAAACCCATCACTTGAAATCTTGAATACTTTTTTTCTAGTCTAAGATTTTTTTGGTAGATCTATTTGATTATTTTTTTATTATCAAGAGTCTAAAAGTGTCGTATTAAAAATAATCTAAATATATTATGACCAAAAAAATATGACGAAAAATAATTTTACAAGGTGTATTCAATTGGGATTTTAATGGACTTTTAGTTACTTTTAATTACTAAAAAAGTTTAGGTGTATTCAATTTAAACTTTTAGATAGTTTATAAAAGTAAGATGTATTCAATGTGAACTTTTATAGACTTTTTAAAAGTCTATAAAAGTCTTAGGTATTCAATTTAAACTTTTAGAGAGTTTATAAAAAAATGTGTATTTAATTTTTTTGTGACTTTTGTGGTTTGGTTACAAATCTCGACTTTTATAGACTTTTTGTATAAAAATACACATAAAAAAATCTTCAACTTCTCATCGCCTCAATCCAAAAACTTTTAGAGACTTCTAATTTTTGTTGGTTCACTTATTCAATAAGAACTAAGGAGCCCAAAGCCATCATAACTGACCAATTCTCATCAATTGGGAATGTCATTGCCAAAGTATTTCCAAATGTTCGACATCGCCTATGTCTTTGACACATTATGAAAAAGGTGTCTGAGAAGCTTGGGGGCCATCATGAGAGAGAGAGCATATTGTGGCACGGTTAAAAAATGCATTCTATGATTCATTGAGTACGAAGCATTTGAGTTAGTATACAACAAAGTGTTGACTGATTTTTCTTTCGGAGATAAAACCAGGAAATGGTTGAAATCGTTGTACGACATTAGGCAGAAATGGGTTCCAGATGAGTGAAGGAATTAACCATTTCTTTTATGTGAAGGGGCACTTTTAGGCATAAACTGGAACCCATTAGGCCGAAATGGGTTCCAGAGGAGTGAAGGAATCGAGTTTGTCGCTACCTCCTTCCACTGTGACATTACCTTAGTGGTTTCCAAAGTTGCATTCGCCATTGTAGGACAATTTCATTCCCTAATATAAAGTGATTTCAAAAGATTGTGTTATTTTCTAAGACTAGTATATGTACTTAAAAAAAAAAGAAAAAAAGCTTAATAGGCAAATATATCTTATCGTTTCAAGGTTTTTGCAAAAATATCTTAACGTTTTGAGTTTTGGCAAAAAATGTCCTAACCTTTTGTTTTTTTATATTATAAATTGGATCCTCACTTCCAATTTTTTAGTAAATTACACTTAAAAATATAATAAATTATGCATATAATTGAGAATATTATTTCATATAAATGCAATTGTTATGTAATCTAGTGACCATTCATCAATTTTGATTGTGGTTTGATACATAATAATTACAAACAAGTATACAATTTGCATGAAACTAAAAGCTTCTGATATATTTTTAAAAATCGAAACGTTATGATATTTTTGTGAAAATCTTGAAATGATAGGATATATTTTTCTATTAAAAGCATCTCCAATGGGACTATGGATTGGAGTGAAAATAGATCCACCTAGGATACGATCCACATTCAACCCAAAAAATGCTCTTTAATAAGACTATAGATTGATAATGTCTATCTTATGTGGCACGAAATCAAAGTGGAGAGTATCAATCACAATGTCTTGCGATAGACAGCCACGTCAGACAAAAGAGCTCTTTTAAAGTTCTTAATTTTTTTAAGGCCTCTATTAATATTATGAAAACTGAAAATAAAAAGTGACAACTCATTAATCCGTGATTTAAATCCATTGTCAATTGGAGACTATTTTGAGATGTGAATGTCTATCTAGTGTCACATAAGATAGACATCCTCTCCATATCCAATGTGACACCGATCCATGGTCTAGATTCACGTTACCATTAGAGATGCTCTAAGCTCTTTAAAAAATGGAAAATACAACAACAACAACAACAACAACAACAATAACAACAAACAACAACAACAACAACAACAACAACAACAACAACAACGTCACACCACAAGACACATAAGCTCACAAGAGTCTTTCATGCGACCTCGACCCACGTGTTATGCATCGATATTTATTTATGCATGCATTTCGAAGCGTGCATGGATGACTCTTGCGAGTCAATGTATCTCGTGGTGTGACATGGTGTTGTCATTGTGACACTTCTCTAAAAAATAGATGGGTGAAGTTAAAAAAAAATAGGGGTAGTTGCTTATAACATTGATAAAGTAGGCCACCCACATTCCAGACCCTACATTCAACGTTACTTACATGGGCATTGGGCCCAAGTACCCTACATTCAACGTTAACATGCCCAATTGGGCCCAAATACAAGCCCAAAATGCGAATTTCCCGAAATGACAACATCACGTCACTTTATATACACTTCGAGATGCGGGCGTCATAAATTTCAATACATAATACATAAATCGAGGTTGCATGGAAGACTTTGACTCATCATGCGAGCCAACGTGTGCTTATGGTGTGATATCGTTGTTGTCATTGTAGTATTTTATGCACATTCAACTCTCCTCACTCATCATTGAAACCACCCACCAAGTGTTGGACGAAATTCCCCAACGAGACCTCCAATGGATTCCAACAGCGTCCTCTCCACAATCGGCACAGACATCATATCCGTGATGTCCCCAGTCTCAATCTGCATGCTCATAGTAGTCCTCCTAGTCTACTCCCTCTCCCCCGCTTCGCCCACCAACAATGAAACTTCTCTGCGCACGGCCGCAACCCTCGTATACCTCGAAACCCCCACCGACACCGCCACCCAGAAACTCGAAGGGGCGGTCCTCAACGCCCTCGTCTTCGTCGTCATCATCGCCGCCGTCACCTTTTTGTTAGTCCTCTTATACTATTACAATTTCACTACTTTTTTGAAGAATTACATGAGATTCAGTGCTTTCTTTGTGTTGGGGTCAATGGGTGGATCCATTTTTTGTCAATTGTTGAGCATTTCTCTGTGCCCATTGATGGGGTGACTTGTTTTGTGTTGATTGTCAATTTCACTGTTGTGGGTGTTCTCTCGGTGTTCTCTGGAGGGATACCCATTTTTGTGAGGCAAGGGTATATGGTGGTTTTGGGGGTTATTGTTGCTGCTTGGTTTACTAAGCTGCCCGAGTGGACTACTTGGGTACTGCTTGTGGCGTTGGCGGTATACGATTTGGTCGCGGTGTTGGCGCCGGGGGGGCCTTTGAAGATGCTGGTTGAATTGGCATCGAGTCGGGATGAGGAGCTCCCGGCGCTGATTTATGAGGCGAGGCCGACGGTATCGAGGAGTCCCGATGGCGGGGGTGCGTTGGGGGTATTCGTAGGTATGGGTTCGGGGTCCGTGGAGCTGCAGCCAGTGCAGGAGAATGACAATGTTGATGGGGAACATCAATTTGAGAGTGGTTTAGGAAATGGGGGTGGTTTGGATCGAAATGTTGGAGCTCGGGAGAGTGGCAATGGGAGCGAAGAAGATGAGGAGACGTCGCCTTTGGTTGGTAGTTCCGCGCAAAGGCCGGTAATGAGTGGTGGGAGCTCCCATCACTCGCAACCGGAGAGGCTTTTGGAAGTGAGAGTTCGGAGATTGTTGAGGAGGAGACGGCGCCTCTTGTTAATGGTGCTAATTCGGGGAGCCGGGCAGTTGAGAGGAGGTCGAGGAGGGATCGTGGTGATCATGATTCGGAGATTGGTTTGACGATGAAAGCAGGTATAAAGCTTGGTCTTGGAGACTTTGTTTTTTATAGTGTTCTTGTGGGAAGGGCTGCAATGTATGATTTGATGACGGTTTACGCTTGTTACCTTGCTATTATATCGGGACTAGGTTGCACACTTATTTTGTTGTCAGTCTGCCGACGAGCATTGCCTGCTCTCCCTATTTCCATTACACTCGGCGTCATCTTTTACTTCTTAACACGCTTACTAATGGAACCATTTGTTGTTGGGGCATCAACAAATTTGTTGATGTTCTAACATCACATGCTGTGTGTCGAAATTATGTAAGGTCTCATAATACAATGAAAAAGCGATACGACTTCTTTTGTTATAGAGGTTTTGCACATGCAATTGTATGTAATCAAAGACTTAACAGTCCTGCATATTTTAGTGTATTTCCAGATAGCAGAAAGCCATAACTGTTTGTGTTTTGGATGATCATGCAAAAGAGGGCACGAAATAGTGTTTTTTGGTAACCATTTTGCTTGCCCAAGTGTTAATTAACTAGACACTGTTGATGCACATTCTATTATGCAAGCATGGCATGAAATTTGTGGCAATGGAAGAAACCAGTGTTATTTAGCTAAGCATGATAATTTGACTCATTGTATATATAGATACTCCCCAGTTAATTTGGGACTGAGGCTATGTTGTTGTTGTTGTTGTTGTTGTTGTTGTTGTTGTTGTTGTATATATAGATACTGGCGGTAAATAAAAATAATGGTCGTAAAAGTTTTTCTTAAAGTCCTCCATGAATATGACATCCAAAAACTATAATGGTGTTGAAACCGTCTTTGGTAGCACTGTCAGCTATAATAGAGTGCAATCTTAGCTAATTTCCTGCATCTTCAGCTATAGTTGATTAAAGCTTAGCTGGTTTTCTATATCTGGATCTTTTTTTTAGGAGCTATCTCTGGATCTTTTTGATGTCAAAGATTTTTGAAAAATCGGTTTCCACCATCGTGTCGATACTTAGTAGGTGTTAGTGCTTGCATACATCTTCTGTCTTAAATTTGTGGCCACTGATATTTGCGGGATGTATACTAATTATTGTTAAACGTGTTTGTACATGTTCAGTTTTAAGCATCTTTATTGGGAGTGATGGAAAAAGGAGGGTTAGAGTATGGTTATTACTTATTGGCAGATTAGTTTAGTCGTTGAAGGAGAAAAATCTAGAAGCGTGAACGATATTTTGGATTTAATGGATTTTGAGGTAGGTAGATTAGAACCATGATATAACTTTTGATCTCTACAGCTGAAAGGAGTTGAAATTGTTGGAATCTCTTATTATTTTGTTTGTTATGGTTAGTTGGAACTCGGAAAGCTTGTTTTGTCTCAATTCTCTTTGCTACTGAATGTCTCTTGCCTATCAAAAAGCGGCATTATACCATTCGCCTTTTTCATATGTGATTAATTGATACGAATGAAAAATAATTATGAACCTAGACAGGTAAAGGGCGAACTTGGGTGGTGTTTTCGTTGTTCTAAGATTTGAGATTTATCAATTATTGATCTTGAGGCATTTTTATTTCTTCATTTCAGGCATTTTCTTCATATGGCTTGTATGAAATATTTTTACTCATGTTGATAGCTGTAATCATTATTATCTTAACGCTGCGTTGCCTTTTGTTCCTCTCTCTCTCTCTCTCTCTCTCTCTCTCTTTTTCTTCTATTGTTTTTTGAAGTCTTTTGTTTCTCAAATTGAGATCTTCTAAAAGAGGATGAATTTGAATCCATGCTAATCTAGAAACAAGTTGAGGCAACATATCTCTAACCTTCCATGTTACATATTTTGGGGGGAACTGCTACTTCTCTACTTCTTAATGGTGTTATTGTTCATTCGATCACTGAGAATCTGTCATCAAAAAGTGCTTAGATTTGCAAGATGGCCAAGCCATTAGAATTTGTTGAAAATCAAAACTTGGTTTGCTTAGTGTGTTAGTCCATGTTCGGTTCTTGAATTGGTGTTCTTGCAGGTCACTGAACTTCCCTTAAAAAGGGACTTCTCTAATTGAACTTCTTGCTATCCTTTCTCTTATACTTAATCTCATAAGCCATACCAGGACCATTGCTGCCTACTGACCCTGATCTTTTATTGGCATTACTGGTATCGACGCGTTGATCTATCGTTCGTAGTTAATTTGTATCCTGGTTTTGGAGTTTTCTTTCCATGCTTTTTTTTGGTAATCAATTTTTATTTCCATGCTTTTTAGATGATTATTCTTTTCATCCTCTTGGTTTTCTTAGTGTCTTTATTTCTTTTTTTTTTTTTTTTTTAAAGCATTGGAGGGATTCAGTAAATGTCTTTGAAAGCTTTGTTTTGTGCAATTTGGTTTGATTTAGTTGAGCACTTAACTTTTATGACTAGAGATTGTTTTCTTGGTATTCCCTTCTTTTATTTTTAATTGAGTTAGCTTCATGATGTATAGGTCGTTGATGCAAATTTCACAATGGAAAACATTAAGTTTATCCAAAATTGGCATGTGAAATGGACACGCACTAGTATGTGTCCATTGATTTACGCGTCGACGTGTGTACATCTATGATCGCACGAAAATTTATGCGCATAAATGTATATTCATTTCGCGTGCTTATTTTGGGTCACCTTAGCATTTCCCTTTCAAAGCCAATAATAAAAGTTCCTTTTTCTATGGCTAGTGCATTTGAAAAATAAAATAAAAAGGGCAGATTCTCAATCAATGACTATTATATCAATGCATTTTTTATTTTTATTTTTTTGACTGCAACAGTAGTTGAACTCAAGATTTTTTAAAACCTGCCTTTTGACAAGATTTTTTCAAATCTACCTTTTGACGAGTGATGTCTCGTCCATCTCACTAGCATGCAAGCTCCACTTCAAATGCAAGCTTGTCACACGAGGGCCACAAGAATATTTTGAGAGCACGAAAAGTGAAGCTATAAACATTACCAAAACGATTTAAAATACATTTTTTCACCACATTATACTCGAAAAAAAAGAAAAAACCAGAATCAAAGTGGATGTGTCAGATTGGGTTGAGGGGTAGCTTTGGATGTGTGTCTTTGTTGGGATCCTGCTATAGTTCTCCTTAGAGACGCAGCGTGAACACGCACTCCTCGATGTCAATGTGACATGACATACATTATGCACATACATCTCAATATAAAAAGCAACGAACTCTAACACGTTTATGAGTGTTGGGTGGGTGCATATAGCATAAACGATGCTAAGAGCATTTTGGTCACAAATCGTTGAAATTGGAGGGTTGTGTGTGTACTGACCAAAACTGGTGTGCAAATAACATTATTTTGTGGAAATTCCCAATTTTCTTCTTGTTTTTACTCCAACAAGTCACAGTCTCGAAGTTACCGTAGTCCTAATAAAAAAAATTGGGGGATAAAAAAAGGAAAATACTAGAATGACAATAAAAATGTCACGCCACAAGACACATTGGCTCACAAGAGCCTTCTATGCTATCTCGACCCGCACATTATGCATCGAGATCAGTGTATGCCCCGCATCCCAAGGTGCACATGAATGACTGAGCCAATGTGTCTTTTGGTGTGACATAATGTTGTTATTTTAACACTTCTCATGAAAAAGATAAAATATTAAAATGACAACAGCTATATCGCATAACATCACGCATTAGAGCATCTCCAATGGTAACATGGATTTAGACCATGAATTAGTGCCGCATCATGGATGTCGAGAGGATGTCTATCATATATGACACTAGATAGACATTCACCTATTAAAATGATTTTTAATGGTAATGTGGATTTAGACCATGAATTTATGAGTTGACACTTTTATTTTCGCCATAATATTAATAAAGGCTTGAAAAAAATAAAAACTTTTAAAAAATTAATAATGCTAACGCGGCAATCTACCACAATATCTAGAAGTAGGCATTGTAGTAGACACCTTCCACTTTGATTTCATATTACGTAGGATGAACATTATGAATCCGTGCGGTCCCATTGAAGATCATTTTTTAGGAGGCACCCCACCTATTAATGAAGGCACCCAAATTTTTTGTAAAAATTCCAAAAAAAGCCTGGAAAAGACCCTTTGCCCCCTTTGTATATATAATGATTCAAATCCCACAAATTATTTTGACAAAGAAAAAGGGCACCCCACCACAAGGTTGAACCACAAATCCACACCTTTGCGTTTGTCGCTTTTTATCGATTCTTGCGGATTGACATCATCCGACAACAGTTAACAATGTTTGACAAACATATGATAGTTTATTAGAACCGTTTAGTTGTGGAAAACAAAGAAAATGATGATTTGTTTGTCAACGTAGGGTTTGATAATTTGCTCAAATCCGAACTTGTTTCCACTATATAATGGAGGATTGTACTTTGCTACGGTGCAAGAGGAGGTCGAAGTTGAGGTAATTTTGCAAATTTATTGTGTTTTTTTTTTTTTGCGGTTATCAGAAGTTTCGTCGATGTGCGCGATTGTACCGACCTCGCAGGGCCCGAGATGTATGGTGATGTCTCGGTCCCCAAAGGACCGAGAGGTGTACTTAGGTCACGGTATGGTACGCCGGTGTACAACCGAGAGTATGAGCACATTCTCGGTTGTACACCACCGACACCACATTACCTACCACTAATTGTAGCTCTCGTCATGTCTCGGCGAGAGCACTTTGATTACTCTCGGCCATGCGTAACAGAGACACTTGTGAACTCTTCCGCCTTTGTGGCGAGACTTCGAGTTCCCAAAAATGTAGCTTGTCTCGGCCATGTGAGGCGAGACGGTTAGCTACGATCTCGACTTTGTGTGGCCGAGAACCGCGAATTCCCATTTCTTTAACTATTCAACCGAACCCTAACTTGGAGACGAAATCGGCTCACATCACGACCCTACGAACTGCAAAAAAAGCCGTAAACCGGAAGGAGAAACACAAGGCGAGACACGGAAACACGATTTCGGGATTCCTCTCACTGGCCTGGTCGGTTCAAACCAAATGAGTTCTTGCACAACGACGGTTCGGTGAAGGTGGTGGTGGGGGTGGTGGGGTGCTCGGGGTTCGGTGAAGGTGGTGGTGGGGGTGGTGGGGTGCTCGGGGTTCGGTGAAGGTGGTGGTGGGGGTGGTGGGTGCGAGGGTTTTTTGCACAAGGGTATTTTTGGTATTTTGGGTTTAATTTTTGGGTGCCCTGTAAATCGATTTGTGCCCACATTAACTTGGATGCCTTCATTAATAGGTGGGGTGCCCTTAGCGGCCCTTTTTTGGGTTGGATGTGAATTGTATCCTAAGTGAATTTATTTTCACTCCAATCTATGGTATAATTGGAGATGCTCTTAGTTCACAATAACCGTCCATGCGCTTTAATATCAAACATAGTGTTATTCACTAAGATCTATATATGACCGCATCTCGAGACACACTTCAACGGCTCTTTCTTATTGGTGTTATTCTAGCACCTGTCAGAGGGTTCCGGTTACGTGTGAAGTGTAAAGTCATCAGATCTCTTTCGGCTGCTCTCACTCTCTCCCGCGGTTTCTTCGATTGGCTCGTAACTTGGATCCCAAGATTCCTCCCCTCCCGAACCCTAATCATCAAATTCACATACAATTTCAGGTTCCAATCCATCCGGGTCTTCGAAATCTCCATCGAAAACGGTGAGAATCTCGTTCAATTTCATGTACCATTTCGTTTTGATTCCCGTTTTGCTAAAAATGTGAATTTTGGGATCCTTGTTGTTGATACTAAGTTTGTGATTCGAAATCGACAATTGGGCAATTGGGGTTTCTTTGTTTCGGGTCATAGATCGAAATTTGGGTTCATCATCTGTAATGGGTGCTGTTGAATTTGAAATTTGTGATGTTTGATTTCAAAGGATAAATATTAGGACATGATTTAAATTATTATTATTTTTAAATAATTTAAACAATTTGGCTCGATTGGATCGTTGCCTGAAATGATCGGGCGTGAATGCGAACAGTCGCACACTTTGTGTAATGCGGACACAAACCCATTATATACACCACCCACGTAATAAGATTAAACAATACTTTGATTTTCCGTTTTTAAAAGAAAAGTCCTATTTTCTCACTATTTTTCAAAGCACTGTTTTAGTGTGAGTGAGTAAAAACAATTTGGTCTTACTTGTTCTTACATTCTAAAGTGTTGCATACGTAAGTCCGTGATTGTTGTATCGTGGGAGACAAGCGTCACCAATTACGAGCACGAATAGTGGGCACCATTGTTTGAAGGAGAGAGAGTTCAACTTTAGCCTCAATCTACCATATTCGTTTCATTGAATTTAGAGCTTCTTCGTCATCAAATCAAGTATGACTACAACAAGCGACGTGGTGGAGCTTCAAGACCCCAACAAGCCCCCTCTCTCGTGAAGCCAAAAAAGTGTGAAAAATTAACCTAAGACGATTTTAAGCGGTGGTACCGAAGATGTTGTTTTATCCGACTACACTTAATTTGGTGAAGGTGTTGACTAAAAAAATAACCATAATTGCGAGAGGAGGAAATTGACAAGCACACATCGTTGCGATTCATACATGGAAATGTAGCATATTTCTTTATAAGAATTATATTCTTAATGGTCTTCAAAATACTTTATACAATGTCTATAGTACAATGCGTATGACTAAGAATTGTAGAATTCTTTAGATAAGAAGTATAAAAGTGAAGATGCTGGCCATATAAAGTTTGTAGTTAGTAGCTTTTTGGATTATAAAAAGGTGGATTCAAAGAACGTGTTGGATCAAGTCCAAGAAATTCAAATTCTCCTCATGAAATTCATGCGGAGAAGATGTCTTTGAGTGAATTATTCCAAGTGGCAACAATCATTGAAAAATTGCCTCCACTTTGGAGAGATTTCAAGAATTATCTCAAGCATAAACGCCAAGAAATGGTACTTGAAGACTTGATTGTTCGACTTACATTGAAGAGGACAATAAGAAGAATGACAACAAGCATGATGATTTGCCCAATGAACCTAAAGCTAATCTTTTGAAGGGCCAAAGCAAAAAAAGTACCAAAAAGAGAAAGCGTCCTGGCGATGATCCCAAACAATTCAAAGGGAAAGCAAATAAATTTGCTAGTTCTTGCTTTATTAGCAAGGAACATGGTCTCAAAGCCAAAGACTGCATGAACAAATGGAAGAAGAACAAAACTGAATCTAAGACTCGTATAGATGGACATGCCAATTTTATTGAAGATGAGTTATCCAGAGATGTTTATGACTTGGATTTATCTATAGTTGTTTTTGAAGCTAACATGGTGGATAATTTAAGAGAATGGTACATTGATATCGGAGCTACCAAGGTGTGTGTGTGCAAACAAAAATATATTTTCCTATAAGCCTATCAGTGGAAGGGACTTATATATGAGTAACACTGCAACTTCAAAGATAATTGAAGTTGGGAAAATATTGTTGAAAATGCATTTGGCAAGGAACTTACCTTGAATGAAGTGCTGCATGTGCCGGATATCCGCAATAATTTAGTTTCTGGGTATTTTCTTAGCAAAAATTGATTCAAAATGGTTTTTGAAAGTTCGAAATATCTAAGAACAATGTACATGTGGGCAAGGGGTAAGGGGCATGTGGCAAATGATTTGTTTAAGATGAATATAATGTCTATACTTCACAAATTTGATATTAATAATGTTGAAGTTTATGTTTACTTGTTGGATTCTTATGATTTGTGGCATGAAAGACTAAGAGATGTTAATGTTAATTCATTAATGAATTTAGATTTAATTCCTAATCTTAAAGTTGATCCAAATCATTAGTGTGAAATTTGTGTTGAGGCCAAATTAAGAAAAACTAGTTTTCACCCTATTGATGGTAGGAATACACGACCTCTAGATTTAATTCACAACGATATATTTAATTTAAAGTTTGTACAAATTAGAGGTTGCAAGAATTATTTCATAACCTTTATTAACAATAGCACTAGATATTGCTATGTGTTTCATTTTAAAAGCAAAGATGAGGCTCTATAAGTCTTTTAAACACTATAAAAGTAAAGTTGAAAATCAACTTGGTAAATCAATAAATGCTGTAAGGAGTGATCGAGGAGGTGAATGCGATGCACCGTTTAGTGTATTTTATCAAGAACATGACATAATTCATCAAACAACACATTATTCTCCTCAATCAAACGACATTGCGGAACGCAAAAAATTGTACGTTAAAGGAAATAATGAATGCTATGCTAATAAATTCTGGGTTACCTCGAATTTATGCGTGCGGTAACAATTCTTTCTACCAACCATATTCTTAATAAAATTTCTTGAAAGAATATGGATGCAACTCATGAATTATGGAAAGGTAGAAAACCTTCGCCAAATTCCACAACTCCTAAATAATTCCACAATTCTTTAGCCGTACGCATGACACTATAGACATTGTATGAAGTATTGTCATTGACCATTAAGAATATAATTCTTATAGAGAAAGCCGTTATATTTCCATGCCTGAATTGCAATGATGATGTGCTTGTCAGTTTCCTCCTCTATCAATTCTGGTTCTTTTTTAATCAACACCTTCACCAAATTCAACGTAGTTAGATAAAACAACATATTCTGTTACCAGTGCTTAAAATCAATTCCAGTGAATTTTTCAGGCTTCTCTGGGTTCAAAAGGAGGGGGAGGGGGGTAGAGGCCATCACCATTGTCTTAAGCTTCTTAGGGTCTTGAAGCTCCACCACGTCACTTGTTATAGTCGTACTTGATTTGATGCTGAAGAATCTCTAAATTCAACGAAATAAAGATGGTAGATTGAGGCTAGAGAATCTTTCTAAGACAATGATGCCCACTATTCGTGCTCGCGGTTGGTAGCACTTGTCTCTCAGGATATAGGATACAACAATCACGGACTTACGTCTGTAGCACTACAGAACGTAAGAATAGTTGGACCAATTTGTTTGTAGTCACTCACACTAAAATAGTGCTATGAAAAACAGAGATAAAAAATTATTTTTCTTTAAAGAAAACGGAAGTCAAAAGTATTGTTTAATCCTATTACGTAGGTGATATATATATTTTCTAGAAACGATTTAATCATGTCTATGTAAAGATAGACACTCCAACCATCACGTCTTACTACATTATATGAAGACATGTAAGCTATGTAATATACAATTCAATATATCATATTCTAGAAACGTAAATAACATTTCAAGATTACCATGCGTATGCATGCGTGTATCCTCACTTTCATGCATATTTGTTATACGTGCATGTTTATCTCCAAGTTTCATGGAGAGTTCAAAGTGATGTTTCATAATTTGTGTCTATACAAAGCATGATTACACGCATGTATTTCTTTTCAAACCAACGTGTATTTTCAAGTATAAAACTAGCCATCGTTTCAAGCGTTATTTTTCATGCATATATGCATATCAATTCATACGTAGCAAGTTTAGCAACACCTATTAAGTAACGCCACTTTATTACCAATATCCCATTCATCTATTGTATATGTATGGTTGCTAATACTTTAGATATACTATAATCCCAACAATCCCCCACTTGAATGGAAATTGACCAATATCGCACATTATAATCATTTTATGAGTAGACATGTTTCAAGGTATGTTAAGGGTCTAAATGACTGGTTTTCTTAGCATCTAAGTTTGGGCAGTCCTTAGACATTAAGTCTCTGTAGTTTTGTTTATAAATTGTAATGGTCAACCTCCGATGATGGATGAATGGAATCTTGAATAGTTGACTTTTTTCCTTTTCACTGCTATATATCTTCAACTTCTGCTACTTCTTCTCATATCTTCAGTCTCTAGACTTCTACTACAACTTCTCCATCTCTTATATTCTTCTCTAACTCATTATCTCTGCTGGTATCTCCGTTTTCTTGTTCATTCACTCTCTTACTGTTGTTCTTTCTAAATTCTCTCCTTCACAGTACAAAAAGCTCGCACCTACACACTGTTTGGCTTATTAGAACCAATCATGAGAATTTTATATTGGAACTTGCACAGCACAAATCTCTTTACCAAATTTCACATGTAACAGTAGAAATAACATTTCTGTATTTGAAAAAGCAAAAATACCATCTTTCAATCTGTTGCGTACCACCCTTCAATTCCACAAGTGAAACCCAATTCATTAAACCTATCTTTAAACACTCCTGTGTCTAATATATATTGCACTCCAAGGACTAGCAGTTGCGAAATGTGTTTGATAACATAACTATTTGGAGTTTGGACTTCTCCACTGCCACTTTCTCTATGCTTTAACTTTTATTTATTTTACCACATTGTTATGATTTTCTGATTATTGTAGTTCTGTTATGTCAATTTGCTTATATATATATATTTTGCTTTATGCTTTATCTTTTATTTATTTTACCCAAAACCATATATATATTTTTTGTTGGGAGTGATTAGCTAAACTATGCATTATTTGCATCTATATTAAGGCTCACATTATTTTCCTACATGATATTCATTTTTATTACTTACTGTCTTGTCATCAGTTATCATTATTACAAGATGTGCTGCAAATGCTAACAGAAGTGAAGGTCAACGCAAACTGCAACCACTCACAGCCATTACTCCACCTTCTCTAGACGTACTTGAGGTAGAATACTAATTTCTTTTTTTTGAATTATCCATATTTATCTTATTATGCTTATTCAGGTAGTGCCGTAATGATATTCACTGTTTATTTATTTTTATTTTTTAAAAACTTACTATTGTCATTGCATCAAAATGAAGATTAAATGGATTAGCTTTGTTGCAGTTGGATAAAGGGTAGAAATCGAGTATCAAATATTAATTGATAATTTTATATCTCAATGAGAAAAAAAGGACATAGAAATGCTGTTATTATTTTTATTATTATTGTTGTTGTTGTTGTTGTTGTTGTTGTTGTTGTTGTTGTTGTTGTTGTTGTTGTTATTATTATTATTATTATTATTATTTTGGAGTAAAACAAAAGGGCTATTGTTGTTATGTAAAATATTAACTATTTAAGGGAAAGGGCCTAGTTTAGAATTTTCATTTGAGGATCCAAATCATGTCAGTGTACTTGAACTCTTTAAAAGCAATATATTTTCAAGATGAAGTACAATAAACATAATTTCTTTTGTCTTTGCCTTCTATAGTTCTATTATTTTTGTCGAGAATCGTATTGTGCCAAGTCCCACTAGTCGGTGGGAGTTTAAATGTTTTAAGAAGGCCTAGACATAAACATCTTGTCTTTTTACTTTAATGTCTATTAGTTCGAGTCCCTCTTCCCTCTTTAATGCTTCCTTCATGTTAGTTTCAGTGTTAACTACCACAAACTAAATCTCCTTGGGCGATTTAAGCTTATCTTTAATTTTTCCTTTTTTATAAGTGAGATATCCTCTAATATTTATTATAGGATCAACATTGGAAGTCAAGATACTTCAATTATGACGTCAAAGACCTTGAGAAGAAGGCTCCATCATGGGGATGTCGATGGAAAAAGGAACGAGCAATTGGAAACATCAAGATTGGATAGCTTGAATGAGCCATTGCTAGGGAATTATGAATCTGATCGTAGGCAATTAGAGGTATGACTTTTTCCAAGTTATGTATCTTTCATACATTATATTTGATCAAACTGAATGAAATTCTTAAAGATATTTTCTACCAAGATTTTTAATATATTTGTGTTCATAGGGATACACTCACGGTGATAGTTGGGATGATGAAAGTAAGAAGGAGCATTTGCACTGGACATCTATCTTCTCTCAATTGATTGCTCAATGGGCACAGTGGTTTGGTAAGTTGTCTTTCTCAGCATTTTAAAACTGTCTAGGTGAGTAAAACATGGAAGAGAGAGAGAGAGAAAAATAAAAAAGAATGAAAAACCCAGCTGTATGAATCGTATGCCATGTGGGTTTTAATACTGCCTTAAATTGTTAATCTCTTTTTTCTTTCTTTTTTTTGTGTAATTGTAGCAAATGTCATCTTTGGGTCTGGATCCACGCTTGGAAGGTTGTTACCATTCGCCAATGATAGTAGATTGGATGGAAAAGGCACTATACTTAGTCCTTTGCAAGTAAGATCTACATGAGTTGTAGTTTTTTTTTTTTATTTTGAGCTATTTATTTTTCCTTGTCTTTTGTAGCAATGGATTGCCTGAATGCAAAATTGTTGCCTTATGGTTCTTGTTTTGTATTCTTAGCATTACTAACAGCAGGTCCTTTTTCCTTAGTTTTGTTTCTAAACATTTAAGGGTTTGGTTTCTTGGATTTTTTTCTTTTCCTTCTTTTCCTGTTACTTCACATATAGATATGGAAAAGGAATTAAGGTAGGTTAGAGTATTAGTAGTAATGAGTATCTTAAAAAAAAAAAAAAAAAAAAAAAAAAAAAAAAGGAAGAAAGATCAGTGAGTCCCACAAAGGGTCCTTGTGCCGTGGGAATCAAATCTTTAAGAAGTGCAAGGGCAGCATGTCATTGTCTTTGTATCCCTTGTGTGTAGTTTTCTTAGTTTTCTAGGGTTTCTAATCCTATAAGATTTCACTAGGTCCCTTCTCAGAGTTTACTGATGCTTCTAAATTGAGAACTTGAGCGCAATTATCATATAACACAAGTTATGTGATCCTCAAAGTGTGGCAATCTTTCAGGAAGAGCGACTGAATAAGCTACAGCAGAGGTTAAAACTTCCCTTTGATGGATCTCAACCGGAACATCAAGTAAGCTTTTCCCCCATAGTCTCTTGAATTTATTACAAGTTATAATGATGCATGCTCATATTGTTGATTGGATGCTTATCTAAAAGGTTTATATTACTCTTTACCTTTAACAATCATTTATAAACAATGAACTAATTAAAGTGGTCCACTTAAAGAAGGGGGATGGGGGAGGACCGGCGACCAATGTTGTTTTTTCTTAATTTGACGCTTGTATTTGATCTACTCTTCGTCTATTGGGGCATTTATACTGGTTCTAAATGGTTTTCATGTTTTTTTTTTTTTTTTTTCTCCCAAGGATGCACTCAGGCAACTGTGGCGGCTGGCTTATCCTGGTAGGGAGCTCCCCGCTCTGAAGTCAGAGGCTTGGAAAGAAATGGGTTGGCAAGGTTCTGACCCTTCAACTGATTTCAGGTATAGAGATATTGCCTGGATTGTTAAAATGTTAGAATGTAGCTTTGCTGAACTTGAATCTGACAGTCATTTCTCTGTCGCAGGGGTGGTGGATTTATATCGTTGGAGAACCTTATATTTTTCGCCAGTAAATATCCGGTTGGTTCCAATTGTTGGTGAATTGCATGGTTTGACCTTTTCATGTTTTTCTCTTGAGTGTGTAATAGAACTCGTAATGTAGAAAATTGACTCAATAGAAACTGAAGAAATTAAGCTATATAGGGGTAAACCTATTATAACTTGAGACACATTGGTTAGGAAGGATTTAAAAGGATTTTGAAAGCATGCCATCAATTGCATTAAATCAAGAGGAGTGGGAAGAGCTTGATCCATGTGGCCGACCCCAACTAATTTGGGAGTCTGCGACCGAGGCTTTATTTTGTTTTTCTTCTTCTTCTTTGGAACTCCAAACTTTTATACAAAAGGTGGCTTGTGGTGGATGGATGTGTATTGCATTTGGTCATTCCCTGGGTTTGCAGCTACTACAACTTGAATGTGAAATTAGGATGATTTTTTTTTATAATCAATTCCGATATTGTTTCGGAAAGTCACAGATAAAGTTTTCATGGTTCAAGCCCTGAGATTATGTGCTTTAACCAAAAAAAATAAAATCCCTACTTGGCTTTATCACTTGATGCCAATGGTTAGTAGTTTGAACTGGAAAGCTGTGACTCGGTAATTTATATATGGAACGCCTGAAAGCAATGAATTAACTGTAGAGAAAAATGAGAGTCTGGGGTTGACAAAGGTTTTCTTTCCATAATCTTTTTTTCCTAATCAAAGAGTTAAATCCTGCTACCTCTACATAAAACGCTCGAGCAGAAAAGATTGGTGATCAGCAGTAGAAGATATCTGAATTCAGAAAGTTTTTTAAAGCATGGTGAATTATGTGATTTCAGCACCAAAGAAAAAGGAAAATTATGTAATTTCTTGGATTATCAAGAAGGATTTAAACGTCAGAACCCTGGATAGTGCCTTTTTTTTTCCCTCTTTTAAGTGATGGCTGGAAACTGCATGTTTCATGATATGGCATTTGATTTAAACTACTAAATGTCAATGGTTACTATCTACTGCCGAATCACTATCATTTTGTTGAATATTGTGTGTTCCTCGTGTAGGAATCATTCCAGAGATTGTTGAACAAGCAAGATGGGAGGAGAGCCGAGTGGGAGTATCCCTTTGCTGTAGCTGGGATCAATATATCTTTTATGTTAGCTCAAATGTTAGGACTGCAGTCAGGTAAGGGCCTAAATGCATTGCATTAAAACTTTGTTTGGTAGTTCTTTCTTGAGTTTCCAAAAACTAGTGCAATTCCAAATACTTTTGCCTTGTTATGCCATTCTTGTTCTTAGAAATAGGGGTGTAGCATTTTCCATAAGGAAAATGCTTTTGTAACCTTCAAACTTAACCCCCGCCTGTATGCGCGTTGTGTGATGCGCCTTGAGAAGTGTGCACGCCAAAATGGATGGCGTGCAGACAGGTAGGTTCAGTTTCTGGTTTACGATAGCATTTCCCAACAACAACAACAACAACATAGCTTAGTCCCAAATTAATTGGGATCGGCTACATGGATCAAACTCTTTCATTGCGCTCAATTTAGTGCAATTGATGGTGAGCTTTCCAAACAATTTAAATCCCTCCTAATTATTGCGTCCCTAGTTAACTTTGGTTTACCCCTACCTCGTCTAATTTCTTTAGTTTCTATTTAGTCAAGTTTTCTAATGGAGACATTTGTAGGCCGTATTTGCGGGTGTCCAAACCCACCGCGTTTCCTATTACGGGAAAATGTTTACTCCATTTATTTAAGGCATGCCCCAATCAATTGTTGAAGGCTGTAACCCTTGGGGTGGTCAGTTTATTTTTTCGAACAAAAACTGGTGGAAATGCTAACATATCATCTAAAAATACAATTACGAGCATTGTAGGATATCTTTCTTTTTCTTTTTGTTGAGTCAGTATAGTTGGATACTTTCAGTAAGTAGCGAACACGTACAAAAACTGGGAAGTTGTAGATGATAAGTATGAGAAAGGCAGCTTCACTGAGAGGTACTACTCAATCGGCTTTACTATTGGTTGCAGGTACGCCTACTTGTGACGCAGGTATCCGTTTCCTGGACTTTCTTGGGGAAGATGAGATGGCGTTTGATGACCTGTACTGCGTGGCGTTTCAAATGATGGATGCTCAGTGGCTTGCCAAGCGTGCTTCCTATATGGAATTCAATGTGAAAATACCGAACGCCCTAGTCGATTTTTTCTTTCTTGTGGTAGTTGAAAATATTTCTATTTCTGATCATTTCCTCTTTTTCATGCTCGTAACCAGGAAGTTTTGAAATCGACGAGAGCCCAGCTGGAGCGGGAGCTTGCTCTCGAGGATGTTTCAAGCGTGAAAGATTTGCCCGCGTTCAACCTATTGAACAGGTAGCTCAAGCCATATAAATTTAGAACCAGCAACTATCTCCCCATGCATTATAAATCACTCACCTATGGTTTTCATGATGTGATTATCCATTTGCCTTACTAGTTCAAAATTGTAGGTGCCCTTTATTGTTCACTTGATGACAGTACCATAAATAATATATATAACGAAAAGAAGTTGATTCATTTGTTCCATTCTTGTTTTACTGGCACCTTCATGACACCAGATACTCGAATTAAGTCGGAGTAAGTTTCACGAGCGTTGATCGCAATGTGATATGTTGCTTCCCTGTAATTGTAATTGATGTATAGCAAAAGTGGTTTTCAGATTCTGCGATGAAACGAAGGGTTTAGAAATCGGCGGGCACAGAATACTCAGTGATCATTTTCTTAGTTTTCTGAGTTTAGTTTTGAATACAGGGAGAACTTTTGCAACAAACAACTAAATGTGAGCAGTTCTTTTTTAAGACACATTAATTTTCCAAAGCTTTTGGGGGGGGGGGGGTTTTTTTTTTTTTTTTTTTTTTTTTTTTTTTTTTTTTTTTTTAATATCGACATTGTTGGATTTGAGACGGCAGAATATTAAATTCTGTCAAACCATCTCTAGTGAGATGGACGGACAAGGTTGGGAAAGGTTTCGGGTTCGACTCATGTTGGAGCCACTTATTAAAAGAAAAAAAAAAAAAAAAAAAAGGGCAAAATTCATCATTTGGTCTTTGAACTTCGTATTTTTTATGCTTTTGGTCCCTGAATTTTTATTACTATACATTTGGTCATTGAACTTTCATAAAGATTTACATTTAGTCATTCCACCATTTAAAATGTTAAATTTCATCGACGTGGGTAATAGAAATGTTACGTGACTAGTCAAGAAGTGTAGAGTAGTTTATATTATTGAACTGAACGACTTACATTTACCAACTAAAGCCAAAGAAATTAATTTTTCCTAAAAACATAAAAAACTCAAAGTTCAGGGATCAAAAACATAAAAAACTCAAAGTTCAGAGATCAAATGTACAACAATAAAAGTTCAGGGACCAAATGTACGCTAATGAAAGTTCAGAGACATGAAGCATAAAAGATGTTAAAGTTCAGGGACCAAACGTACGCTAATGAAAGTTCAGAGACATGAAGCATAAAAGACTCAAAGTTCAAGGTTCAAAACATATGTTTCGCCAAAAAAAAAAAAAAAAAGTAGAGTTGCAATGCCTTCATGGCCGAAAAATATTTAAGATCTCATTTCAAACTTGTATTCTAAATGGTTCTCTTTTCCCTTTTAACCTTGGTCGTATGGTGAGCTTCAAATGTATAAATATAAATCATGATGTATGTTTGTAACATGTAAGAACTTGTACTCTATTTGCTTTGATTAAGACAAAGGCTGCACGTATCTAATTGTGGTAGCAATATTATATTTCTTTTGTTTTTCTTTGGTTTTATGAAGTTGGTGTGTCTGATTAACTCCAATAAATTAAATTGAAGTATGAGATGTTGAAACAGATTCCAACAATCAAAAATATACAAAATAAGCGGTTGCTACCTTGACCCACTTTGAGCATCCACTTAGGCGCACCTATCGAGGCGGGGACCACACGATACATCTCGAGATACGAGTCACAATTGCATCAAACGACACCCACTGATAGGTGCACTTAAGTTAGTGCCCAAAGTGGGTCAATCGATTTTTTTTTTGAAAATGTACTAAAACGGATTTAAAACTTTATTATGTTATTTATTTATTTTTTATATCGTGATGTCAAAATTACTCCTCCTTATTTCACAAGAACTATACTTCTCCTTAAAAAGTAGTATTTTTCAAAAAATCATAAGATTCAAACCTACAAATGGTAATTGAGCGTAGTGGTAAGTTGAGCTTGGAAGTTGCTTTGCGTTGACCACTTTTCGCACCGAGTTAGACGCACCGACCAACCGATGGAGACCGCACAATGGACCTCGAGATGCGAGACGCGTTTGGTACGTTTTATCTTCCAAGTGTCCGAAAACGGCCACTGCATTTGAAAACACTGCCCAAATGTCGAAACCCGCGCAACCCCAAAACCTAGGGTTTAGGGTTTAAGCTTCTTCGTCTTCATCGGACCTCACTCGCCAACAATGGCGTCTTCAGCTCGTCTCGCCTTCACAACATCGTCGCTGTTCATCATCCGCCACAGACTCTCCTCCCGCCTCTCATCGACCTTCCTCGGCGTCAGCGCCTTCTCGGAGGCTCGCTTCCTCTCCACGGCGGCGGCGGGGCCGCGGAGGGCGAGAGCGGTGAAGGCGAAGCGGAGAGAGGAGGGGGAGGTGAGGGACGGGGGAGATGAGGGGAATGGGAGCTTGGCTTTGAAGGAGAGGGATGGGAGGGATGGGAAGATTGTGCCTGTTGAGCTGCACAAGGAGGCGACGGAGGCGTACATGGCGTACGCGATGTCGGTGCTGCTCGGGAGAGCGTTGCCGGATGTTCGCGATGGGCTGAAGCCCGTCCACCGTCGGATCTTGTAAGGGTTTTTCGGTTTTATCGACGAAGATGGTGAATTCATGCTTATAGGGTTTTCAAGTACTTTATATAGTAGTATTGTTTTTGCAATTTGTGAAAAATTCGGCATTCTATGTGTAAAATCTCATGCTACATACATACCATTATTTCGATACAAAATTTGGTGTCCATTTCAATGAATGCTCGTATCAACAAACTTTAGTGCTTTACATGCTTAAAAAATGGCGGGTTTTCAAGTAGTTGATATAATAGTATGTGCAATTTGTGAACAATTCGGTATTCTATGTGTAATGTGTATAATCTCATGTTACATACACACCATAATTTTGATACAAAATTTGGTGTCCATTTAAATGTATGCTAAATTGCTAATATCAACAAACTTTAGCGTTTCGCGTGTGTAAAAATGGCGGGTTTTCAAGTAGTTGATATAATAGTATGTGCAATTTGTGAACAATTTGGCATTCTATGTGTATAATCTCATGCTACGTACACACCATAATTTTGATACAAAATATGGTGTCCATTTCAACAAGGTTTGAAACTTCGACTTCGCCTATGACTTCGCTCACTTAAAATTTGGAATTAATTCGAGGAAGTTAACTTCGACGATGGAAGTTTGACAAAAATTCGCCGGTGTATGGAAGTTTATGGAATTTCACTTTAAATGCTAGAAAACTCAAGTTTCTTCGTAGAGATGCTAGAACTATGTTTTATTTGAATTTAGCCGAAGTTTAAGTATATTTCTATCATAGATGAAGTTTCGGTCGAAGTTTGCTCAACTTCCACGAAACATGACAATTTTACTTCATGTTTTATTAACTTCCATTGATGTTTTCGAAGTTCGGTCGAATTTAGCCGAAGTTGAGTCGAAGTTTTGCAATTTTTCTACTGCCTATGAACTTCGCTTTGCTCACCTCAAAATCGACAAACTGGGCCCGAACTTCGCCGAAGTTTGTCGATTTTTTAAACCTTGCATTTCAATGTATGCTAAATTGCTAATATCAACATATTTTAGAGGGTTCTGCATGTGTAAAAAATGGCGGGTTTTCAAGTAGTTGATATAATAGTATGTGCAATTTGTGAACAATTCGGCATTCTATGTGTAAAATCTCATGCTACATACCATTGTTTTGATACAAAACTCAGTGTCCATTTCAATGTATGTTAATATCAACAAACTTTAGAGGGTTTTGCGTTTGTAAAAAATGGCAGGCTTAGTCATTAGTGCAGTTTTACTTTTACCGTTTAATATTCCGTTTTTCCTTTTAAATTTGTCTCTCTTTTGGAGCAAGTTAATGCAATTACGTATCGTTATGGACAATTTAATGCAATTTTGACCTGGTAAGAACATGGTGAACTATCAATATGAATTTATCAACTTATGACGGGCCTTCTTCAATATTTTGATACAGATTTGCGATGCATGAATTGGGCCTTTCATCTCGAAAACCATTCAAGAAATGTGCTCGGGTTGTTGGTGAGGTGAATAATTCCTGCTATAAAAACTTGTGTATGTGCATAGTTGATGCAATGGTCATTTTCATTTTGTAGATAGTTAATTAGTTACTATTTGTTTTTAACATTTTGAGATTATTGTACATTTTGAACTTGTATAATTCTTTTGTTCAGGTTCTAGGTAAATTTCATCCGCACGGCGATACTGCTGTTTACGATACTTTGGTCAGAATGGCACAGGTAAATATATGAATTTTGTTGTTACTGACTTATTCATGTTGATTTAGCAGTCATACTCTATCTCATTTTGGAAAGTATTGCTGTAGTCCCCTTTGTTTTTGATACCATTTTTCACTGGTGTATGCCTATTGCCTATAGAAGAACATACGGATCTGATTTTTCTTGCTCATTTGCTCATACAATGCTTTTCCACCTCAACACTCTTCCTTTCTTAATTCCAACTTCATTCCTTCAATGCACATGATTTTAATTTTTAGGTTAGGCTTTCTTGCAAAGGTCTTCTTTTAATCCTTTGGAAGGTGTATGCTGTTATTTTGATTATATGATTTATACTGTTATTTGTTTTGATAATATGCCACGTATCTTGCAGGATTTTTCTATGCGCTGCCCGCTAATTCAAGGGCATGGAAATTTTGGGTCAATTGATGCAGATCCTCCTGCTGCAATGCGATATACTGAGTGCAGACTGGATGTAGGTTTGGCAGTGTTCTAATATTCTTGCTTATTTTTCCAAACTTAATACTATGATTTGTAAGTTATGCTTTTGGGAAGGCAGCAAAGATTAGGGCGTGGAATGTAACTAAAGTTTATTTATTGATCAATTCACTAGACGTGCTTCTTTGATTCCATTGCTTAAAGTTTATTGATGAGAATTTATTAACAAAATGATAATAAAGGTGAAATCGTGAATAAACCATTCATGTAGTGCTAATTCTTCAAAATGAAGGAAAATCATAAGGTAGTTTGCAAAATCAACCTTACTTGTAGTGTTGAAGAAACAACATAACATAAGATATATTTGACTTTTTGTGAGTCTTGGTTCTTAATTCTTTTCAACCAAATGGTAAGAGCCATGTGTTGCCGTTGTTGCTATGTAAACCATTAGACTCCAGATAGCAGAAATATAAACCCTGTGTTTATTTTTCTGAAGTAGATAAAATTTGCATTATGTAAAGAAAATATGTGGTGATATTGAGTTCATCAGAGGAAACATTTTTTAACTTTCCTTGTGGATGTACACGTGTCTTATAATAATGCAAGCAAACTGAGAAATAGTGTGATGGTTGAAATTAATGAAAAATAGTAAGAAGAAACTTCTTTTGGAGGTAGATCATGTAATCTGGGTGAACTAAAAATTATGCAACAAGGTAACAATTGGCTAAGTGCTTCAACATTGAGAAAATTTGTGAAATAGGTTTAGAATGTTAGCCAGTGCGAGTTTTGATCATCTAATTCATACTGTCTGCATTTAAATTTGCAGCCTCTTGCAGAAGCAATGCTCTTGGAGGATCTTCATCAAAACACGGTACATTTTCTTATCCATAGTTGTATATTTCATTTGATTGAATTTTGAAGACTTAATATTTATAATGCATTCTTCAGGTTGATTTTGTTCCAAATTTTGATAATTCTCAAAAGGAACCAGCACTTTTACCAGCTCGGATTCCAACTCTTTTGTTGAATGGTTCTTCTGGTATTGCGGTAATCCCATAAGCTAATTTTTTTTTGGTTTTCCATAGTTGAGTTTCTCATCGCTTTTACCTTGTCAACTTTATATGGTTATCCTTTCATTTTTTTGGGTTATTGACTTGACATCCAAAGTTTATGACATGGTTAGGTTGGAATGGCAACAAATATCCCTCCTCACAACCTTGGAGAGTTAGTGGGTGCTCTTTCTGTGTTGATACACAATCCAGATGCTACAGTACGCTATTACTCATTTATGTATTTATTATGTACTTGCTGGTTTCTTTTGCTGTTGATATGAAGCTTTCTTCTTGGTAATCAGGATAACTGTGGCATTTTGTTTCAACAGTTTTTTGAAATTGGTAGTATGGCTGTTATAAAATGTACCCTCCATGCCACCAATTTCAAAAAAAAAAAAATTGATTAGCTGATAATTTATTGGCTGAAATCCGCTCACTTTACATTCGGGGAATACGGAAATTACTGCGTGGAAGTTTACTTCACATTGCTTTCTGTTGCTTCATCTTTTCTGAACTATCCAAAAAGCGCAAGATCAGTCTGAGATTCAGTTTTTGAATTTATAGGTTTAACTTGTAACCTTGAGGAATGTGATATGCAAGCCTTAATTTCTGCGGGAGCTTGCCTGTTGCAGACAATCATTTCATATAGAATCCCCTTATTTTTTGTTCGAGTTCAATGACTAGTATTCCCGAATTTAAGTCTTGGCCTTCCTTTTATTCATTGATGACTTGCATGTTATGGAATCAATATCTTTTTCGTGTGTGTCATGTGGCTTAAATTCTCTTTGTACGTTAATCACTACTAGTATGATATCTACTAAATGTGTACTCTATAAATTTTTTTCTTGAATCTTCAGACTTAGTTCTTTTTGTGACTATTAATCTTCTATTTTGTCTGTAAAGCTTCAAGAGTTGTTGGAATGCATGCCTGGACCTGATTTTCCAACTGGAGGACTGATAATGGGTAACACTGGGTACGTAAGTACATGTTGCTATCGCTCTTCTATACATATATATTTTTTTTTATTTTTGTTTTTTGTTTTTTTGAAGCAAGTTTGGGAAGAAAGATGGATGCTTGCTTAAATATCTACATTTGGCAAATGCTGATGATTCCTTTTACTTGAACTATAATCTTGTTTTTTTTATCCTATATGTGAAGTATCTTAGAAGCATACCGATCTGGGAAAGGGCGTGTAATAGTCAGGGGAAAGACTGATGTTGAATTGCTTGACTCTAAAACAAAGCGGAGTGCTGTTATTATTAAAGAGGTTATTTTGCTTATTTTATTTATTATTATGATTACTTTTTTAGAGCAGGGGAGAGATGAATTTGTATTTGCACTTTTTTTTTTTTTTAAGACTTAGCTTTCAATTTAATGATGGACGATGCATGCTACAGATTCCTTATCAGACCAATAAATCTGCATTAGTGGAGAAAATTGCTGAACTTGTGGAAAATAAGGTACTAGTATGGATATTAGTTTTAAATTTCTTCCTTCCTCTTTCACCATTTTTCTTCTTTTCTTTTGCTGCAAAAGGAAACTTTCCTGCACCAGATTTCTTACGACTGATTTTAGAATGCACGCCTTGTTTCTAGTGTTTGATGTAGTCTGAAAAATAATTTGTTCTAATTTACTTGATTTTACGATTAATAGTTATTGCCAGAAAATTAATTTCATTTCCTTTGGTTTACTTTGTGTGTGTGGAGGAGTTTGATCCATAAAGCTGACCCCAAGGTCCCCAATTAATTTGAGATTGAGGTTTTGTTGTTGGTTACTCTTTATGATGCTATAATTATGAAATTTTGGACAACTAAACTTATTGTTGGTGTGTTCATCTTTCCGATATTCCCTCTATCCAACTTTAACACTTTGTTAGACTGCTGCTGTCTTCTATTCTACTAATTCTACTTCATTCTTGTCACTTTTCCCATGATTTCTACCATATTGACATCACATTACCTGTATGCCACATCTTTCCTCATGATCGTTAACACCAAGAACTAAATAGATTGCAATGAGGGGTTACCACATATTAAATAAGCTACTTTTGCAAAAAAAGAAAAGAAAGTGTATATCAGTGACTGGTGGAGTGTTCATGTACTCCCTACTTTTTTGATCGATAAAAAGAATGCCAGGCAATCAAATCCATAACAAGTGAGCAATTTTTTTTGATGAGTCTTGAAGCCATTGCATTTTCAACCCTTAGCTTTGATTCTATACTTGGTTATGATTGAACCATTAAGCTATACTTTGCAGGAAGAGGATCCATATTGTTGGCTGATACTCTACTCCTAACACCATTGTATGAGTCATGTGCCTAGGGGATGAGGTTTATCTCCCACCACCTTTGCAACTTTTGCAACTCTCTCTCAACTATGCAATGAACTACTTTTGACCACCAATCCTGCATTCCTGCTAATGAGAATACCAGCAGGGCCGTCAAAGTTTTGTTGTAGTTGTTCTAAATTTGGCTATTGGTTTCAGTCAGAAAAATGAGAATTTATTGTTTCTATGATTTATGTGCATTATTAAGTGCCATGGCTCTCTTCTTTTTTTTTTTTTTTTAGCGAAGCTTGATAAATAAACGTTTATTTTTTTAGTTATTTAACTAAAGGTCTGATAGTAAGCGCATTGAACTCAATTGATGATATCAAGTCTATTTTCTGTATAAAATTATACTCACCTCCCCACTCGGTGTCTTTATGCAGAGCATAGATGGCATAAGTGATATTCGGGATGAGAGTGATCGTAATGGGATGCGCATCGTGATAGAGGTGTGTTAGTGTTTGTCTAGCTTAAGGTGGCTATAATGACCATTGCATCCACACAATTTCATGAATGATTGGTATTTTCCCTTTAAGTGATTTTTGTTTTTTTCCATTCAGGTTAAAAGGGGATCAGATCCATCCATTGTTCTTAATAACCTTTATCGCCTCACTGCTCTTCAGTCTAGCTTTAGCTGCAACATGGTGGGGTGAGTAATAACATTTCCGTAGTTGTAATGTTGTTTGCGGGCACTCTACTGATAATATATGTATATTTAATACTCTTTTCTTCTTCCTACATTTCTTATATTTTTTTTTATTTTTTTTTGATAACCCTGGGTATCCGGGCCCTTTTTTCCCGACTAATCCCAAGGGGCCCCGGAAACTGACCCGTTAGAAATTCCAGTGGCCCGAACGCAGCTTGGCCAAGCGGGTAATCGAACTCGGGATCGAGCGCCTGCCACACAATCCCGAGTGCGCCCTTACCGCTAGGCCAACCCGTCCGTGTTCCTACATTTCTTATATGTTGGATACTTGTTTCTAATACCATGCATAAATTTGGACAGAAATAATTTAAATCTTGCATCTTTGAGCTTTTGAGTTAGCTATATGATCAATGCCAACAAATGGAAAGAATAGCAGTTGGAATTAGAAGGATTTGCTACATTGTTCTAGCCTAAAAGGGAGAAGTAAAAAAAAAGCCTGACTAAGATCTTCATAAACTCTTTTTTTGAACTTCTTGCTCATTAAATCTACTGGTGGTTTATTCTAACTCAAGAGGCTGAGGCATTAAGATTTCTGTTTCTGTTAGTGAATACTAATATAAAAATAGAACCCATCAACTAGATATTCAAAGTAAAATAGAACATATCAATTATTTATTTATTTTTTCCACTTTCCTTGGTAGAGCAAATAATTATTAGAGGAGCAGGCATATTTTCCTTGTAATCTGACACTCTTGAATTATGAATCTCGGGACAACTAGGAGCATGTGTGGAATGGTTAGAACTGAAGCTAGGGTATCAGGTGTGTGATCAGGGTACCAGATGTAGCAGCATCCGTTTATGAACTGAAATCTACCACGCAGTAATAATTTCAGGAATTGCAAAGACCAATAAATAGAGTACTAAATTGGTATAAGTACTTTCTCGATGACTAACTTACCATTCGTAGATAAAATGTTCATTATTTTTTTTTCCTGTCTGTAAAAACCTTGTTCTTTGTCTTAACTGTTCATGCCTTTGACGTGCCTGATATTTCCATGTTTTTTTTTTGAAATGCTTCAGTATTCTTGATGGACAACCAAAACTTATGGGGCTGAAAGAGTTGCTTCAGGTGGGTTTTCTTTTTGTACCTTGATTTTTCCTCTGATGTATTGGGAAAAGATGCAAATGCTTCGTTTCGATGATTTCACATTGAAGGTTCTGAATTTGGTCTTCATATGAGTTTTTGCTACAATCATATCTTGAAATCCAAACGATTCATTCTTCCCAAGAGTGGAGCATTGTTTGTCAGTGTTTACAGAAGATTTTGCTGATCGTTTCGCCCAGGCTGGGTGAAGAGTAACTCTTTTTGGACTTGGATAAAAGCAAGGTTTATGGTATTGTGAATGCCTAAATGTAAGATGAAATTTGTACACTAGGTTTACATTTATGCAACGATGTTGAATGTTGGAGCATTTGAAGTAAAATATTAAGCTATATAAGGAACTCCAGGTTTTTTGCTTATTAATGCAATTCAACCAATAGTTCTGTATGGAAGATGTTAACGTGACGTTAGCTATTATGGAAATGCCTGAATTGTATGGTGAAAGTTCTGTACATGGTGATGCTTACATTTATGCAACAATCATGATTGTTCCAGCAACAGAAGTAAAATTTGAAATATTTAAGGTTGCTAATGTAGAGCTTTTGCTTATTAATGTGATCTATACCTATAATTCTGTAATAGTAGTCCTACAATATATCATGTTAGTTCCTTATAGAGACCTTTTTCTAATTGAAGTAGTGTAATCATTTGTTCTATCAACAATTTAAGCATATGTACAAATTTTTTGAAGTGATATTGTACTTTATTTTCTTATCCTATTTCTACTTTCTAATTCTTAGCACTTTAGATTTCTGATGTAGAAATTTTGAATTTTTTCTTTACAGGCTTTCCTAGATTTTAGGTGCTCTGTTATTGAAAGGCGTGCAAGGTTCAAGCTTTCTCATGCTCAAGAAAGAAAACATATAGTTGAAGTATGCTGAGATTGCCCAAATCTTTATGATATCTATACTCTGATTTTGGCAAATTCATCTTTTTCTCTACAATATTGAAGAAGTTTAAGAAAAGAACTGGCTCTGATGTCTGACAATACATTGATATCATGCACTCAGGGAATCATAGTGGGACTCCAGAATGTTGATGATGTTATACGAATTATTAGGGAAAGCCCAAATAACACCTCGGCTTCTGCTGCATTGAGAAAAGGTGAGCATCCTTGTTGCTCTTTCAATTGAGGTCAATAATTTGTAATGATGTAAGCGTGACCTCGATATATGTACTTCTCCTAGAGGTGTACCATCCGTGGCCTATGGTTTGGGAGCACAATCCTAACATTTTTGAATTTCACACCTAACTTCCGTGGTATGATGGACTAATTGCAATTTTGCTTTTCCTGTTGTCATAGAGTATGGTTTGTCTGATAAACAAGCTGAAGCTTTATTGGACATAACCTTGAGGAAGCTTACTTCTCTTGAGGTGCATTGTTTTTCATGAATTAGTTTTCTTAACCTCATCTGTTTTTCAAGTCTTCGTATGTGTGCTACAATTTATTTTTCCATTACCATGCAGAGTAAAAAGTTTGTCGATGAAGGCAAAGTCTTGACAGAACAAATTTCCAAGTTAAATGAACTCTTGTCAAGTAAAAAACAGATATTACAGGTAAAATTATATCCTGAATATGTTGAATTTTGATCTATCACTGTTTCAATGATTTTCTTTTTAAGATATGAATATGGTATAATCTTATTTGTGTGTGTACACTGTACACAGTTTTGCTAAAAGCCTGGTTCCTTCATTCCCAGATCGATTATTGCTTCCTTTGAGATTTTGTTGATGATGTAAATATAGTGGTATGAAGATCTTTAGTTTTCCAACACCTCTTATAATTCCCCCCAGACTGCTCAAATATCATTTGGATCCAAGGAACGTTCCCTTCTAAGCAGAAACTGGGCAAGTTATTCGCACATTTAGTTTTCCTATCATAAGATGTGCCACGCATTCTAGATAGCTTAACTCTTCTTTTTCATTTCCGATGAATTGTAATTGGGCACTTCACTTGTAACTTGTTAAGTGATGTGTAATGGAGGAGTAAAAAAGAATAAAGAAAAAGAAAGAAAAGAGGCATAGAAAACTCGAAGTAAAAAAAGTATAATAATAATAATAATAATAATAATAATAATTTAATAATAATAATTTAATAATAATAATAATAATAATAATAATAACAACAACAACAACAACAACAACAACAACAACAACAACATAATAGCCTATTTCTCAAATTACTTGGGGTCGACTACATGGATCAAACTCCTTCATTGCGCTCTATTTAGCTCAAAAAACCCAAAAGCATTTTTCAAAATTCAATGATACATGCTTTTATTTAAATGTACCCTAAATAGATATACATATATTACTAATGTATTAAGACCGTGATAGGCCTCCTATCCACAAGGTGTACCAACGCAAGGGTGTGGGGCTCAAGGGTGCGGTCCACAAAGGGCCCGAGGCATGAGAGAAGGTTACTTGAGTCAATAGGTAATCACGTCAGCTGGACGTACTCGAGTCAGTAGGTGAGCAATTAGTGTGTGTGAGTGTTGAGTCAGGTATGCATGAGAGAAGGTAAGGGTGGAAAAAAAACGGCTACGGACGGTCCGGACACCCCCTTAATAACGACTAAAAATAGTGTCCGGGCCCGTACCCATTTTTGAAAGGGACACTTTTTTTTTGTCCGGACCCGTATGTTTTTAAAACATACAAGACCCGTTTTTTGTCCAGACCCGTTTTTTAATAAAATAAAATAAATTTTTTCACTTAATTATTAACAAAAATGCATGATTTTAATGTTGTCATGCATTCCATCACTACAAAAAAGAAATGTTATAAATTCAAAATTCAAGTCTTATAAGTTTCCATATAAAAATAACATCATCATTAGTGAAATTATAATTCAAACATTATGAAAGTTTCAAAACACTCCTATAAATAAATAAATATTATTTAAATTAATCGCTAAACGGTACTCGTTTCTTAAAAAATTTTGTCCGGACCCGAACCCGTTTTTTAAAACGGACAAGAAAACATGTCTAGACCCGTATTAATTTTGAAAAAATTATGTCCGAACCCGTTTAAAATGGGTTCGGACAAATGCGGACAAACGGGTCCGGGCACATTTTGCCACCCCTAAGAGAAGGTTAGGTTGGGGTTGGGAATATTAAATGAGGCACTGTACAGCCTCTCTTTTGATTCAGTCATTGTGTAAAGTCAGTAAGACTTGTCTTGGTGAGAAGTGGATAGTTTCTTTCTTTGGGTTTAGTGTCCTTCTCTCAGTGTTGTAACCCGTTTTCTATGTTGATTCATCAATAAAAGTGCTTGTGTTCTCTTCAATAGATCGAGAACCTTATCAGTGGTATCATAGCAAGACTCATGGGGCCAAAGATGGATATTCGGATTGAGGCGGTCGAAGCGGAGTTCAGCAAAGTCAAGGAGCTAGAGGGTTCGATTCATGGCTTGAGATCGGAGTTCTAGTCTCAGATCCAAGTTCAGTCCCAGATTCAAGGGCAGATCGGAGTTCTAGTCTCAGATCCAAGTTCGGTCCCAGATTCAAAGGCATATCCAGGCGTTGGTGCGTCGAATGGAAGAGCTGCTAGTGTCCCGGCTAGATCTAGGGAAGACTCCTCAGATTGGAACTTCCAGCGGAGTTATGACTCCAAATCCACCAGATCTGCGGATAAGCGTCACAGATCTACGATTAGGAGTAGTAGATCTGACGATGGAGAGCTCAGATCGGGGTTTCTCGCCGTATGGACCCGAACTAGTGGTGCGAAAAATCCAGATGCCGACTTGTGATGGCAGCGATCTCTTAGTATGGTTGAATCAGGCAGAGCAGTACTTTGCTTTGCATGAGTTGTCAGAAATTTTCAAACTCCGAGCAGCTCGAATTTACTTGATTGGACCGGCTTAGATTTGGTTACAAACAGAAGAGATGGTCCGTCCTTTCGAGAGTTGGCTGGAACTCAAGTCGCAGCTCGTGCTTCGATTCACCGAAGTCGATCCCTTAAGTCTATGCCAACAATTTTTTTCAATTAAGCAAGAGTCCACGGTGAGCGAGTATCGCGAACGATTCGAGTTGTTACTCCACCAAGTAGGGTTGACGGAGTTACAGAAGATGGCGGTGTTTATTAATGGATTGAAAGATCATCTACGTGTGGAAACGATGGTGGATCCGCCGGTGACGTACAAGGCGGTGGTGGTGCGAGCCGGGAGGTTCGAGAAGAAACTCGGTGAGAGCGAGTCCTTTGGGCTCTTTGGGGCCAAAGCCCACGCCTCTTCTTCTGGGCCCATTACTAAAGGGGAGCCCAAAGGGCCTCAGTGGGTGAGCCATACAATCACAAGCACAACTCGGGACTCACAGTATAAGTCTCCAACTTCCACAGCCCACCAGCTTAAGTCCACCCCTTCATCTGCTTCATCATCTTCTACGAGTCCTTCCTCTTCCAACACGGCTACCCCCAATGTGTCACCGCCGAAGCACAAACGCCTTACCCAATCGGAGGCACAAGCACGCCAGAAGCAAGGGTTATGTTACTGATGTGACAACAAATGGTTTGTCGGGCATCGTTGTGCAAAGAAAGTTCTGAACGTCCTGCTAGTGGACGATGATCAAGGGAGAGTTCGGCCGATCCAGCTTCTGATGTTTCTGATGACCAACCGGAGTTGACTACAATGGAGCTTTCGGCTCATGCCCTCACCGGTGGTCCCGACCCTCACATAATCAAGGTCCGAGGCACAGTCCACAATAAGGAGGTGGTGATCCTAATTGATGATGGAGCCTCCCACAATTTTATTTTCCCAGAGTTGGTCGAAGTTTTGCACATTCCGGTTTCCCCTACAACTGATTGTGGTGTGTATGTTGGAGGTGGCACCCGAGTTTCTGTTTCCGAGGTTTGTAAAGGAGTCGGGGTTACTTTCCAAGGACTGAGGGTGGTGGCTGATTTTCATCCAATCGGAATGTGAGGCCATGATCTCATTTTGGGGGTGAAATGGTTGCAAACCATTGGAGTCACAACCATTAATTGGCAGCAGCTCACTGTTTCATTTTCATGTGATGGGAAGCCCGTTGTCATTCAAGGAGACCCTACATTGAATCGGGCGTTGGTTTCTTGTAAGTCCATCCAAAGTTCTTTAGATTCGGTTATTGGAGGATTTTTGGTGGAGTGTTGTACTCTAGCAGTTTCAAATCCGGTGACGTTACCAGTGGATGTAGACCCCTGTATTCAGCAAGTGTTGGCCGATTTCAGTTTCTTGTTTCAACTACCCTCGGGCTTACCTCCGTCTCGAGATTGTGATCATGCGATTGTGTTGAAAGAAGGCACATAACCGATTCGCATGAGGCCATACTGATATCCTCAGATCCAAAAGGCAGAAATCGAGAAGCTGGTGGCTGAGATGTTGTCTACGGGAATCATTCAGCCGAATAATAGCCCATTCTCCAGGCCAGTACTATTGGTGAAGAAAAAAGGTGGGAGTTGGCGGTTTTGCGTGGATTATCGCGCATTGAATAAGGCTACAATCCTAGACAAATTCCCGATTCCTAACATTGATGAATTATTAGATGAACTACATGGAGCTTCGGTTTTTTCGAAGTTGGACTTACGGTCGGGTTACCACCGTTCGGGTGCGAGCTTCGGATGTCCCCAAGACCGATTTTCGCACTCATGATGGCCGTTTCGAGTTTCTAGTAATGCCTTTTGGCTTATCTAACTCTCCTTCCACCTTTCAAAACCTCATGAATTCCATTTTCAAGGGTCTGATTCGTCGCTGCGTTCTTGTATTCTCTTTTTTGTTAATTATCCGTCAGGTCCTTACCATTGCGACCATTGGCTTACCTTTGTATTCAAATGTTGTTTTGCTTGTTCTAACTTGGATTATCTGGGCCATATAATATCGGGTGATGGAGTGCGAGCCGATCCGTGTTGCAAGGCACGGCTGTGAAAGCAGGCTGGTCACTGCGGAATGGACAGCTCTTATATAAAGGGCGTGCGGTGCTCACTGCTTCCCCCTCCTTGAAAGGCAAACTATTAGCCGAGTTTCATTCTTCCCTTATCGGTGGGCACGGGGGATTCCTCAAGACTTATAAGCGCTTGGCTGCTGAATTTTATTGGCGTGGTATGAAATTGGATATCAAAAATTTTGTAGCTTCTTGTGATGTGTGTCAACGTAACAAGTACGAGACTTTTTCTCTCCGGGTGGGCTACTCCAACCCTTGTCGATTCCAGCAAAGGTGTGGGAAGATGTGTCGATGGACTTCGTTGAGGGCCTGCCTATGTCTAATGGAGTGAACTCCATCTTAGTTGTTGTTGATCGTCTAAGCAAATATGCCCACTTTTTACCGCCGCGCCACCCCCTCTCGGCCAAATCAGTTGCTGAAATCTTCATCAAGGAGGTTGTTCGCCTCCATGGGTTTCCCAACAGTATCGTATCGGATCGTGATCGAGTTTTTCTTAGCCACTTTTGGTGCGAACTATTTCGCTTACAACACACCCAATCGAGGCGTAGCTCGGCCTATCACCCTCAAAGTGATGGTCAGACGGAGGTTGTGAATCGTTGCGTGGAATCATATCTTCGTTGCTTTATTCACCAGCGGCCCAAAGAATGGTCGCGTTGGTTACACTGGGTTGAGTTTTGGTATAATACTTCCTTCCATTCCTCTCTTCAATGTTCTCCTTTTCGTGTTGTCTATGGACGGGATCCACCTCCTGTGGTGCGCTATGACACCTTGCCTCCATCTTCCGTCCTCAAAGTGGATTCTTTCCTCAGCACGCCGAAACAATATGAAGCTCAACCCTCAATTTCTTGGGCCTTGTACTGTTTTGGAACGCATCGGACAAGTTGCATATCGCCTAGCACTTCCAACTTCATCCTCCATTTACTCTGTCTTCCATGTCTCCCAGCTTCGCCCTGTTGTAGGTACTTCTATTCAAGCTTCAACCGAGCTGCCCCCTTTTGCACCAGATTCGGTCATGGTCGATGTCGAGCCTGAATCAGTGTTGTCCTATCGTTCTCGTAGTGCGGGTCCTGAAATGTTGGTTAAGTGGACCACATTGCCACCATCGGCAGCTTCTTGGGAGTTAGTTCGACACATTCGGAAGTCTTTTTTGGCTTTCCACCTTGAGGACAAGGATTTGAAATGTAAATTCCGAATCATCTCCTAACATTAGGGGTGTCAATTTTCTGGTCCGGGTCGCCCTTGATATAAACGATCATTTTCGTTGTCTAGACCCGACACAGTTTAAAAATCGAACAAGTGTGTCTTGCCCAGACCCGATTTACTTTCAATTCGAGTTGTCCAAATGTCCGGATTCTTCGAGTTTTTAAAAAAATTATTTTATGTTTAAAAGGTTTTTTTAATTAATAAAATCATTGTAAATTCCTCGTAATATAATTTTCTCTGACATAATTTTAAAAATTAATGTCCAAGTTGTATTTGTTATTTTAAATTACAAGACGTAATAATGTTTTTTTGTTAAAAGACGAAATGCATAATGTTGTTTCAAGCAATTTAGCTAAGTCTTGAAATTGAAATAGTACATTTTTATATAAGCTATGTAGTTTCTTTATTTCTATTGTTGTTTTTGTGAATTATATAATGTATGGAAGTATATTTTCAAAATAAAATAGGTATCTTCTGAAATCCGAGCAATGTCCTGGCTTAGAGGGTCTTGTTCGGACCTGACCCGATTTAAATTTGGACATCAAACCCTTGTCTAGACTCGACTTGTATTTAAAAAATTATTGTCCAAATCCTTTTTTTCTCGGACTGAACAAAATCGGGTCGGCGGGCTGGACAAAAAATTGACACCCCTACCTAACATCAGCTAAAAAAGTGATGAAAATAGGAAAAAAAAAAAAAAAAAAACTAATCCAATTATGTAAAAACTCTTTAACTTTAGTAAAAAAAAAAACTCTTAACTGAACATAAAAACTCCTGATTACATGAGGCCTTAAAAAGATAAACTCTTAGTTAGTAGTTACACAAGGACTCTAAGAAAATATAATCCTAATGAAAATGAAACTCTAATCATATGTGTAAAATATTTAGGACAAGACATAGTGCATCAACGTGTTTACAGAAAATTGAATTGGTTTGAGTTGTTATGTAGTTATTCATATGTAAATCAAGGTTTGCTACGGATAAATCATGGAGTTCATTATATTAATTTTTAGTTGATTATTTCTGCGTAATTTCAAAATGCAAAAATGGTCTATGATGAAAAAGATAAAATTCATACCTTTGTAATTGCTCTTAAAAAAATTCAATTCATAATATATTGTTAGGGAGCATGATCAAGGTTTGAAACTTCGACTTCGCCTATGACTTCGCTCACTTAAAATTCAGAATTAATTCGAGGAAGTTGATTTCGACGATGGAAGTTTGACAAAAATTCGCAGGTGTACGGAAGTTTATGAAATTTCACTTTAAATGCTAGAAAACTCAAGTTTCTTCATAGAGATGCTAGAACTATGTTTTATTCGAATTTAGCCGAAGTTTAAGTATATTTCTAGCATAGTCTAAGTTTCAGTCAAAGTTTGCTCAACTTCTACGAAACATAACAATTTTACTTCATGTTTTATTCCATCGACGTTTTCGAAGTTCAGTCGAAGTTAGCCGAAGTTGAGTTGAAGTTTTGCAATTTTTCTACTGCTTATGAACTTCACTTCGCTCACCTCAAAATCGACAAACTTCGCTCGAACTTCGCCGAAGTTTATCGATTTTTTAAACCTTGAGCATGATAATGCAAGTGAATTTTTATTTTCTTTTTTTTGAAATCCCACCAAAGTTAGATTGTTCCATGCACCGGAGAAATGAGTTTTGACATTCCTTTCTACAAAACAAAAAAGAACATTTGTCAACATTTTTTTATCAGGTTATACACTTTTTTTGAGAAGTGGTCTGTATGACCTTGCGAAATCATCTGGTTAGACCCTTTTGTCAATCGTGATATGGTTTTGCAAATTCCTTTTCTATAATGTCTTCTTTTTTTCTTTTTTAATTCCTTTACTTGAGATGTGCAAGTGGATGATGAAAATTTAGTTCCTGCGTCTTTTACTTGGAAAGCATCAATCTTTATTCTTTTTATTGTGACATAGCCAATTGATGGTCCTTTTAATTTTTATTTTTTAATTTTTCTAGATGATAGAACAAGAAGCAATTGAGGTAAAGAACAAGTTTGCAACTTCAAGGCGTTCAATGTTGGAGGAGAGCGATAGTGGTTTGTTGGAGGAGATAGATGTCACCCCAAATGAAGAAATGCTTCTAGTATGGACATAATTTGTGGAAGAAAATAGTTTCTTCTTAATTTCTTGTCATTCATGTTAGTTTTCTTTTGCCATTTATGAAATGTCATTTGTTTCCTAATGGATTTTTTGGCTTATTTCTAGGCCCTTAGTGAAAAAGGATATCTCAAGCGGATGAAACCTAGCACTTTTAACCTTCAAAATCGGGGAACAATTGGAAAATCTGTTGGGAAGATGAGAGTGAGTGACACAATGTCAGAATTCCTTGTTTGCCATGCCCATGACCATGTTCTTTACTTCAGGTAGTATCTATCTTCTTACGCGATACTAATTTCCTTCCAACTCCGTGTGTATGTCAAGCTCATTTGATTAGTGTAATAACCTTGGTGTCAATTTGGCAAGAACTTGTGATGCTTCTTGTCTTACAAGAGTCTTTTTTGTTCTGAAGATAAATTGCAAAATTTTCTTGAAAACAACCTGATGAGGACAGCTTATGCGTTCGAGAAATTCAGTGTGATAATTGTCACTTCTATTTCGAAGAAATTCAGTTTGTAGTTATCCTTTCAATGTTACTGTTGGTTTTAATTATCATTTTGAAAGTGTTTATAAATGTTCCATCATTATTGATGTCCTATCTTTGTCCAATTATACGCTCTAGTATTAATTTTTCTTTTTTTGAGTCACTTCACTTGCTCGCTATACAACAACAACAACAACATAGCCTCAGTCCCAAATTAGTTGGGGTTGGCTAAAAGGATCAAACTCTTCCATTGTGCTCGATTAAGTGTAATTGATTTGTTGCATCACTTGGATGAATTTAGTGTTTCTGTGCACCTGCATTTTTTTTTATCAGATCTATACACTGACGTTGTGGGTCTGCCAATTAGTTCTTTTGGCTATAAATAAACACTAACATGACTTGCTCGGAGTTCAATCGAAACTCGGATCAGACAACCATAAGTAAAGTATTCTGATATTTGATACGTTAAAGTTTTGTTTTGTTTTGTTTTTATTGAGACACTTCATAGGCATGTGATAACAAGACCCTAAATTTTATTACATCACTTGGATGAAATTTTTTATTTCCTTATACTGAAATTATGAGTTTGCCCATCATTCTCAAATTCACTTGGTACGCGTAATTTAATAAATATTTAATAAGGATGTGCTCAGGTTTCAATTGAAACTATTTTGATATTTGATCTGCCTATACAATTACTGAAAATGAATCTCCGATTCAGTGATCGGGGAGTAGTGTATTCCGCTCGGGCCTATAAAATTCCAGAATGCTCCCGGACTGCTGCTGGCACTCCTCTTGTTCAGGTATTCTGCCTGCAAAAGCTTTTTTTTTTTTTTTTTTTTTTTTTTTAATAGTAAAGTTGTCCTTCTTTGGAGTTTAACAGCATTCCCATTCTTGTGTTTGACTAGATACTATCATTAGCAGATGGTGAGAGAATAACTTCAATAATTCCTGTCAGTGAATTTGTTGGTGACCAGTATCTCGTAATGCTTACTGGGAATGGGTATATAAAGAAGGTGTCTTTAAGCTATTTCTCAGCAATCAGATCTACCGGGATAATAGCAATTCAGCTGGTCTTCACTGACTTCTCTGTTTCTGGTTGATTATTTGAGTTTTCGTTTGGTCACTGTTCTAAATCTCAAACTGACAGGTTCCCGGAGATGAGTTGAAATGGGTCAGATGCTGTACAAACGAGGACCTAATTGCTATGGCATCTCAGAATGGAATGGTTATTCTAAGTTCTTGTGAGACTGTAAGCATTTTTACTCTACTAGAAACTGAGATGAATTTGCATATATTATTTTGAGTATTGTTCTGCAGTTCTGAATTGAGATCCATTGTCAACTTAGAATCTATCTAAACGTAAAGTTGTGAGGATCGAAAGTGTGAATTCTAGTGTAGAGAGATCAAAATTCAGCGTCTGTGACACGAGGGTTGTGGCTTTTCATTGAAAATTTCTTAATAGTTCAAGGGTGTCTGTTTGAATATATATCAAATCTGCGGATCCTTTGTTTCTTTTTCTTTCCTTTCCCCCCAAAAAAAAGTTTCATTAAGAGATGTATTCTGGGAGCTGTTTAATCATATCAAATGATTCAAATCTGTAGTTTCTTACTTTTTTCCTTTTTTTTTTTTTTTTTTTTTTTTTTAACATTCTTCATTTGTTTAGAGTTAGTTAGAATAAGCGGTTTCCTTGCTTTGCATCATGATTTTCATTTTTCATTTTTTTTTTTTTTTTTTGTATATTATGAATTAGAACATAATTACACATTCTACGTATTTACTTGTGTACATTTAACTGTATTTGAAAACCTAAAGATAAATATTATTTTATGTCTTAACATTGTCCGGCATCATCTTACCTAGATTTTGCCAATTACGTTTACATCGATAACACAAAGATTAAGCCTGATTGTTGAATTTGAATGCTCAAGAAACTGGAAAAAAAGTACAGTTTGGATAAATGATTTTCATTTTATTGTGGTTCACCATTTTCTTTCAACTATTGTGTTCAGCTGCGTGCTCTTGGAAGAAATACCAGGGGTTCGGTTGCAATGAGATTAAGAGGAGAGGACAAGATGGCTTGCATGGACATAATACCTGCAGCAATGGGGAAAAAGTTGCAGTTGTCATCAGATAATCGGTATTTGTTTTTGCATAATTGTCACTTCTAGGTGTTTATTACTACAATTTTTTTTTCCAAAAGTTACTGCTACCTTATTTTAGCAGTTTACATTATTTATTTATTTATCTATCAATGGGGAGTTTATTTTTCTTGTTTTGTTTTCTTAAGGATTTTGCTAATGTCAAGCACTTTTAGAAATACCTGTTTGTTCTGATCTATAACTATAAGTCCTTTTTTTGCGTGGCTCCATTTGATCTTGGGTAGTCGTGCATTATATGTTCATCATTATACATCCCAACCTCCACCACCGCTTCAACCTCCATCTTGTGAATATTTGTACCGAGTAACATCTTCTCATGCTTGCATACACAGTAATAAATGAATATACGTACCATACTTGCATACGCAGGAAAGAATGAATATACGTACCAAATAAAAGAAAGAATACCGACATTAGTCGGTCATTATAGCATTAGTTTTCCGAGTAAATGTTGTATTTTTTTTTTCCTTGTATGCATGGCCATTTGATCCTTCAATAACTGTTGAAGGAATATGAAATTGTGACATTTGTGCTTGACCATTATCCCCTTCAAATTTACCATCCTACTATGGCTGTATATATTTCTGTTTAATTATTATTATTTTTTCTATAAATAGCAGGAGCAAGGATCTCAGTGCTCCTTGGCTGCTTTTTGTCTCCGAAAGTGGTTTAGGAAAGCGGGTCCCTCTCAGCAGCTTCCGGTTGTCACCTCGAAACAGGGTTGGTTTGATAGGTTACAAGGTATGGTGTTTCTAACTTTCTGTAGTCTTTTTTTTGTACGAATAGCGGGAAAATATTCTCATCCCTTGGGCGTTAATGTGGGTTATTGTTCTCATAGCTTCCATCCGAGGATCGCCTAGCAGCAGTCTTTGTGGTGGGGTATTCATTAGCAGGTACTTCCATGTCTCGACTCATTTGAGATCTATTCTAAGTTTCTATTTGAATTCCCCATGTATTTAACATCACAACTTACTAAATTCCTCCAACAGATGACGGTGAAAGTGATGAACAAGTTGTTCTGGTGAGCCAGAGTGGGACAGTCAACCGCATAAAGGTTCGGGATGTCTCTATACAATCACGGTTTGCTAGGTAAGTTTGATAGTCAGAAGGCTTATAAATTTTTGCAAATTTGTTGCGCCTACTCGTCTCTTTGCGCCTACTTGTCTCTTTGGTATTTCTCTGTACATTCTCTATATGACTTAAAATTATCTCCAAGAGAATTCATCTCACTCAAAATATTCAAATGTTCGTTACTTGCCTTCATACTGCATTTTGTCTGTTGGTCAAGTCATTTCCGACCTATGCTGTCTGCATAACTCCATCCATTTTATTTGCCATGTTGATCGTACAATTCCGATTTATGTTCCGTGTTTGAATCAATCTTTTTAAAATCTTTAGCTGCTTAACGATTACTTATTTCCAGGGGGGTTATTCTGATGAGGCTTGATCACATGGGTAAGATCCAGTCGGCGTCTTTGATCTCTGCGACCGAAAAGGAAGTCGAGTCTGAAGAAGCTTGAGGCACATCAAATTAGACACTAATGAATTACTTTCACTCCTCATATTTCACCAAAAGTAGTATTCAACTACATCAACAACAACCACCACCATCCAATGGAAGAGCTTTCAATTTTTGATTCCGCGAGCCCTAATTCGCAATTTTGTACAAGTTTGTAATCTTGGGACTAAGAGTTGCAATCCGAGCAAGCTAAGGAAAATGTATGAAATTGGTGGAAAGCTGTATTTATACTGTTTTCTCTCTGTGGCTTAATTTTTGGTATATGAAGGAGGTTGTTTTCTTAATGTCTGAAGTATGGAGAGGTATTAGCAGGAAATATTTATTGTAAAATCTTGGGATATATTTTTATGAAAGCTTATATTTTTCAGTTAAAATCTTCTTTTCTGTCTAAATTTGTAATGATTTTTTTTAGGTTGTCAAAAAAAAAAAAAGCTCCTAGAATCTTTAGTTCTTTTTAGATTCGCTTATGGGAGAAGGTTTTGTTGATTTATTTTATTTTTTTTTTAACCGACCTTTCCAAACTTTGCTTTTTTGGCAAATGATGGATGTCTCATATCAGAGATGCTTTCATTGCTTTGACAAATTTATATTGAATAAAAAATATAAAAATAACTCAGTTTAGACACTGACTTAATCGAATAGAGGGCCGCTAAGGGCACCCCACCTATTAATGAAGGCACCCAGCTAATGTGGGCACAAATTGATTTACCTGGGCACCCGAAAATTAAACCCAAAATATCAAAAATACCCCTAGTGCAAAAACCCTTACACCCCACCACCACTACCACCACTACCGCCACCACCACCGCCACCACCATCACCGAACCCCGAGCACCCGACCACCCCCACCACCACCTTCACCGAACCCCGAGCACCCCACCACCTTCACCGAATCGCAGTTGTGCAAGAACCCATTTAGTTTGAATCGACCGGTGAGAGGAATCTCCAAAATCGTGTTTTCCGTGTCTCGCCTTGTGTTTCTCCTTTGGTTTACGCTTTTTGAGGTTCGTAGGGTCGTGGTGTGAGCCGATTTCGTCTCCAAGTTAGGGTTCGGTTGAATAGTTAAAGAAATGAGAATTCGCGGTTCTCGGCCACACAGCCGAGATCGTAGCTACAGCCTCGCCTCGCATGGCCGAGACAGAGCTACGCTTTTGGGAACTCGAAGTCTCGCCACAAAGGCGGAAGAGTTCACGGTGTCGCGATTACGCATGGCCGAAAGTACTCTAGTTCTCTCGGCGAGACATGACGAGAGCTACAATTAGTGGTAGGTAATGTGGTGTCGGTGGTGTACAATCGAGAATGTGCTCATACTCTCGGTTGTACACTCGGCGTACCATACCGTGACCTAAGTACACCTCTCGGTCCTTTAGGGCCGAGACATCACCATACATCTCGGTCTGCGAGGCCGATACAATCGCGCACCCGGACAAAAACTTCTCCCAACCGCATAAAAAACACAAAAAATCTGCAAAATTACCTCAAGGACGACTTCATCCGCACCGAAGCATTACAATCCTCCATTATATAGTGGAAACAACTTCTGATTTGAAGAAATTACCAAACCCTACGTTGACAAACAAATCATCATTTTCACTGTTTTCCACAACTAAACAGCTTCTAATAAACTATCATATGGTTGTCAAACATTGTTTACTCGTTTGTCGGATGATGTCAATCCGCAAGAATCGATAAAAAGTCGACAAACGCGGTGTGGATTTGTGGTTCAACCTTGTGGTGGGGTGCCTTTTTTCTTTGTCAAAATGATTTGTGAGGTTTGAATCACTATATATACAAGGGCAAAATAGTCTTTTCCACTTTTGTTTGAAATTTTTACAAAAACTTTGGGTGCCTTCATTAAATGGTGGGGTGCCCTTAGCGGCCCTCATCGAATATCGTGCATTTCATTTCGAGATATACACACAAGCATCTCGGCTTGTACTGCATTGCATCCGACTGGGTCGGTGCCTAAACCTGGTCCCACTAGCAGTTCCCTTGTTAGAATTCAGCCATTATTTGCTGGATCATTTAATGGGAAAGTAATTTTTTTTAGTATATGACGTGTCAGATTCTGATATGTCAAACAGGATCGACATAAAGGCAATCTGAAACAGAGAATCATAGATGCAAATATCACGTGACACGCACGTGCCATCCCCCCTATCACACATATATAGTACTCCGATCAGATCCAATCCAACAAATCCCAAACTGGTTCGCGAAATATCAAAATCGCTCTTGTTCGCGATCCCGACGAACAACTTCAAATCTCTGCCGTCCGATCTCTGGTTCGATCGATCGTTGGTGCGGCAATGGGGCTGACATTCACGAAGCTGTTCAGTCGGTTGTTCGCGAAGAAGGAGATGAGGATTCTGATGGTCGGTCTGGACGCGGCCGGTAAGACCACAATCCTCTACAAGTTGAAGCTCGGCGAGATCGTCACCACCATCCCTACAATCGGTGAGAGTCTGTTTCATCATGCGATCATCTGCTGCATATGTAATCGCTGGATCTGTTGCTGCTGCTTTGTAATTGCATTGTTCAATGATTGAATCATCCATCTGTCTGCAATTGCTTTCATGATCTGATCTGTTGTTAGGTTTCATCAGAAAAGATTGATTGAGTTGTTGCCTCAATTGTGTATTAGCGTTTAGCGAGTCTTGGTTTGTGGTATAACCAATATGCATACACGACACGCGCAATCGTAGTCGTTAGTCTTAGGGTATCCGAGCCGCCGACTCTGACACCGGACTTATGGTGGACTTGATTGGTTCCTCGGGGAGCCCAAGGAAGAAATCGAAGGGAGAAAGGAGTAGGTAGGTTTTGAACTCATCACATTTGCCTTAGTGCGCAATCGTAGTAGTCGTTTTTTTGATAACTTAGGGTATCCGAGCCACCGCCTCTGACAATGGACTGATGGTGGACCTGACTAACCCTTTGGGGAGCCCAAGGAAGAAATCGAAGGGAGAAAGGAGTGGGTAGGTTTTGAACTCATCACATTTGCCTTAGTGCGCAATCGTAGTAGTCGTTTTTTGATAACTTAGGGTATCCGAGCCGCCGCCTCGACAATGGGCTAACCCCTTGGGGAACCCAATGAAGAAATCGGAGGGAGAAAGGAGTGGGTAGGTTTTGAACTCATCACATTTTGTTAGATTAGATTCTCTCGGCCGTGATGCACACACGTGTGCGAGCTCGTGGATCTCCTCCAAAGACCGATATTGTCCCCGACTTAACCACCTTTCAACTCATAGGTGTGGGTTTTATCCGGAAAGGCCTCGGTTCTAGTTGAGGGGAAATCATTACTTATATACTTCATTATGAAGTTTCATTTAATTGATTTGGGACTAACTTTTGGTTCACACATCTCAACGCATTTGCCTTAGTCGGTGTGTTAGAGAACGAAGTTACCACTCGACCAACGTCCCCGGGGCATTAGATTGAGGCTTTGTTGTTAGTGTGTACATATGAATGTGCACAATCCTTGATTTTTCTACACATGTTTGGCTAGTTGTAGATTAAGATCTTGTTTTGTAAACCATACTAATTTTGCAGCATGTGGTTTGGTGTTTTTGTTTGTTGTGAAAGCAACAATTTATGGACTAGTGAACAAATAGAAATTCCGTGTTACCTTACTTTGAAGGTTTCATGTCACGTTCTTGTCCTACCTGTTTTAGATCTGAATGACACATCTCTGTCCAAACATTTGGTTTGAAAATTTGGCACCTGATTTTATAGAGTTTTAAAATCGAAAAACTTAAACAAAAGTTAAGGTCAAATTTAAAAGATAAAGAATTAAAGACAAATTGTCGAAGATGTGTGGACTGAAATAATAGTTTCACACCGATTACGTAAAACTTCATAATAAAGTATATTAGTGATTGTCTCCCTTCTTTGGTGGGTTCTAGAAAGAAAATGGGTGCATGCTAGATACATAGACACTATTAAAGATATGTATGATGGAGTAGTAACGAATATAAAGACATTTGGAAGAGCTACAAAAGAATTTCCCATTACGATAGGACTACATCAAGGATCGGCTTTAAGTCCATATCTATTTATTTTTGTTATGGATGAACTAACTAGGCATATTCAAGAGGATATACCATGGTGTATGCTATTTGCATATGATATTGTCTTAGTGGATGAAACAAAAGATGGGGTGAATAAAAAATTAGAACTCGGAGAATACATTAGAATCTAAAGGCTTTAAGTTGAGTAGGACGAAAATCGAATACATGCACTTTGTGAGTTTAGAAACACTAGACATCGAGATGATGGAGTGGTGAAATTAGGGGAAGTAGAAGTTCTTAAGGTAAACCACTTTAGATACCTAGGATCAATCATACAAAATGATGGTAATATTGAGAATGATGTCACACATAAAATTCAAGCTGGATGGAAGAAATGACGGAGTACAACAACAGGGTGATTTGTGATTGAAATGTTCCTACTAAGGTAAAAAGAAAATTTTATAAGACCGCAATTAGGCCAGCTATGCTCTATGGAAGTGAATGTTGGGCGAGAAAGCAACAACAATTACAAAAAATGAACGTAGCGAGATATGATGATGCTTAGGTGGATGTATGGTAAAACTCGTAAAGATAGAATGAGAAATATAGAAATTCAAAGACCGGTAGGGAGTAGCACCAATTGATACAAAGATTAAGGAAGGGCGGTTGCGGTGGTTTGATCACCCAAAAGACGGCCTACAAATGCCCCCACTAGAAAACTTGACTCAATAGAAACCGTAGAATTTGACGAGGTAGGGGTAAACCAAAGTTAACATGAGATACATTAATTAGGAGGGATTTGAATGGTTTGGAAAGCTCACCATCAATTGCACTTAATCGAGCACAATGGAAAAGTTTGATCCACGTAACCGACCCCAATTAAGTTGCGGCGAGGCTATGTTGTTGTTGTTGTTGTTGTAGTGATTATCTCCCACCAATTAGAATCAAGGCCTTTTGAGTTGAAAACCCACACATATGAGTTGAAGGTGGTTAAGTTGAGGACAATATTAATATTGGTGGTGATCCACGAGCCTTGGAAGAAGTGCCACCAACAGGCCGCTTGCGGATGTTGTGCTTGCGAGCGAAAAATTTACACAAATGTTTTGTGTTGTTCTTCCTCATTTTGACAGCTTTCTTTGGAATGGCAAGATACTTGGTAGAAGGGTTTGTGGTTTGCTTGTAATGTTTGGGAAGTTCATCGAGACAGTGTTGCAAACATTGCCTTTTTGTCCCTTGCTCACAAGAGTAGAACCCAAATTCTAAATAATTTGTCATATCCCTCATTTCCTACATACCTTATTTATACAGTTCAGATGCTTATTCGCATTAAAAACCACTAGATCATGATGAAATTACCAACATAGCCGCCCTTTTAGAAGCCATAGTTAGGATTAACAAGAAATGGTTGTTCACTGGATCATATGGATGCAATGGTAAAAAAAAATGTATGGATGCACTCAACTACGATGTATATTGTCTATAGCACTATGAGATGATTTCTGTTACTATTATTTCTTGGCACTTTTTTGTGGACTTGACTGATGTGTTTGATATCCTGACATAAATAGCTTCCGTTGTAGAATTATCTGATATGCCGATACCTATGATGGATCTGATGAAATTGTGCATTGCGCTTATTGCATGTGCTTCACTTCTTTATCAGGTTTCAATGTGGAGACAGTGGAGTACAAGAATATCAGCTTCACAGTTTGGGATGTTGGTGGCCAGGACAAGGTATATGCTCACATCATATTGGTTTTGTTATCATGATGGCTTCTGTTCTTGTGCTAACAATCTTCTCCTAAGCTTCATGCTGCAAATACAAATAAGACTTCCTATCTTCTCATTGCTCGAAAGATGCCACTAGGGCATTGATTCAAGCGGAGTGGTAGTGTCTTTATCATATTGATAGCTTGCATTTGCCAATAATGTATTTGATACTGATTATAACACATGGGAATTTTTAAGTATTGCAAATTCACACAAAACATCCTTTTTTTTCAATTATAACTACGGGTGTCCACTCAAAACATTTTCTGACCATTAACACTCGCACAAAAAGATACTGAATTTGAAACAAAATTTATGGTGACTCTTTATTCCCTCTGTAAAATTTATTGATAATCATACTTACTAATAAGCACCTTTATCTTCAGTCTTCAATCGTATAATTTGTTGAGAACAGCTGTGTTCTTCCGAAATCCACTGATATTATGTTCTGCTATTACTGTTCAATTACAGATTAGACCACTATGGCGGCACTATTTCCAGAACACTCAGGGTCTTATCTTTGTTGTTGATAGCAACGATAGGGACCGTGTTGTTGAGGCAAGGGATGAGCTCCACAGAATGCTGAATGAGGTAAAAAAATTCACCAAAGAAATAATTAATTTATGATCTTTAAATGCTTGTAAAAGCTCAGTCATTAGCCGAAACTGTTATGCACTTACCATTACTGGGTTGAGGCTTCCAAATAAGACTATTGTTATCATTGGCAGCAACCTGTTTCAGTTTGACGTAGTGTTTTTCCGATTTCTCCCTCCCTTTGCTATTCCCGAAATAACACACAAATATATTCTTGGAGATGGTCCGATGCAGTCTTCTGGTACCTTCATGTGAATATTTGACTTGAATTTTTGCAGGATGAATTGAGAGATGCTGTGCTGCTTGTCTTTGCTAATAAGCAAGATCTGCCTAATGCTATGAATGCTGCTGAAATCACTGACAAGCTCGGTTTGCATTCCTTGCGCCAGCGTCATTGGTAAAATTATGATTCTTTTTGCTGTAGCAATAATGACAGGGACCTAGAGATGGGATTCATAAAACTGTTGTGCTTGTTTGTAGACTCTCATTGTTTATGAAATCTTTTTTAGTGAGAATTTAGAGTAAGCGTGTAGTTGCATCTGAGTTGGAGATAGCTTTACTTGATTACAAATGGATAACTGTGGCATTATAGATCTGCGAGATGAGATGATTTTCTATTGGACATTATAGACATGGTTTATGACTGTTTGACCTGGATAGAAATTTTGTAGTTAGAGTTTTTGTGAGGATTAAAAAAAAGGTTGCGGGTAAGATTTTTTGGTTAATTTGTGCTAGGGGTTAGCCTTTTTTTTTTTTTTTTTTTTTTTTTTTTTTTTCCTCTAGTATTTTTTTGGTTAATTTTGCTGGCTGTTCAAACATGTCATCTTCTTTAAATGGCGAAGAAAAAACTATAGGAAGGAATTCATGAAAAAATATAGTAAAGTTGACCTTTTTACTATGCTACAAGCGTTCATCCGAAAGGTGTAGTGTTTTGATATGTGATAATCTACTTGCCTTCTTTTACATCATATTGGTTAATCAAAATCCTGCTATTCCGATCCCAGGTATATCCAGAGCACCTGTGCAACATCCGGGGAGGGATTGTACGAAGGGCTAGATTGGCTCTCTAACAACATCGCAAACAAGGTAAAGTAAACGTCATATTATAAAAAAAAAAAAAGATAATTTGAATAAAAAAAGCCTGCCAAAGATAAAATAGCAAGAGAATCTATCATTTACTTTCTAAAGTACTTGTATCTTCAAATATTTTCTCAGCATGTTTTGATATAAATTGTACTTGCGATTGACAAATGCTGGTTCGAAAGCTACATTTTTGCAATAATAGTGAAATTTAAATTATTACATACATTTATATATTTAAGTCGATAATTTGAATGACAAGACTTCTTTGTTTGATCTTTTCTAGGCTTGAGAGACTTAGTTCTGCGGCGGGGGGGCAGAAGTAGAAATTTTATGGTTTCGAGTGATGGACTGCTGTTGTTGGGTTTGGCTAGACTAAAGATTCACTTCAACTATGTTTTGGTGGTATTGATTAAGCTTCGATCTTTATTATTATTTTTTTTTTTTCGCACTGCTCTCGGTCGCTTCTCATAGAATTTAGGTATATAACTTTGCTGCGTTGCTCCGCAAATATATCTCATATCTGTGTGTACTTTGATATCAAAGCATGTACTTTCGAAAAATTTAAAACCCCTTTCGGCTTTAATTCGATGTTTATTGTTTTTTGTTTTCATTTTGGTGTGCTTGCTTGGGTAAAACTTTTCTTAGAATCATGCATATTAGTTTGCAAGGGAAAAGCGCAGTCGATGAAGACTGTTTTAGGATAGCAAGGCAAGAAAGAATGTCAATTTCTCTCTCTGGATTATAGAGATTTTTATTTTTTTTGGTCAGATCATACAATACCACAGAACTAAGGCAGCTTGGGTGACCCACTTTAGGCACCGATCCAATCGGATGCCGTGCATTTCGCCTACATCTCGGCGTGTATTGCACGACATATGATTGGTCGGTACCCAAAGTGAGTTTTACTCTAGCAGTAGCCATATTTTACAGTTGCTTGCAGAGTCTTTTAAGGTTTTAGATCAAGATGTTTGTGTGCACCAACTTGATGTTTGTTGAAAAGATAAGGATCCACTCTAGTGGTTTTTGACACTATGGTGTTGAGGAATGAGGACTATCTCTAATTATTTCTCGAGAAATAATGGGGTGTATTCAATTTGAGATTTGTATGGACTTTTTTAAGTGATGGACTTCCATAGAATTCATGGTATTTATGGACTTGGAAGGATATTCATTAAAAGTTCATCGAAATGGAAACCTAAATTAAATATATCAGAACTTTCTAGATCCATTAAAGTCTTTTCAAGTCTATGACTAAGGGATGCTAAACAATGAATAAGTAAATTGTAACAAAGTAATAGAAAGGACAATGCTAGGGTACTCGGTTTTGAGACACCTGAAATGAATACTCGATTATTGATGTATCTTCGATACACATCAACTTGTGAGCGTACAAATCAATGTGCAAATCAATTGACATTAACAAATAAGTGTCCATTTTGGATGGTCTAAAATCAGTCATCGAAAATAATGAACTGCAAACAACAAATAACACACGTTTTCGTTGGTATACATTTTGGATGAGTCTAAAATTGAGTCATCGAAAAAGAGGGCCGCTAAAATACCCCAGAGTTAATGTGGGCACAAATTGATTTACAGGGCACCCGAAAATTAAACCTAAATGAAAAAACCCTGCAAACAACAAATACACACACGTTTTTGTTGGTATACAAAGATTTTCTTTTTTTTTCTCCTTTGGTTTACGACTTCAATGTGGTGTGAGCCGATTCGTCTCCAAGTTAGTTAAAGAAATGAGAATTGAGCATACGCACCTTCTCCAAACTTTACTACAATTAGTGGTAGGTAATGTGGTGTCTTACTCTCGGTTGTACACTTTGGCGTACCATCCGTGACCTAAGTACACCTCTCGTGAGACATCACCATATGTCTCGGTCTGCGAGGCCGATACAATCGCGCACCCGAGACAAAAACTTCTCCCAACCGCATAAAAAACACAAAAAATCTGCAAAATTACCTCAAGGACGACTTCATCGGCACCGAAGCATTACAATCCTCCATTATATAGTCAACAAGAAATTACCAAACCCTACGGATATCATTTTCATCAAGTTTTCCAGGTGTCAAACATTGTTTACTCACTTATACAAACTGAAAAAAAGAAAATGAAATCAAACTCTATAGACACATAATTATAGTTATGAACTAAAGAAAGAGTCATCTGGTCTGTCGGTGCAGAGGTTTGATCTGTTCGCCCTGTCATTTACTGTCCGTTACTTTCAAACAAAAAATAATAACACAACAACAACAACGAAACCTAACGCCTATTATTCCCTAAACATCGGAAACACACTCACTTATCCGATACCTTCCGATGCGCATCGAGATGCGTACGTTTCTAAAACCAAGGGCATCCAGGCAGGTAGGTGTCTTTAATGCGTCACAAAATTATTTTCCTTCACAACACAACACGATACAAAAACAACAACAACAACGACTCCTTAGTCTTCCACGCTGTGCGCGACCCCAGTTTCTCGTCTTCGTCTTCAATCGGTCTCTTCTTCATCTTTATCGACTTCGAATCCGAGTCTCCGATTCACGAACCTCTCAAAGAAGCTCGGATTCAGTCTCGGCGCGAGAATTGGAGCCTTTCGAGGTAAAATTCGGAAGCTAGGGTTCGGAAGATTGGGCGATCTTCGGTGAAGAGATGATGAGTTCGAGAAAGGAAGAGGAGAGGAACGAGAAGGTCATTCGAGGTCTCATGAAGCTCCCGCCGAATCGCAAATGCATCAACTGCAACAGTTTGGTAATTCTTCATTTGTTTTTTGTGTTTTTTTGCACTGTTTGGATTGAAATTTGTTTGTTTTGTTGTTGTTTTGATTTGTGGAGTTGAATTGGTCGAGTTGAGTTGTGAAAGATTCGGTTTTTTTGTTGATTGATTGCGCGCAGGGGCCTCAGTACGTGTGTACGAATTTCTGGACATTCGTGTGTATCAACTGCAGCGGAATTCAGTGAGTGCTTCTTTAATGTGTGTTTTATTGATTGATTGATTGATTGTGTATGCAAACTTTGGTTGATTTTGTTTAGTTTTTGATGTTTATAGCTCTTTAAAGAGCTCAATATTTAGTTGTGTTAACCCCAATGGGCCGGCCCAACGGAAAGGGCGAGCTTGGGATTGTGTGTGTTAAGCGCACGGTCTCAGGTTCAATCTCCTGCTGCGTCGAGATTGTCCGGGCCACTGAGGTACGCTCAGGCCGATTGCACCAGGGCCTCGCGGGAATAGTTAGGCTTGCCTGGATATTCATGGATATCAAAAAATATATTTAGTTGTGTTAGCTTAGTGGCGCGTCTCACGGACTGCAGCAGCTTTGCTTAAAGAGGATAAAGTAGGTAATGTTTATATTAAGGGGACCAAAGATACAAATTCCTTGTTTGAAAGGATTATAATATTAGTGGGGCAGTCTGCTTTGTGGGTTCTTTCTCTCGTATATGTATTATTGATGTGGCAGTAATTTTTTCCTGCGTATATCGAGTATGAGAGATAAGTAGATGGAACTTATTAGTTTTAGTTAACTATATCAAATTGTGGCAGGTCATTGTCAGCGCAAGTCTCGTGCTACTTTCTGTTAGTTGTTATAATAATGTTTGTCGTCCTAGTCCATTTCATCTCTCTTTGTGTAAAAAGGGAATTTGATGTAGGAAGAGTCACATTTACATTGACTTTTTATTAGAAGAGTGATGTATGGAGCTTTATTTCGAGTTTTATCCGGGTCTAGTCTTCTTCTTCGTGCTACTTTCTGTTAGTTGCTATTCTTTTGTCGAGGTCCAAATTTCTTTCAATTCATATGTTTCGAGTCATATTCTTTGCCAATTTAATGATGGTTAGACATTGTGAGTGATGTAAAATCTATGGTTGTTAGGTAGGAGCCATATCAAATTATGTTTATTGAGAAAAACTAAGTAAGATCTTTGAAATGTTAAAATTTGAGTTTTCTGTTTATATATTCTTGGCAATATTGTTTTGCAGTCGGGAGTTCACACACCGGGTGAAATCTGTGTCCATGGCAAAATTCACTTCTCCAGAAGTTGAAGCACTTCAAAAGGGTGGCAATCAGGTGAGAGCATTGATCGAAACATGTTCACTTTGTTGTTGGGAAAATGCTAATTTTATTGCCTCGAAAACTTTATAATCAGCGTGCAAGGGAAGTATTCTTGAAAGATTGGGACCTTCAGCGCCAAAGATTGCCTGACAGCAGGTTTGGTGAAAACTTTGTAATTCAGTCGTTTGATTTTGTAATTTCTTGCAAACATTGTGGGGTTCATTTGTTGTCTTTTGTTTTGGTAGTAATGTTGACAAGGTTCGTGAGTTTATAAAGCATGTCTATGTGGAAAAGAAATATGCTGGGGGGAAGAGCTCTGACAAGCCTCCAAGAGACATGCAGGTAATCCAATAAACTCATAGACGCTTGGATCACTGACTATTTGAAGTATCATTTGATGCATTCTCCTTATGGTGTCGTAATATATCAGATGCTGAATAGTTATCTCTGAACTACCAACGGATATTGCAAATTTATTTAGGCTTACATCGAATCTCATGTTTTCTCAGAGCCTAAGAAACCATGAAGATGACCTCAGACGTGCCAGTTCATACCACTCCTATTCGCAGAGTCCTCCGTATGAACATCAATACGAAGAGAGGAAGTATGGTAAACAAGGAGGTGTTCTCAGTAGAAAGCCTGGTTCTGATCATGGTCGTTATGAAGGGAAGGTCCCGAGCTTCATTTGCAGTCCAGGTCGTTCAGTGGAGCGAATGTATGAAGATAGATTTGCCAATGAGACCTCTGGTCCCCGATTTTCTGACTATTCCGTGTCTAGCTCAGGTGACCCTTTTAGATCTGGCACACAGTCACCCAACTTTCAAGAGAATTTTAGCAACCCTCCTAGACATCCAGCAAGGAATGTCATAGTTGAAGATGCACAGCACCAAAGGAGAAACTCATACTCAGAGGTAAATGCTAGGAGAAGTGCTGGTGGAGCTGCATATGCACAGGTAATATTACCATTGCTTTTTATCTTGACCTCCAAAAAGATCATAGCTGAAGTGCTAACTGTCTTCGAATCGCTTGGAAGATATGAATGGAGCATGCCCTAGGTGTAGTTACATGAGTTGATTGTTTCCTTGCATATAGGACGTTGCTATGTTTCTGACCTTGAAATGGCTTAATTTTATCTCAGTTTCTTCATCTTCATTAGTTATTTATTTATTTTTGGATAATAAATCAACGTAACTTTACTCCAACGTGAGTCGAACCCACAACCTCCCTAAACCTTGCATTTTGGCAAGTGATGCATCATCCACCTCATTAGAGGTGATTTGGCTCTTCATCTTCATCATGGTTCCATGTATATTATTGTTTCTTGTTGGATGTGGAAAGCTTAGGGGGATTTTTCAATCTCTCATTTGGTGTCTGACATTGCTTTGTTGGGGCCATTTGAGTTGAATCTGATCATTCTGCCTAGTTGATTTACGTTGCAATACTGCTCTTTTCGTTTTTTATTTTTTCTTTTCCTTATAAAGATTTTCACTAAGGCTCTATCACTTGATTTTTCAGAGAACTGCATCTTTAGGCAGCATTGGGTCTTTTGATAGCAATTCCCTATCTCTGAACTCAGTTAATTCAGGTGGCTTAGTTGATATTGTGCCTGAATCTGAGCAGTCAGTTGGGTTCCAGCTGGACAAGACAGCTTCCATTTCCTCACAGCAACCATTGGATCTTTTTAATTTTCCACTTGAACAATTACCAACCTCTACTGCTGCATCCATGGACTTGTCTTTACCACCTACGAATTTGTTTAAAGCCCCAGAAACTTCGTCAGGTCCTACGGTTGATCTGTTTGCGGAAGTGACCCATCAGGAAACCATTAAGGAAATGTTGGAACATAAAACCCATCAGGCATCATCTGCAACCCCATTGGACCATAAATCTTTAGCAGTTCCTTTCTCAGAGAATGAAGGATGGGCAACATTTGACTTGCCACAGCGAGTATCTGCTCATGAAGTGAAAGTTGCAAATCCTGCTAGTGCATCTCCAACTGACTTAGCTTCGTCCATAAACTCAAGCATGCAGTGGCCATCGGCAGGTTTCATTGCTCATGGACGTTTGTCACCAGCAACAGCAAATAATCAATGGCATCAAAATTTGCATGAAACTCAAACTTCATCTGGCGTTCTAAACAGTGAGGTAAGATTTACTGTAGAATGCGAGGATTGCCAATATCATTCCTGGATTATTAGAGATTAGAATACCATTTGCCTCCCTACATGCACTGATTGGTTCCAGAGAGCTTGATTTTATCTTAAAAACCTCGAACTTCATGTTTGTCTTATAATCATTCTGATTTGATGATCATTTTGCCAGCAACCATGGAATGCTTTTGGAGACTCTCTTGGAGGCATCAGTCAAACATCATTTGCAGATCTGCCACCTAAGAGTGAACCACAAGCAACAGCACATAAGCCTCCTTCAGATACTGCCTTGTGCTTGACCAGTGATGCTCCAGAGGTTTGTACTTATTAGTGTTCCATTTTTCCTTTCATAATTCCACTGATTTTTCTCACTCAATACATCATTCATCTGTTGTGTTTTAAGTATAGAACATTAGTCCTCTTCCCTTTGTTCCCTTTTTAACATTTGCTTGCAGGGAGGAATGCCTTATAATGCTAGTGATCGAAAATCCATAAATCCATTTGATCTTCCATATGACACAGATCCGGAACCAAGCAATGCGGTATGTAGTAGTTATTGTTCTTGCTTTATCATTTCTAATGCTTACTTTCTTGTTGCATTTGCTAATTTCTTTCATGGTTAATTTTTGAATTCCAGCAGCAAAAAAGATGTAATTGATGAATAGGTTGTTGAATTATGACGAGAAAAGATTGTGGGTCATTTTCAACTTTGGGAGGTGATTATTTAGGGGTTCATTTCGGTTTGTTTGGAGTGGTTAAGATTTACTGTGGGTTTCCTTTGGTTTATTGGTTGGAGGGATGGATGGAGCTTCATCATGGAATTGGTAATCTTTTTGTATGAGGTGTATGGGTTGAATCATTTGGGAATTAGGCTCATGTAAATTCAATATCCTTAAAGATGGTTGAAGAATTTGACGGAAAATTCTCTGCCTCATCCTCATCGTGCGATGTCATCTTCAGCTGATTCTTTTTTTTATAGCATTCCTTATTTATTGTTATTTTTAATGAAACTTTACATGTCCTTGGTAGATGTATGAAAACTCTCTGAACTTTTCCAAACTCCAAATTGACACACCTAAGTAAGAATTACATCTTAACAAGATTTCATGAAAATTCCATTAAAGTTAAGAAAAAAAAAATGCAGAAGTTGTTTCTCTTTTCCTTGAATATGATGCTGTCTTTTTTGTGCAAATGGCAGAAGTTTGCTCCAGCTTACATTTATTATTTTCAGTTCTCTGCAATGCGTATACTGTTTTTTTTTTTTTTGCTGATACATTTTCATTTACAGTTCTTGGACATGAGTGCTTTGCAAGCAGCGCTGCCTAATTCCCAGCTACCCCCTGGATTTGGTGGCGTAACTGAGCCATGGTTTCCTCAGAATGCTGCCTCACCTTATATACAGGCTGATGCTCAAGGTAAGGTTGATAAAACTTTATCTGCTACTTCTTCGCATCTCTCTTTGTTCCCAATTTGACTTTGGTGTGAAAATTGTAAATCTATAGGAGGCTTGGCTTACATGGCAGGAGAAGCACCAAACTCTCGATTGCAGTAAGTGCCTATGCTTGTCTTGAATTCTCGAGGGTCTTTCATGTTAGAAACTGGGAATGGTTTTGTATCCTTCATTAAACTTTCCGTAGTCTAAATTTCATGTGTTGCTTTCTTTTGATTTCGATGGTAGTGGCATGTCATTTGACTGCAACAACATCAATCACGCTAGTTGCTTTTTCCTGAACATTATTGTCTTCATAAAAAAATATGTAAGTGATTATCTTTCTCCTAATAGTACCAAGGCCTTTTGAGAGTTGAAGGTGGTTAAGTTGGGGATAATATCGGGTTAATTTTAACATGGTATCAGAGCCGACAGTTCGGTTGGGACCTGTCGAGAAAAAAAAAAAAAAAAAAACCCTTAGATGGATTTCGGTCCAAGGTGGAGTGTTGAAGATGTGTAGACCTAAAGGTTTAGTCCCACATCGATTAAATATGACTTCATAAAGAAGTACATAAGCAATTATTTCCCTCATAATAGTATCGAGGCCTTTTGAGATGAAACCCCACACCTAAGAGTTGAAGGTGGTTAAGTTAGGGTCAATATCGGGTGAATTTTACATAGTATCAGAGTTGACGATTCGGTTGAGACCTGTCAAGAAAAAAAGCCCCTTGGATGGATTTCGGTCCAAAGTGAAGTATTGAAGATGTGTGGACCGAAAGGTTTAGTCCCACTTCAATTAAATATGACTTCATAAAGAAGTACATAAGTGATTATCTTCTTCCTAATAGTACCGAGGCCTTTTGAGATAAAACCCCACACCTAAAAGTTGAAGGTGGTTAAGTTGGGGACAATATCAGTGTTGGCGGAGATCTACGAGCTCGCGCACGCGTGTGCGGCGTGGCCGAGAAAGTTTTACAGTCTTTTTCTTAATCGAGACATCCGATGTTATAAGGTAGTGTTGCCTGCCATTGAATGTGTTGTAACTTGGCTCCTGCAAAAACAAACCCCTATGTTCAAGATATTTGTCAGCCATGAATACGTTTTGTAGAATTATCATTACAAACATCATTTATGTGATAACTTGACACATTTGGGATTGAGGCTTTGTTGTTGTTGCCGTGATGTGATAACTTAACACGGAAGGCTTTTTTAATCTGCAGAAATATTCCTTCCCAAGGCCCTCTTGCATCTCTCGGTGGGAATCCCTTTGCCTAGAAGCCAGCTGGTCGAGGCTTATGAATTTGTCTTCGGCATTGGTAAGCGCTGTCTGGTCAATCTGCCTAATACGTTTTGAAGTCCTTTCATCCTCCTTGAGATTTGTTCTTATGATTTGTAACTACATTTTACATTATTCGAAAAAATGAGTCATGGCTCCTTTTATTCTCACAGTGACAACATCCGTAGCCTCATCCGGTCTTTAGAATTAGCTGGGTTTTAGGGGATGGAAGCGTGGCATTATAATGTACCTCTTCAGCCCGTACCATTCCTCATATCCTCCCACGGTGGTGGTGGCGGTCGGATCATTCGTCATTCATTTTCTTGCCATGATGTAGAGGAAACTACATATATTCCACGACAGTACTCCATCATCGGCGATCTCCACGGCAAGCGTTTGCATTAAGTTACTGTACTTCACATTTCACCAATCATAGGACCAAAAAAAGGTGTTGGGAGCTCTGATGTGCTTGCTTGCTTGCTTTCTCATTGAAGAAGAAACATTGTTCATTGGCCTTGCATTTGTGAAGTCGTTTTGCAGGGATTTTCCTTCGAAAGCTCCCTCGCCGAACTGTATTTTTTTAGCAGTTTCCAGGTTTATGAAGGATTGCAAATTTATTTATCGAGAACTTTTACATTATTGTTTCACTTAAAAAAATGACAAACTAAATGTATGAAATTAGGGCAGGCATCAGTTTATCTTTTCTTGTTTTATGAGTTTTGCCATTACCATATTAAATATGGATGCCCTTCCTAGATATAGGTGAAAATTTGTTGTTGCCTCAAGTGTTCCTTAAACATGATGAGCCAATGAAGAATGTTTTAGTAGCAATTAAGGGTTGCTTGGTGTGACTATTATTAAAAGTCCCATCGAACATGTAATCACTAACAAGCAATGTAGAATTATGAATTTATGTGTCCCAAGCTTTTGACCTGATTAATCCTAAACCTCGAGGTTTAAAGTTGCTCTATTTACAAACTCGGACTCGAGAACTCTGGTTAAAGGAGAAAAAAATCCTTACCATTCCACTCCTACAACAACTCTCTTGGTTTTGATGACCACAACCTTTGACGAGAGAACCACTCCTATTAAAAAGAGTCTTTTATCTTTCGTTTTACCACCCATCGCCTTAGTGTAATGTAGTGGTTGAGACTTAGCTACTTGTTGTTCACTTGGACTTTTATAAGGTTTCACGTAATTCTTCGAGGCATATATCTTATTAAGCGTGTAAATTGATATATTAGTGAGACTTCAATTAAATGAGCGTTTAGTGCAACTTGAACTATTTAATGACTTAAGTTTTAATAAATAAATTGATATCAAGAGCGTAAATTGATTTAATAAAAATAAAATAAAATAAATCGAGCTAATATGGTCACCTTAGATTGATATATCTTGAGATGCGTATTTGACACTTCAATTGTTCGGTGGCGAGGCTTTTGTTATGTTTTGTTTTGAGAAGAGAGAGAATGGTGGAGAAGAGTATCATGAGGAAGAACTCAAGTTTGGAGAAGAAAAGAACTAAGTGGTGGCATCCACAGATTCCAAACCATAGTTTCCACCAAATCAAGGTGAGATCCCCTCCAATCTTTACATTTCTTTCACTCTAAATAGTTATGTATATATAAGTTAGAGATTTTAATATCGTACACCATGATATTGCTAATTGGGGATTGATTAATCAAAGTTTGGATAATGATGGATTGGGAGTGATGGATTGGAAAAAAAAAAAAAAAAAAAAAAAAAAAAAAAAAAAAAAAAGAAGAAAGCCCCATATAAAAACAAATAAAACTTGACTATTTTTTGTTGCATTTTTTTTTTTTTAAATAATATGGCAGTGATGGACATGGACTGCACAGGGCAATGCTAGAGATTGGCAAGAGAAGATTTACCAAAAGGTGTCTTTCTATTATTTTACTTTTCATCATTTTATTGTGATAATGGATGCAATATCTCAACTCATTTTGATCCAAATAATTTCTTCTTTGCATCCCAAAAATTAATAAGATGTTAGACAGTTTTTTGACAATGTCTTTTCTTGACTAGGAAGCCATGTGCTTAATTGTCAAAATTGTTCAAGTTAGTGCTGACATGTCACATAAACTTGAGGATTTATCCCTCCAGTCTCCCTTTTAAGGAGATATATTATAGACAAAATATAATTTTTTGTTCCTTAAACTTTGAGACTTTTAAGTTTTTAGTCCCCGAACTTTCATTAGTGTACATTTAGTCCCAAAACTTTTATTGATGTACATTTGGTCCCTGAACTTTTGAATGTTTTATGCTTTTGGTATCTGAACTTTAAGTTTTTTACGTTTTGGGGAGAAATTAATTTTTTTTCAGCTTTTATTGGTCGATGTGAGTCTTTCAGTTTAGTAATATAAACCGTTTTACTCTTCTTGACCAGTAGCACGATACTTCTTTTATCCACATTGCCGAAATTTAACACTTTAAACGGTGGAAGGATTAAATGCAGATTTTTGTGATAGTTCAATTATTAAATTTGTAGTAATAAAAGTTCAATGATCAAAAGCATAAAAAACACTAAGTTCAGGGACCAAATGATGAGTTTTGCCTTTATAATAGTGTTTATTATATGTAGACTATATTATTTTAGTTGACGAAACAAGAGGTGAAACAAATAAGAAATTAGGATTTTGGAGGAATACATTATATTCCAAATGCTAAAAGTTGAGCAGGACTAAGACTGAACACATCCATTATGAGTTCATAAATGATATATCAAAATAAATGAGTAATAAAATTAGGAGGAAAATAAGTTCTTAAAGTGAACCATTTTAGATATCTAAGACCGATCATACAAAAAAATGTTCAAATTGAGAATGATGTTATTCATAGTATTTTAGTTGGATAGAGATCGAAGTGCAATAAATGGGACGTGTAATTAAAATGTCTCTATTAAGCTTAAATAAATCTAAAGGAATGCTATTAGGCTATATATGTTTTATGGGAGTTAATGTTTGGGCAAAGATGCATACATAAATTACGTATACCGAAAATGAGGATGTTTAAATGGATGTGTAGTAAGTCACTAAGTGTAGTAGAGATGGGATAAGAAAACACATGCACAAACTGATACGCCCCTTCTCCATAGAATTTTAGTTGAACTTATGTTCTCTATTTTGATGAGGTTTTAATGCAAGTGCTTGCTGTCTTTTTTTTTTTTTTTAATATCAGGTCCAGTCCATGAAAATCTCTCTGAAAATTCAGCAGGTATGAATTATTGATTCTTTATTTTAGTTAGCATTTCACAGTGCTAGCACCAAAAATAAAAATAAAAAATAAAAAAAAATGTGTAAAGTGTAATTGCACTTTTCTCCTATAGTAAATAAATAAAGTCGGGGGATAGATATCTATATTTTATTTCCCACTTTTGTAAGCTCAGCTAATGGAACGTGGGTTCAACTTAATTGATTCGGTGTGATAGTGGTATCACGAAAGGACGATGTTTCATTAATGACTCGCCCTGGTAGTGAGGGAAGTAGCTAATTTATGCTCGGAACGACGCGTTTTTCCCCTACTACACTGGCAGAAGATTTTTTCGATTTTGTTTATGAGAAACACACCGTTTCTTGCCTTTTGTAAACCAATACATGCAATTATTTGTACATGCGTGACTATAATAAATAAAGTCTTGTTTCTATAAAAAAAAGTAAATAAATAAAAGCCCATTGGTTTTGTATCTAATTATCTTCATTATTTATTTGTCAGCATGAATCTGCTTCACAGGCTGCTAGAGATCAAATGAAAGAGTTCAAAATAATGGATCAAATGCATCCACTTAGCAGCTGCCATCACCAACAAATTAAATGCATCCACTTTGAATCTTTAGTTTAATTAATTTCCTTTTATTAACTATGCATCATTGCATGCTTTTGCTAATTAGTAATTACCAGTAATCTACGTTGTTAATTATTTCAAGATTTCTAGGCGTGTGTTAATTATATATATGTTTCCTCTCTTTCGCTAATATATAATCAGCAATCCATGCATGTTAATAATTTCAAGATCTTTTGATGACCTTGTGCTGTTTAAGATATGCTTTTATACTTTTAGTGATAGATCGGTGAAATTAATTGGTTAGAATATTTGATAAACAACAACAACAACAACATAGTCAGTCTCAAATTAATTGGTGTCGTCGACATAGATCAAACTCTTTAGAATATTTGACAAACAATATATTTAATTGGTAGAGGTACGTAGTTAACATGCAAACAACAAACATATACTATATTTTGCCAATTTTGTTATATTTTTTTTCAGTCATGTTCTAGTTTTCAGGCCTCAATTTTTTTTATTTTTTTTTTGTGTTTTTCACAATTTGTTAGAAATGCAAACAACAAACAACTATATTTTTATTTTTTGCCAATTTTTGTTGTACTATTTTTTAATTAAAAGGGCTTAAAGGCGTAGTTACATTGAACACATCGTGGGAAAATAAACACCTATTACATCCTTCCTAAAGATTTGAAACAAACCTGAATATATTCAATTCGTTGCACGATTACCTTAATTATCAAACCTATATATACTAAAAATCTGCACTATAAGAAGATTAAAGTATCTATGCGTATTTACCTTGCTCAGTTTCACATTTTTTCGGAGACCATTGCGCGCCCCCACTCTCGCCTCAACCAAAAGTTACATAACGTAAGAAAAAAAAAAAAAAAAAAAAGTTTGGAAAATATTAGACTGACCACAATAATGTCACATCACAATATACATTGGCTCATAAAAGCCCTCCACGCGATCTTGACCCACTCGTTATGCATCGAGATCTTTATATGCCGCAACCCGATGTATACACGGATGATTTTTATTAACTAATATGTCTTGTGGTGTGACATGCAGCTGCAAATCTAATCAAAATGCCGGAATCCAGATCGTTATACACCGTCGGATCTCCGCCACGTGTCCACAATCTGAGATGAGTCAACAATAAAAAGTCTCTCAAATTGAACGAACGAACGAACGAGCGAGTGAGCACAAACAACATTCTCTCCACCTGATCGTCTCCGACTCTTTCGCGCGAGCATAGGGTTTTCTAGGGTTTCTTCTTCTTCTTCGGCCGACCGATCGATCGATCGATCAATCGAGTTTTGAAACCCTAGAAACTGAGGAATAGAAGTGGAGACCGACAGCGGAGGCGGAGCCAGGCATGGAAGCCGGAGATTGGAGAAACCAGGTTCAACCAGAATCTCGTTCCAGGATCGTTAACAAGATGTAAGTGCTTAGCATGATCTCTCTCGATCGATTTCGTCCGAGTTTCAAGGTTTTCTTGGTGTTGGAGGGGGGGGGGGTCTTCATTCATGATTTTGATTCATTTGTTAGGTTTTGGAGTTTGTTTGAGATGGTTCTTGAATTTTGGGAAATTGGATTGAAGTGGCTTTGAGATGCAGAGTTTTTAGGGTTTTTGTGTTTGTTCTTATTGAATAATGAGAATGCAAACATTTGGGGCTTGATAGATCAAGGATCGGCCTTAAGGCCATGCCTATTTACATTAGTGATGTGCAGTTCCTTGATTTGGAAAGCACGCCATCAACTGCACTTAACCGAGCGCAATGGAAGAGTTTGATCCATGTAGCCAACCCCAATTAATTTGGGATTGTGGAGAATTTTCGTGAACGTTCTTTGTTTGTGTTTTGGGTTTCTTGTACTGTAGCTTTTGGGAGTAAACACCAATAAAGAAACGACTTTGTTCTTCAATTTGGGTATTTGTAGATTCAACGAATTGAAAGAATTTATATTTTTTTTTTCTTTCAGCGAGAAAATCATAGATTCCTTGCTCAGTACATCGTATAGTTATGGATGAACTAACTCGGCATATTCAAGAGTATGCGCTATGAATCTATGATGTATGTTATTTGTTATTTGCAGACGATATTGTTTTAGTGGACGAAACAAGAGAATGAGTGAATAGGAAATTATAACTTCGGAGGAATACATTAGAGTCTAAAGGCTTTAAGTTGAGTATGACTAATGCCAAGTTTATGTATTGTGAGTTTGCAAATGAAATGATAGGGGTCAAAATAATGTTGTGGTAAAATTAGGGGAAGTAGAATTTTCTAAAGTGAACTATTTAGATATTTATGATCAATTATACAAAAAAATGGTTGTATTGAGGATGACATTACACAGAGAATCCAAGTTGGATAAAAAAAATGGAGGAGTGCAACAATTATGATATGTGATCGAAATATCCATGTTAAATATTTTTTTTGTAAGACTACGATTATGCTAGCTATGCTTTACAGAAGTGAACGTTGGGCGGTAAAGAAACTGCACATACATAATATGTGGTAAAACTCGAAAAGATAAAATAAGAAATTTGGAGATTCAAATAATATTAGGAGTAGCACCAATCAATGCAAAAATTATGGGAGGGCGGTTGCAGTGGTTTGGAAACATTCAAAGATGGTATGCAATTGCGCCAACTAGAAAACTTGACTGAATCGAAACTGAAGAAATCATAAGATATAGGAGTAGACCTTAGATAACTTGGGACTCATTGAGCAGGAATGGTTTAATGGATTTGGAAAGCACGCCATTAGGTACATTAAATTGAGCGGAATAGAAAATTTTGATCCATGTAGCTGACCCCAACTAAATTGAGATTGAGGCTTATCCGATTTTGATCTAAGGTGGTGATATATATGCTTTTTTTTTCTCTCCCGTTTGAGTTTTCTCACGGTGTTCTTTTAAAGTCATATTTGTCATTATTAATATAAGAACTAATTTCTTATTGAGATATAATGGCTATTGGTTGAATATTCGTAGAATGGAGGCTTTGAAGAAGCACCTTCCGATTACAGGTCCAGAGGGATTAGTCGAACTTCAAAAAATTGCTACAAGATTTGAAGAAAAGATCTACAATGCAGCTAACGACCAGGTTTGTATATTTTTTTTAATGTTGTTTCCTGTTATATTATTTCCTCAATTGCTTTATAGGTTCTCATTTTGATCCTGAAACGTTTTTGAATTGATTCAAGCAAAAAACAAAAAATTACCTAACTAAAAAAACAATACTACAACTATGGATTTACGTCAAAGAAGAAGAAATCCAATGTATGCACAAAAGAACCTAGAGAGACAATTGTAACTTTTTGCCCATACTTGGTAAAGAGTCGATCCTATTACTTGAACATAATTCTCAATGCCTCCACTCTTGTCCTTATTTCTATTCATGCTCTCTAATCTCATCTAAACCAAGTATACTTAGTATACTAATTCCCACTAAACATAAGTAACTGACTGAACTCCCTTTGCCATGCTCTTCTCTTGCTTTCGCTGCCCCTTGTGTGGTTCCATTAGTCTCTAAGTCGCTTATTGATTGGAGAAAATTTGCAAAGTGCCTAGGCGATCCGAAGATGATTTCCTTGGCCTAGGCAAGGCGGTGCCTAGGGGCTAAAAAATATTGATTTAGAGGCCCATTGAGTAATTAATTATTTATTTGCAAGTCCCTAAGTAACACTAATTTTCTATTTTTCACTATGGTCCAAATTTAATATAAACTTCAAGGATATTTATATGCCTTCAGGTCTTTACGTAACATTAATTGTGCTAAAATTTTGTTGTTAGGTAGGTATTCATATTTTCAAACTCAATTGTAATTAGCCTCTTCAATTTTTTTAAAATTATTTTGGACATTGTCTTCCTAGGTAACCACTTAGGAGATACTTTGCAATCATTGGATTGGGGTACCGTCACATTTGCAGTCTATTTCTTTTCTTTTTTTCACTTTCGCTCCTATATTGTCCTTGGTCCAATTTGGCTGGCAAGTTACTACATTTACGCTATTAGGCCTGCTAAAGATCAAACACTCGTGGAGGGATGGGCGTGGTATACTTGACTTGAGTTTTAAGTTTTGTCATTGAGTACTTTAACTTTCTTACTGGTCGCTTTGGTAGTTTGATGGAGATGAAGTTTGAGGTGAATGTGGGTATGGCAACATTATGTGAGGAGTTATCTGGTTGCATGGACATCATCAAGTTTATCAAGAAACGGACACATTAATTTGCTGTTTTTTTGGGTGGAGATTAATTTGCTGTTTTCCTTTACTTGCTTAGTTTCTTATAGTAAGATTTTAAGTAATTAGGTATTTTATTCTTTTCTTACATGAGTCTAGGATTAGATAAATTTATTGTTGTCGTTATTCTCCTTTTATCTAAAACCAAATAGATAATTACATAAAGAAAACAAACTTAATCTTAACTTTCTAATCTCATAACTTATAAAATTCCTAACCAGCTCAAGTTCCTAAACACAAGCCCAATGTAGATAATACGTAAATATTATCTATTGACTTTTTTCTTATTAAAAGTGTATTTTGGGTCTGAAAGTCTATATTTTGTGTTGGTTGATTGTTTGATTAATATAATAATTAATGTTTTGAGAAACTGGGGAATTTCTTTTTTGTGTTTTTTTGTACGCGAGTATTTGGGTGGAAAATAGTAGTAAAGAAACGGTTCTGTTTTTCAGTTTGGGCATTCTTAGACTAAACAAACTAAGGAATAGTTATTTCACTGCAATGAAAATTTAGTCAATATGCTTTCTGCGTCAGATGGCCTTGGTTTTTGCATGGCTTTAGTTAATTATTTTCTATAACATTGTTTTATGTATGTCATAAAAAATACACTGGTTTTTGTGTATATGTGTCTTGTGTTCTATGCATGCTAGGACACCGGAAAATGTCTTGTATAAAGGCATGCGATAGTCATTAATTATGTTGCTTACATTAAACTTAGCTATGTTATTTATTAACAGCATATTCATCTGCTTGTTTCTGAACTTAATTTTTTTATGTTGCAAATTTATTTTTTGCTTTAGACTTGGTTAAAAATATGTAAAACTTATTTTTCTGTTTTTTTCTTTTTCTTTTTCAGTCTGATTACCTTAGGAAAATATCTTTGAAGATGTTAACGATGGAGACCAAATATCAAAGCACTAATGGGCCTAATTCTCTGCAACCCAGCTCCGACATTGGCAACCAAAATCCTTCAGATTCAGGTAACCGTACAAGTGACCTAAGTGCATCTTTTCTGATGTACTGCACTACTTGTTTCCCATTTGGTATGCCTCCAGCATGTGTTTTCTGCTTCCCTTTTTATTTGTAATTGGCATTCCTGATAGCAATTCAGTTTCTTGGTTTTTGGTTTGTGTATTTTGTTCATCAGTTTGATCCATGTAGCCGACCCCAACCAATTTGGGATTGAGGCTTGATTGTTGTTGTATTTTATTCATTAGTTTGAGTATTATATTTTTCATAATAGAAATAATTTTTTAAAGTATCTCGTCTTGATTTTTTAATTCCCATTTTCTCCTATTTGATGAATTTTTAATAGAGTTCAGTATGCGGCTATATTCATTTTCCATATTTGTCCCAACGTTGGTTTCTGATTTATTTTGTATCCAGGATCTCTTGGTATGCAGGCTCAAGTGTTGAATCAGGGGCAGCAAATTCATCTGCCTAATCAATCTCAGCCACGACAGCAGATGCTGCCTCAAAATCCCATCACTTCTGCTGGCATTCAGAGTTCTGGTGGCTTGCCATCAGCACTTTCATCAGTTAATGGTCTTTCTCAACTTCAATCTCAGCCACAAATGGGATTGCCACAGCCGCAAAATCAATTACAAAGAGATTCCACCCTCCAGCCTCAGGGTGTAATTGAGCAGAAGCCATTTCAGCCACAAAGGGCAGTTCCTGATGCTTCATCGAGTACGTGACTGTGTACTTATTTTGTATTGGTTTTTAATGTTATACTTTTTTTTTTTTTTTTCTTGCATTTAGAGTATTTGTTACATACCTTATTGTGGACGTTGTTTTTTATGGCTTGGCTGTCACACTTGGGGATGCATGTCCAGCATCAGGGAGTTGATTTTTTAGTGCTTTTTGTTATTTTAGGAAGGGCTATGTGTATACATATTGTAAAGGAGTCAACTGGACTCATTTTGTCTACTTTTTTTACAGCCCATACTATTTTTTTAACCCATGGCCATGTACATACTATTTTTCAAATTAATATATACTATATAGTAGTATCGCCTCTCATTCATAAAAAAATGGTGTTGTTTTGAATTCAGTACTTGAACAGAAGGTCCAAATATTTACATTTGCTGGTGTAATTTTTAGTATTGGGCAGATGATATTGATATAGTCATAATATCATCTAAAAATATCGATGCGGACACTTAATTTAGGATGTAAAATAATTTAATAAACCTTCTATTGTATAATTTCAATAATGCCTGCGAAGCGCAAGGAACCGACTAGTTTGTAAACAAAAGAAGTTGAGAAATTAATTGGCTTACCAAAATCCTTCCCTCTAACCCAAAGTACCCGTGTCGGGTACTTGAAATGTGTCCGACACATGAGAAATCTGCAGACTTCATTTTAACTGTTCCTTGTATGAAGAATATTTAAAATGTAAAAATAACAAGAACATCCTAATTTAAAATTTGAAATAGAAAATAAAAAAAGAACATAGGTATATAGAATGGTATATGTACATTAATACATATATCTAAGCATCCGTTTAAATTTGTAGACACTTTTTGGCGTGTTTCCACATCCTTAAATTAGAGAATAGGTAGGTCCGACCTTTAGATACATACATACCCATCCCAACATCCATACTTGAGTCTAGGTAACATAGATCCTTTTTGGTTTCTGAACTTTGATAGAGAACTTTTGGTGACTTTCCACCGGGATGACAGCGCAGAAGCAGTGAAATATTGACTTCTGGATATCGATTTCAGTGTATATCTCCTTTGTTGTATTATTCTCAACCAAATACTACCAGAATTATTTCTTTCTTTTTCTTCATTTCTTTTGTGGATTTAGCGGTTCTAATTTTTCATTTACACATGTTTCCTTTTTCTAAAAAATATAGCAACAATGGACTCCACGGGTCTGACCAGGAACCCCAATTCCATGGATTGGCAAGAGGAGATTTATCAAAAGGTGTTTTTCTTTTCTTTTACTTTTTATAATTCCATTGTGATGACGGATGCAATATCTAATACTCATTTTGATCCTTACAGTTTCGTCAGTGCCTCCCAAACATAACATGATAAACTCTTTCGTTTGTTTATTCTCATCTCTCTACATGAAGATAGGCCTTGCATAACTTCTGAAAGGACATTGAGTTCTGAAACAGTGATAACAAAGGTGGTAAAGCATTAGCTATTAGCCTATGACTCTAACTACTTCCCCATGCCAGTCCATCAAATAATGGGCCAAATGGTATTAGTCTACTGAGTTGCAAAAAGCGAAACATGAGAAATTTAAAGCTATGGCATCACTATGTATTCCATGCCGTGTTAGAATGTCCAAGTTTTTTTTTTTTTTTTTCAGATAAGTGCAGTATTTTATTTAGACTTGACAATCTTGTGACGTAGGACTATCCTGAAATAACCTGTAAATCGTTTTGCCTTTATTGATGCTAGTTTAGGTGGGATTCTACCAATTGAAATCTATATTTTCTGTTTACTTGGCTATAATGCCATTATGCTCAATTGTGAAAATTATTCAAGTCAGTGCCTATGTGTCGCGTAAACTTAAGTTTTTCTCCATCCAATCTCTTTGATGGTGTCGTTGCAAGTAAAAGGAATCTGGTTGTAAGTTTTTTGTATCCTGAGACTGGCTTTATATATGCATGAGTCACAACTTTGTTCTAAAAGCATGATTTTGTGGTCTAAAAATAAGTGTCCATGTTTGTTTTTTTTTTTTTTTTTTTTTTTTTTTAACTTTTTTAGTTTATTATTTCAGGTCAAGACCATGAAGGAATTATATTTACCAGAACTAAATGAAATTCACCAGAAAATCTCTCTGAAATTTCAGCAGGTACGAATCATTGATTCTTTATTTTAGTTAGCATTTCACAGTGATGGCAAAAAACGTATGATAAAGTCAATTGGTTTTGTATGCTAATTATCTTCATTATTGTTTGTCAGCATGAATTAGCTTCACAGGCTGCTAGAGATCAAACGAACAAGTTTAAAACAATGGATCATCTTGAAAAGCTTAAAATGATGAAAATAATGTTGGAAAGGAGTATGGCATTCTTGGAGGTGTCAAAAAATAACATGCCTGATAGTTACAGGGAGAAGTTGGGCCAGTATGAGAAGCAGATCCTTTGTTTTGTAAATATGAATTGGCCAAAGAAAACCCTTCAACAAGGGGCACCCACAAATGCATCCACTTAGCACAGCTGCAACAACAGCAGCAGCCATCACTGACCTCTCAGCTTCAGCAGCATCATGGCATCCAGATGAATTCTTCTTCTTTTTTCTTTTTCTTTTTTTTTTTCTTTTGATAGTGAACAAACAATTTTATTGATAAAGTAATGTCGAGGACAAGAAGTACTCAATAACCTGAAGTTACGTCATTGACAACTTTCAAAAGAAATACGGCTATATTCAATACAATAAAAACTAGCTGTTAAATGAGTTTGATTCTCCTTGCTCCTAAGTGCTCGGCGTTTGAGCATTATTTTATATCTCCAATATGAAGCCTTATTTTTTTCATGTTCCCCTACTTTTATGTATTTTTTTTTCTCTCTCCATTCATAAATCAAGAAACTCTTGACAATTATTATTATTTTTAGTAGATGTATCAATGTCGCCCTTGCTGCCATGCATTTTACATAAGTTCAATAGCTAAAAGTTTACATTTTTTTTTTTTTTTTTTTTTGGGTGAGAAAAAACCAAATTCAATTACAACATCTTTTACTCCCAAATGAGTTGAACTCTCAACCTTGTTTTTTTTTTTTTTTTTTGATATCCCTTGGTATTCACACTCGACAAGTATGACTATTTTCACGAGGTTATGATATAATCGGCCTATGCATATCTCTATAGCTCTAATGAATTAATTACACTTTGGAGAATCAAAATCGAGGTTATGCGCTTAACTTATACAACCTGCTCTTCTTCCCTTACCGTCGTGGCAACTCGATAGGATTCTCTCAACTTTATTTTTGGCAAGTAATACTTTATCCATCTTTTTAATCATCGTATCTTGACTAATCGTCTTACGCAATCAACAAAAGCCTCAATCTCAAATTAGTGTCACACTCTTTAATCACCCCGACTAATTTAGGGTCAGTAGGGTCAATCTAGTATGTGTTTTACAAACAACAAAAGCCTCATTGCAAATTAGAGTCGGCTATACGAGTCAAACTCTTTCATCGCCTTGACTAATCTAAAGTCTATACTAGTGTTTTTCGCAAACTAACAAAACTCCTCTACACCCTACTTCTTGCCCTCTGCGGACCATCTATAGAGCACACGAGTGTTGAAGCTTGGGAGAGCGATTAGGGTTTTTGCTGCGAAGAGTCGACGAGTATCTCTCTCTCTCTCTCGCGAACAAGGTAGGTCAGTTGTTCGATCTCCATAGATTTGTACTACCACTTCGCAGATCGAAAACTTTGTTCAGTTCGTTCTTGTTTGGATTCGATTTTGCTGTTGTTCGATTGTTCCAAAGCTTTGATTTTTTCAACAGTTAAACTAAATGCCCTAATTTATACATTTCAAAATCCTAATAGAGAAGGCTAGTAATTTGTCTAGGGTATTGGTTGAAAGGGCATTTAGTTTAACTGTTGAGAACTCGTTCGAGTGCGTGCAATTTGTTTGATGAAATGCCTAATAGAGAAGACTAGTAATTTGTTGTTTGGAAAATACTAGGATGACCTATTTTGCGACACTCGAAATGGACATTCATTTTTACATTAATGTTTGTGCACGCACAAATTGATGCGTATTGTCCATTCCAAGTGTCCAAAAAAGTCACCCTAGCATTACCCTTTGTGTTTTTTTTTTTACTTTATATTTTGTTTTAGAGCATTTCCAATGCAAGTGAGGATTGGATAAAATGTGTGCCACGTAGGATAGGGTAAAAAATAAAAACGCTTCTTCAATGCAATTGTCTTGCAACAGTGTGAAGCTGACGTGGTGAAGAAATGTTTACCTCACCAACTACTTCTAGACATTGTGATGGGAGTTTTTACGGTGTCACGTCACGTCAGCTTTTCGTTTATAAAAAAAAAATTATAAGAATTCAAAATTCTAATTCTATTCCTATAAATGTCTGCCACCTCATCAATGAAAGACAATAATCCTTGGTTGCATTGGAGATTATTTTTTGGCTTCAATATCTATCGAATAAAATTTTGTCATCTAGAGTAGACATTCCCTCCACGTTAATGATGTAAGAATTTATTGAAGATTATTTATATTATGCATTGGAGATGCCCTTATAGAGCGAAAGTTACGTGGAGCTGTAAAATCATATTATTGCATAAATTGCTTGTTTTTCATATGTTTAATCTGCATTAAATTGAGGTAAGCATAAGAGTTTGATTCATGTAGTCGATCCCAACTTATTAGGGATTGAGGCTTTGTTCGGTGTTGTTTGTTGTCTCGTCAAATGCTTCTTGATGGATCAAGAACTTGTGATCGATTTGTTGTCGCCCTTTTGGGGTTGAGGCTATTGCTTCCCTCTTAAATCTGGTGCAACTTTTTACATGGATATGGTGTAGACACTGTAGAGAGGATACTTTACTGATTTAGGCACTCTAAACTGTTTTATGCTTCACTGCTTGAATTCCATTGTGTGATGTTCTATTTAAATTTGTGGCAGATTTAGGTTTTACTGATACAGCCTTACAATATGGACCCGGAAGCTGCTAGGATTGCTCGAGAATCACTGGATTTAGCGTTTCACATGTCGAACATTCTTGATACAGGGCTCGATCGACACACGCTATCCATTCTGATTGCTCTTTGCGAACAGGGTATAAATCCAGAGGCACTTGCCGCGTTAATCAAGGAGCTCCGAAGGGAACCTCCCCCCAAGCCGGGGGTTCCATAGTTGCCATGACCAGGTGAATCTATATTTCATTACTGGTTGCTTGTTGATTAAACAACTGCATCAATTTCTATTGCAATTATTAATCAATTCTCGCAAAATGGAGCAAACATTAGTTATTAACTTATTATGATTAGAATTTTTCTTCGAAAATTAGTTGAAGGTTGTCGTTTCAGACGAGAAACTTGACAATGTTAGCTTTATTGACTTGTATTACATACAACCTTATGTTATTATGTTAGGAGACATTGCGGCATCTGCATTGTCGATCGGTGATACTGAATCCTAGGACTGCCGCTAATGTGGCAACGCCGCCGCATATTATTACCTTTCTCAATGACTAGTGCCGAAAGGGTTTTTGCTAGATTTACAATGAAGTAACCAAGTTCAAGTTTCAGTCTATCATTGAACTTGTACTGGCTTTAGAATTCTGGTTCATATTGATACCAATTTTGCTCCTCTTTGCAGTTCAATGGTAGCTGCGGATTTCACCACGAAATCGAGTCCGTGGCGATTGCTTTTGGATGTTAACCATGTATTGTGAGTTCTGTTGTCAATGAAAAAGTAATTAAGCAGAGATGTAGAGGTGAATCAAATTTGATCGATTGAAACTTCAGAAACATGTATTGTGAGTTTGTCATATATTTTCAACTTTTCCTCATTGAATCTAACAAACATCTAAGCCGATAAGTTGTGAATTTCAGTTCCAGATTTCAAAATTCTACTTACAACCATTTCTACTTGCTACTATCAGTAGATGAACTGATGGAAGCGCGGCGTTGTTAATCCAATGACGACGACACAGTATGGAAGTCGAAGAAAGCCAATTGAAGTCACCTTTGTTGCTAATGTATTAAACTTTTTTTTTCAGTTTGCACACACTTGTTAAGGTATGTTCAGGTGTGAGTGCTTTGTTTGTTTAGGATGAAAAGAGGTCCTGTAGATCAATGATATCAGCTAGCACTCCAGCTGCTGTAGTGTCATTCCCAGCTCCAGCACCTTGAATAACTAGGGGCAACTTGTTATAACATCTGCTGTAGATTTCCAGCTGCACAAGTTAAATGCGTTAGTTAAGAGATAATCGTCGTCAAAACGTCGAGTTTTTTTTTGTGATCTTTACAACAACAACAACATAGCCTCAGTCACAAATTAACTGGGGTCGACTACATGGATCAAACTTTTCCATTGTGCTCGATTAAGTGCAATTGATGGTGAGCTTTTCAAACCATTCAAATCTCTCATAATTAATGCATCCCATGTTAACTTTGGTCTACTCCTACCTCGTCGAATTTCTACGCTTTCTATTGAGTCAAATTTTCTAGTTGGGGCATATGTAGGCCGTCTTTGCAGGTGACCAAACCACCGCAACCGCCATTCCCTAATCTTTATATCAATTGATGCTACTCATACTTGTCTTTGAATTTCTATATTTCTTATTCTATTTTTACGAGTTTTACCACACATCCGCCTAAGCATCCTCGTTTTATGATCTTAAAAAAAAAAAAAAAGGAATTGAAGATAATTTATGAATCACACACATGTTATAAGTTTCATCGATAGATCTTGAAATTCAGGACTATTCTATACATTAGCAGACTTCCATTTTGTTTCTCTTTTTATCTTTGTTCCTCTGCCCGCGAATATATCGCGAAGTGGATTAGTAATCTGGTTAGAGCATTGATGAATTGAAATGAATTGGGCAGAAGAAAAAAAGGAGAAAAACATGGGAGGGAGTGCGGATGCGTACCACGTTGTCGCTTCCTTTTGACCTCCCCAGAGCAGAATCCTTTGGGACCTCCTGAATGCCAACACCACAGCTGCAAAGAATGATAAATAGCCATATGAAGCTTCTAATCTCCATGTCGAAAAGGAATATCTACTTCTCCGACACTAATAAATGTAGAAGAGTATTTTTCTATATATTTCAATCATAATGATCCCTCACACATTGAATTATGCTTTTTTATTTCTAATAATAATAATGATAATAATAAAAGTTCTTCCTACGTTGATTTGTACCGACAACAAATGGAGAAAGAAACTAACGACGGTACTGCAACTAGATCAAATGTTAAAATAAGTTGGCAAAAATATTAGAATCTAACTAATGTAATTGACTAAACGATGAGACAAATTTTTCCAACAAAAGAATGTGGTTACCTTGAATCTGTGATTATACAAACATATCGGAGCACATTTCCTCGCAAAGAAGCTGTTTTAATTCTTTCTTCAACATCCTTGTCCAGCAGTGGCAGACCACTGCCCAAAAAATCTTCCAGGGACATTTTGTCAGGCCCCATTTTATCTGGATATAAGCTCTCAACCTACAAACTTAGACATGAATTATAAGAAGACCATATTCATTGTGTTCTAAAACTGCGTAAATACTTCAATTATGAAGAACAAAGTGAAACAAGTAATAGCTACAGAAAAAGGATGAAAAGATTCCATGTTTTCCACAAACACTTGTACCTTAATGTCTTCCAAATTAATCAACAATCCCAAAAGCCGAGAAAGGATCAAAGCCTGTTTGGAAATGCGTTAGATGCTATACGTAGCAATACATAATACCAAGTGATTGACACCCATACTTTGCTGCATGGCTGCAGGCTACGACTATCGCACAATCAGAGTAAAATTAAAAATAAGCAGAGAATTGATTGAAGCCATGAACTAATGACAGCTTTGAAAATGAGAAATGATTTAGAAAAAAAAGTACAATTTTAGATCTTGAAAATACTTGAGCTTGCTGCATATATCATTTAGAAACCTGGAATTCAAATAAATACTTGAATTTGCAAGGGGATGCTCTGCATTTTCTCACATAAACAACTAAAAAAAAACATGATGAAAACCAAGCAAAAACTTCAGAATGTTCATTGAAAAATTCACCAAGTGAGCATGGAGCAAAGTACACAAAAAACTTTATTTTCTTTTAAACCTCAAAAAAAAAAAAAAAAAAAAAAAACCAAAATGAATGATAAACAACAAAAAATTGATTTTTGCACAAAATGGAAAATTTTGGTTTGCAAAACATCTTTCCACTAAAGAAGTATGCAAAAGGAGAAATAGCCTCCTCCAGTATAGTCTTCTCTCTTTCAAAGTCTTCTAAATAAATATAATATATCAAGCATAATTGAATACCCGAATCATTCACCAGACTTATGAGATACTTTAAGTAAAGGGGGCTGTACTAGCTATAAGTATATTTAAATCCAGTTCTATTAAGAAGTAACAATGAAGAAAGAACTTTTATAATGGTTTCAGCCTAAAATACATTCAAAACTGACAAACCTTTCTTGCAACGCCATCCCACTAAGGTCATCCCTTGGATCTGTTAACAATAAAATAAAGCATATGTGAGATACAAAGGCATAATCAACAATTTCAATTAGGACAGAGAGATAAGCAGATAATTGTGGAGGATGTTCCAATGAAACGTGCACAATAAGTTTAGAACATGTTGTTTGTGACCAAGAAATACGTAAACAATCACGTCCTAAAATTGAAAATTACTAAGTAGAAGAATCCTGAGATACGGAAGTAGTTAATATGTTCATTTGATCTCAGTACGTCTTTAAAATCAATTTTGCTCTTGATTTTGTTTTTGTCCCTATATAAAATCAGCAAGGCGCCAAATGATTGAGCCAAAAGCCTAACTTTGGCCCTCATTTCAAGGCTAACAATAACAATAATGATAATAAGAACATGCATGCAAATTTGTAGTAAAAGTATGGTTATCTGAGTCGGGAATTGTGCTGTTTTGGTCTGGGAACATGCGTTGAGGTTTTGCATAGATCAATCGCATATTTCTTATTGAAATGTCAACATCTTCTTGTATAAATATTTACTTACAAATCTCCTTCAAGAAAATGTTGCATATAGCACTGCACAAGATCACTTAGGGATCATACTATGGATTTCATGCAGTCATGCTCACACGCTGATCAACCCTTCACATGTAAAGCTACCAGGAGGCAGGTGCTCAAGGCCCAAACAATCTAATTCCTTGTAATATCGTGTAGATGTGATTTATGATTCATTGCACTAGATAGAGCTTATAATGCAAGTAAATAATGCATCGATGGAGTGGAAAAGAGTCAAGCTTCCTAAAGAAGGGAAAAAAGATCCTGCTTATCCAATGAAAAATTAAGCTGAATCACTCAATTAACCTAATTAGATTTCGGAGATCAATCATAAACTGCATCCACCCATGCAAAAACAAGAAAATATCGCATGGCAATAACTAAAGGAACACAAGTTAGACTCTAATTTCCCTAGCAAAGGATGTGATGCATATACAACAACAACATAGCCTCAGTCCCAAATTAATTGGGGTCGGCTACATGGATCAAACTCTTCCATTGTGCTTGATTAAGTGCAATTGATGGTGAGCCTTCCAAACCATTCAAATCCCTCCTAATTAATGCGTCCCAAGATAACTTTGGTCTACCCTACCTCGCCGAATTTCTTTAATTTCTATTGAGTCAAGTTTTCTAGTGGGGGCATTTGTAGGGATGTGATGCATATAAGGTAAACAAAAAGTCACCAGGTTCAGTGTATCCAAGGGATTTAGCTTCTTTCACTACAACACTGAATGGTTTTCCATCAGCTACTTCACTCATTACATATCCAAGAGTTCCTGCCAAAATATAAATGGGGGACAATAATCAGCATCTAGATTGTGAGCCACAATAAAAACAGAAGGAAAAAGATCAGGTGACATGTCTGACGTGCATATTTGCTACATAATTGTTAACGCCTACAAGTTTAATTCTAACATGTACTAAGGGAATTAGTGAGTAAGTTCTTTTAACACATTGGCACCAACCAAGTGGCAGCTCCAATAGTCTGGTATGTGGTCACCTATGCATGAGGTTGAGAGTTCAAGTCTCCCTATGTGCAACTTTGAGGGGTAAAAGTCGGGTTCTTATCCAAATAAAAAATAAAAAAAAAAAAAAAAAAAAAAAAATGTTAACACGTTGACATACCACTCAAGCTTCCAATCATACAGCGGACATAGTCTCCAGATGCAAGTATGCGGTTTAAGGAAGTTATCACAGGAAGGCCAGCACCAACCTACAAATGAATATTCTAAATGAAATTAATTAAAAAAATCTGAGCCCATGATAAATGTGAAATTACCAATAACAGTCAATGAAGCCCATAGTTTAAATATCCAAGACCAGTAATGAATTAAATACCATACTGACATTTTAACAAATTACTGTATCTAAGGACATCGCATGAAATCTCATATTCTACGACCATTTACATTATCAACAGTCTAAACAAGTGGACAAGGAAAACACATCAATTACTATAAATTTACGAAGTCCTCAGAGGATGCACTAACATATGTTACCTAGACTCAAGTATGAACACTACCCGTATAGGATATGAAAACTCGGACAAAAGGCGCAAAGATGCTAGAGTGCGGGTACTAAGACACATGCTACATGACTATATTCTTTCTTAGTCTCCTCCATTCTCTTATATTCTCTTCTTCTCTTCTATCTTCTCTTTTATTTGTAGTAATTGCAAGTCATTTACACTTTCTCACTCTCCCTCCCTACTTTTTTTAAATAAAAAAAATAGAAACACCTTTCTCTCTTTTCTATTTGAAGACTCCTACATGTAGGAGAGTCCAAAGATTTTTCAAGCGTCAACCGCATTTCAAGTCTCTGACACAATTAATTTAGTTTACAGCGAAAGGTCAAGGTAACTAATTCAGGTTAATAGGACATTTTGACGGAACGAAACTAATGCTCAGTCTTTCTGTTAGGCAGCAAATTCACCATAATGATTCATTATGTGCTTTCCCGGGAAAAATTTTTCAAGGACATTACCTTTTCTGAAAATCTTAGGTATTGGACTCCGTAATTTTGTTTTGAAGGCCTCAGCTTCTCTCTTGTTACCTCATCTTATCTTATTATAATCTTGAGCTTTTTCATTGAAAAATAAGGAAAAATATTGGACATTGCTTAGGCAATCAAAGGAGCTAGCTAAAACAAGAAGTGTGAGAAACCTTAAACATAAGGAAAAATATTGGAGATCCTGTATCCATTGGACATTGAACCTAATATATATATATATATATATATATATATATATATATATATATATATATATATATATATATATGTGTGTGTGTGTGTTAACTAGGGGGCCAGCAACAGATATCAAGTTACTTAAAAAAAGAAAAAAGAAAAGAAAAGTGTCGTATCCAATAACAATAAAATTATAAAACTAAATTCTAATCGACAGCAACTACATCATATAAACAAAAAAACTTACAGTTGACTCATGTCGAACGCGACGAGGATGTGAGATCAATTTCTCATATTCTTCCTGTGGGCCAGAGTTTACATAAAAAATATTTATATTAGGGTTCAAGGCAAGCAATAAAAAAAGATTGACAAGAAAAATATTGGACATTGCTTAGGTTATTAATTATTGAAGATAAATTACTGTCACACCCTGCACTCTACAGATGGAGCAAAAATCTCTAAAGAGGAAGAAGCATAGGATTTTGTTAGAAAGAAGGGAGAAAAAAAAAAGCATAAAGAACATTAGAGCTCTACATAACAAACTATCATCAGTCGATGGCAAGAATCTTTAATACTAATAGAGAATTTATTTCACATAGAAGCAAAGTTGTAAGTTTATTTCGAGCGAGAAAGCAACATTTTTCAAATAACCAATCTCTTGCATTAACCAAGTACGAATCCAGCACAAATGAAGTTAAACTTTGAATTTGTGGAATTGTATCTGGTGAAATGCAGAGAAACACATCATTAGTTACCATTCTAACAGTGAGTGGCTTTTTGTTTGCCAACACAATGCAACAACCTAAGTCGACAACTCGAGTCAGAATTCCAATCGTTTCTGCACTAGCAGTGCAATCAACCACCACTAAACCTGCCAAGAACAACGCATAACATCAATGCTCAACCATTGAACCTAATAAGAACAGCCATCACGAATCCAACCCAAACGTAACACCAACCAGTTGATCTGCCAAGAACACTCGCAATTTCGACAATCTTCTCCGCCGATTCCGCGTTCGTGTATGCTACGCATTCATCTAAAGAAAACAACACGAAGTAAGCAAATCTAAAATCACAACTCTAACAACAACAATGTCAAAGAACGAGAGTTCAATTCAATTCACCGAAGGTCTTGAGATCGGACAGCGGAGCGGAAGGCGAAGAGGAGGCCTTGAACCGGCGGATCTCCTTCAAGAACGGATCGCTGAATTGACTGATGAGGAGATCAACATCAGAGACGGCGATCAAGGATTTGCTGTCGCAAACACCGACCACTCGCAACACCAGTCCCTGCGAGGTTCAAGCTAGGGTCCATAATCGATCGCGTTTGAGATGGAAACGGAAATGGAAACGAAACCCTAGAAATGAGTGAGTACGAGTACCTGTTGCGCGTGAAGCGATCTGCAGGCGAGGATGTGTTGAAGGAGGTCCCTCCCAACGCCGCCGCATCCCATCAACAACACTCCAATGTTCTTCATCGCCCTCTCGCCTCGCTCGCTCGCTCGAGAGAGAGAGAGAGAGAGAGAGCACTGAGTGAGCTCTTACGAGAGTCTGTGTGAGTATTCAGTGCGCGCTTCGAGATGCATGTATGCACAAATCTCGGTGCATAATACACTAGTCGAGTGTTCTGAGTGTTCGGTTCGTCTACTATCTAGTCGAGTGGATTATGCAATCAATTAACCTTAGGACTTTTTGAACCATGGTTTAGTTCGGGAGGGGCACTTTTGTAAGTTCACCTATTGCAGCCACATTAATCCAACCCTCAATACTACCAACCAAACAAATCCTCCAAAATGAACTACGTCGCAATCTTGTGTATAAGCTAATTTCACGATATAAAGAAGAACCCTAGGTATGTGAACCGAACAGATCAACGAGTCTTCCTACGTGACTTCGGATGTGACTTGAGCGTTATCATCCTAGCATTTGCCGTTATTTGGGTATAATTTTTATTTTATTTTTTTCATAAGTTAACATAGTAGCGTGCTACATCAACCCTTAGTAATTGGTATAGTGATAAATAAATAAGGAAACTTAATTTGAGACAACAACACAATCTGAAATTTGAATCATTGAAAACATTTAGAACTCAAGAGCAATGCAATAATAATAACAATAACAAGTTTAAACTTAAGGTTGCCAAAAAAGACTCATTTCATTAATTTGATATGTGATCACTTCAAAAGAGGTTGAGAGTTAATAAGTTTTTTTTTTAATAAATTAAAAAAAAAAAGTATTCAAAAAAAAAACCTTCTCAATAGAAAATGCCAAGTGACATATATGTTTATGTTAGCACAAGTTCTCGTATGTTTGTGACAAAAACAAAAAAGTCATATGTTCGGATTACAGATAATGTGAACTTGAATTTTTCTCATTTCACTGCCTTCATAAGGCTAATATGTTACAAATATGAGAGCAAGTTCTTTACATTTACAATATTTGTTTGGTACTATAGGTATTGGCAGAGGTGTATGTGTATATATATATGTAATTGTTATGTTAGAAGAATCAATCAATAAGAGGGACTTGATTGAATAGCAAAAATGCCGTCGTAAGACGCTCGAATCACCAGTCTCTCAGAACAGAATCGCTCCATGCAAGCATTAGATCTCTTGTAAACTCCGGTAAATCTGCAACACCAACCACGCAACATTATCAAAAAAAAAAAAAAAAAGATTCAAGGCAATCAAGCTTCTGCCGAAATTCATATCGAAAATCCATGCATTTCAAATGCACAACAGTGGAAGCCCAGAGTCAATCCTTTTGGAGCTTGAAATTGGCATATAATAAGTTGGAAGCAAAAGCTAAAAACTACACAAAATATAAGAAGATCAAACAAAAATTTTGTACTTCTCGGTTGTACCTCGAGCAACCTCGAGAGCCACTGAGGGAATATCTATGTCGCCTTGAACAAGTCGATATACATCCACTAGCTGATACAACACGAAACAAACTCAGTGAACTGAACAGTGATAGCTTAAAGAGAAATGCACATCCTAAAACACAACAAACCTCCTGAATGTGAAGCTTGGAATCCTCAGTTAAAGCTAGAAGAAGTTGTCTGCGTATACCGGCATCGATTAAGAAAAGACGAGCTCCATCCTTGATGGTGTCGGTAAGGTCTAATTTTCTCTGAATTTTCCCGATTCTTGAGTTTTGCCTGATTGGAAGAAAGTTGAATGAGATTATTGAGTTGCTAATTGGGTAAAACACCAGATATCAGTAAATCATGCGACGTACGAGTTCACTTTCAGCGCAGGGTTGCTGTTCATTTTTTCCACATTTTCCTTCGCTAGAGTTATGAGATTTTCAAGTCGTTTCCACTGAAAGAGACCATCCTTGAAAAGAACCTATTACATGAACTGATTTCATCAGAAGAATTCCTTCTTTCACCATGCAAGTGATGAACTACATGATAGTCTAAATTCAATTAATCAATCTGCCAAGTTTATATAGACATCAATTTCAGTTAATCACTCTTATAAAAAAAAATTCAATTAATTACTAGATAAGCTATAGTTTACATACTTGGCAACAATAATCAGGAAATCTGCAATGCTAAGATAATAGAATGCAACAATTCTATCGCGAAACCTGAAAAGTTTTTCTGCCGCAAATCCCAGTAAAAGAGGATGCTAAGGGTGGAAGGAGAAAAATCAATTCATGATTTGGGAAGAAAGTAGATAAAATTCACTAATTAACATGAGAGGAAAAGGAGAGAAACGAATGGAAATCTACCTGTATAAGGCGTTCCCGTAGAGCAGGATTTGGGTCTGTCAGGAGGCGCTTTGCAACATAAGGATAGGCGACCTGGATAAACAACTTGTCATAAATAAATGGCATAATACTTGAAAAAACATAACAGATATTTTCGCTGCCTCACTACAATCAGATATAACTAAGCGTGCATAAACTTTTTTACCACATTTAAACGTTCACTCTCTAGTTTGCCGTGAAAGGCCTGGACCGATCTGACAAACCTAATACAAACGATGAGTGTATACTTTATACTAATGCTTGGCTTCACTAACTATTGATATATATCTTATGGTACCACATCGGTTATCCACTTGAGAAAATTAACAAGCAGAGCGACCTAAACTCAAATAGTGTATTATCTAGAAACTTCTGGCTCTTAATGCTACGCCTAATGACCGTAAACAATTTTACTCCAAATATGCAAAACCTTTTTCAAGTAATAAATAACTTATTAGAAAGAAATATAAACTGATAGAAAGAAAGAATTTTATTGCTCACCTCAAGAAATTTAAAATCTGGTTTCAAGGTGAAACAGATGCCTTCTTGAGTCAGTAAGGAACGGATAACCAAAGAAAATCTTTCAGGTATTCTGATGGGATACTGATAAACCAATTGATTGAACTTCCCTGCAGTATGCAAAGCATGCGCAATGTCGATGAAAAGACCACAATTTCCAGGTCATATATCAAATGAGCAAAAACATGATTCGGGCTGAATAAAGAAGTAGAGAATGATATGGTGAATAGCCATTAGCCAAAAGAGTCGCAATACTCTTTTCACGAGCAAGAGAAAAAGAGTCGAGCTACGGAGAAATTGTCTAAAGGAAGAAGACAAAGGTGGATATGCAGTTACCAGTAACACTTCGGAAATTAAAATCAGCTAGTCCTTTTCCTGCTGAGTTTTGCCAGATTGCTTCTAAAGCTGGGATAATGGGCGCTACATCTGTCCCACTAGCAAGGAAACCAAGCCTGGTGAAATCATTTGCCATCTCAACATAGTCCTCATTCACAGCATGAACCACGGCATCAATCAATATCTGTTTATTTTGCTGGCAAAGAAACAAAGAATAATCTCCATGAGACCCGAGTAGAGAGAAAGGCGGTAAAATGTTTTCATACAATCTTGCAATAAATTTTCTGGATGACTGGATGGCAAGGCCCATAAACTCCTGACTTCTACTTTATTAACGAGATGTCTACTGTTGAGTTAACAGATATTGGAAGGAATCAAACAGTCTAGTTCTCTAAATTGCAGCATCTCAGGCAATATTAAACATCATTTCATGCATATCATGAAGGGTAACAAATAGGGACTGCAAGAATAAGATCAAGTATCATATTTTTTTCAAGATATTTAAATTAATGTCCAAGAGGAACTTTGTCGTGAATGCACTTAATATCCAAGAAAGAGCAGATGCAGGGTACAAACCTATTTCTATCAGAAGCATTTCAATTACCTGACTAAGCACAGCAACATTGCCAAAGTCAACATAAGCAATCCGTCCATCACGCATAGCAAAAATATTGCCAGGATGTGGATCCCCATGAAACAATCCGAACTCTAGCAATTGCCTTAAAGCAGCACTGACTCCGACAGTCAAGAATCCATCAATGTCAATTCCAGCTTCCTTTATTGCCTGAGGTTTACAATAGATGCCCACCCTCGTTAAGGACACCGACAAGTGTACGTAACAAAAAGGGGAAGCTTTTATAAAAATATGATAAAAATAAAAATAAAAAAACATATCCAGTCACACAATTAAGAATCCTACTAACCCTTGGATTAGTACAACGAATGCCGTCAATCCATTCCATTACTATAACCCTTGAACCTGAAAGATTTTTGTAAGCGCGGGGAATTTTGACTGTAGGATCGTCTTTGAAATTTTCAAGAAAGTCTTCAATATTACGAGCTTCCTGAATAACACAGTCAACAAATATTAAGAACATTGAAAATACAAAACCCAGTAATTAATATCCATTGGTATGAATCTTTTTTCTTGAAGTGAACTGTGGGGGTATAAAAGTGAACTGTGGATTTCATTTTGTTAAGCAGTTTTGCATACTAACGCAAAAACAAGATACAAAAAGACATGCCCAGCTTCGGTCTTAGCATACTAGGTTTCATCTTTTCTTTAACAATTGTAGAATAGAATGATAATTCTATGAAAATGATGGGGGTCCAAACATACAAGAGTATAATCCAGCTCCTCCAACAGCTTCTCGCCGAATTCATCAACTATAAGCTCTGCGTTGCATCCTAGCTTCTGTAGACTGATACCATTCAAGAATGAAGCGAGTGTACGGAATAGGAAAAGATCACGATAGATTATAGGTTCTATCCCAGGCCTTTGAACCTTGAAGGAATCAAAAGAAAATCTTTGATTAGGTGCCATAATAATCAAAGAATGATGCCAAAAAAAAGAGGTTCATTCAAACTTAGTTTCAGGAAATATGGCTAAAGGTACAGACACTTGATTCAAACAAGTTATCAGGAAGTCTAATGTACAATCTAACTAAATTCACAATGGTCACATGCACAAAAGCATTTGGGCATTGCACATCAGAACTAAAAGTGTAACTTAGTAACATTAGTGGCATAATAAAAATATAAAATTAAGTTAAGAACAAAATTCCAGGATAAGAATCAAAATATCAATAACTAGCAAGTTATGCAGACACATGATTGGCACTAGATTGTAGATCGCTAATACCGCGCATCGATTATCCATTGCAAGCAATTGTAGCAGGCAAATTTACTGGGTATTCCATGGCATTGAGCAAGGATAACAGTAGATTTTGAGAAGAAGTATGCCACTGGAAAGGTATATGTTTCCGAACCTTAATAGCAACGTCCTCTCCAGAATCACGTAAAGTAGCACGATAAACTTGTCCTAAACTTGCAGCAGCAATCGTCTGTGCTGAGATTTTACTGAAAACAGCTTCAAGGGGCCTCCCCAGCTCCTCTTCTATAATGGAGAAGGCAACCTATATACCATCTGTCAATTCAATTCATTCATAGCTTGAAGAGAAAAGACCTTTTGAACAAATTTAAGACAAACTGCTTTGTTACTTTTCTTGATAACGACTACAATAGCAACTAACCTCACTGGGAAAAGGAGGTACATCGTCTTGAAGAATGCAAAGCTCATTCATATAGTCTTCTCGAATAATGTCTGGCCTGTTTGCAAGAACCTGAGATTCAATTGTAGAAAATATCATAATAGACACTACGGTAAACAACATCCAAATACCATCGCTGTAGCTCCTCATGGAATTACATCAATAACTCGTGAAGATGTGCATTTATTCTAAGCCATAAAAAAGGTGTCGAGTAAGAGGCATCGATTAATGAGAGCGGCAATGCAAATGTTGTAATTTGGATATCCTACTTCGCACTCCATCAACCACCAGTTTGACACTAATGCATTGTTGATCATCTTGTTAGGCTAATCATAACTTTGAGATTATGTTTTAGTTTGATATTTATCTGTACCGCAAGAATTATTTGTGGAATTCAATGTTCTTCGTGGCGCTACATACCCTCGATAACTTTAAATCAAGAACAAATTCGAAAACCGAATTTTATCTATATTTAATGCCAAGCCAAGGAACTCAAATTTTGGTTTCAGTAAATTCTGATTGTCAAGCATGGATCATACTTTAAACTCTCAAGGTCGAAGTAAAACACATAAATTCAGACAGAACAGAACTAAAAAGTAATCAAATCGAACCTGCCCGACTTTGATAAATGAAGGCCCGAGATCACACAAGAGATTTCTAAGCTGCCGAGCACGGTAAGGCACAACCTCCTCGTCACGACCCACAAAGCAATCATACATAAGAGCAGACCAATAAAGCCCCAAATTCCACACAATCTCCACACCACGACCCAACAACGACATTATCGCCCCTCTCGATTCCAAGACCCTCCTCCTCACCTAATCCACCAAAACCAATTTTCACAAAGAATCATCAAATGCCCGTATGAAGCAACAAAAGGGTATCTGAAAAACCAAAACTTACACAAATTTTTACAAAGAATCATCAAATACCCATATGAACCAACAAAAAGGGTAGCTGAAAAACCAAAACTTGAACAAATTTTCACAATCAATCATCAAATACCCATATGAACCAACAAAATGGGTAGCCAAAAAACCAAAACTTCCACAAATTTTCACAATCAATCATCAAATACACATATGAACCAACAAAAAGGGTGTCTAAAAAACCTAATCTTAAACAAATTTTCACAAAGAATCACCAAATACCCATATGAACCAACAAAAAGGGTATCTAAAAAACCAAAACTTTAACAGAATTGCGGCCTCTACTACCATCTCAGGCGAGTACTTGCGAAAGGGCACGCAGACGCCGCGCTCGATGTCGAGTTGCTCCATGGCAGGGCTGGGCTTGCCCAGCAACTCCCCTAGCTTAGACACGTCTCCTATGCCGCCGTCGATCCGGCGCGAAGTGGCAGTGGATCTCTGATTAGTAGAGATGGCGGAAGTGGTAGTAGTAGTAGTAGTTGAAGTAGTGGAAGTGGCAGCGAAATTGGAGAATCTCAGATAAGTTGGTGATGGGGTTTTGTTGTTGTTGTTGTTGTTGTTGTTGAGGAGGGGGAACAGCGAGTGGTGGTTGGTCGTCGAGTCGAGAGAATTGGAGATGGCGAAGTTGTTGTTGAGAGACTGATGAGCTCCATTTTTGAGTTCAGAAGAAGCAGAGGAGGAACTTTGTGTTGATGAAATGGTTCGGGAATGTGTGTATTTGGTTTGTGGGAGAGTCCATGGAGGAGCCAAAAAAATTTTGATTGGACAAACGTGGTTCTTTCTTTGCCACGTGTCAATTCGCCCGTTTATCCACCACAAGAGCCGTCACACCAACCGTACCGACTAATCAACAATTAAGCAATGTTGGGATTCATATGATGAACGACCCACCTGATCTAATTTTTTTCATATGTAAGACTCAACTCGAGACTTTGCTTAATAAGAACCAGTCTCTCACAACTTGAACCAACCGATTGTTGATGGTTTAACTTTGAAATGTGTATTAAGTTTCATGAAAGTCCCGAAATTTGAAAAAAAACCGACGCAACATCGCCTCAAATTAATTGGAGTCAAATTTCTATATGAATCAAACTCTTTCATTCTCGCCTGATTTAACGCAATTGATGGTGAGCTTTAAGAACCATTCAAATCCCTCCTAATTAATGCGAAATTTTGAAAGAAACAAAGTTGATAATTGAAAGTTTAAAACCTTGTAACAGATAGATCAGCACAGGAGATGAAATCACCAGCAAAATGCGCCAATATAAACCATCACAGATGCACAAATCACATTCCTGCAACTAATACACTAGATCTTGATTTAAGTACAATTATTACTGGTCGATTAGATTCTATGACATTCACTTGTTCGAGACAAAATCACACAAACATCAATTGCCAATCACAGTAACCCCTATACTGGGCTGAACTCAATCAAGATGAACAACAAAAATGCTTCCACAGGTAATGGAGCCAGAGAGATGGAATCGACGGCCATATCTCGCCGAGTTGCTGTTGCCTGTCAAAATTTTCCAGTTCTTGGAACACCCAAAACTGCCTGATGAACGCCGATCTTTCCATCGCAAATAATGGAAGTCGTCGCCACGGTAGGCGGGCAAACAAAAGATCGAAACACCAACAGAAAGACACCACTGCCACTCTATTCTTAGTTTGAACCATATTAACATTTTATTAGTTCTTGCGAGGTATTCTTCACAATCGGGAGAGCTCCCAACGAAGTCTTTCAGACGACAATAGAAAAATGTGATAATATTTTTGGTATCATAATAAAGTTCAAGACATAAACCTAATGAAATAAAACAATAAGCATCCCAAAACCTTATAATTCTAACAATGTTTCACTAATGTATTTGCACCATTCACAGCCATAAAGTTCAGAGACCATCCTTCCTCATATTACTAACTCGCCAAATTCCAACATCTCGTCCCCATCAAATTAGTGTGTAATATATATGAAACAAAAAGCGTAACACAATATAATTTACTCACCAAATGCTACGGGGCGAGGCATTTGAGAAATGGACTTGAAGAAGGGCTCAACATCAAAAGATTCCGAACACAAAGTAACAGCAAAGAATGTTAGTCCAAGCAAAAAAAAAAAAAAAACACATTTTGAAGAAACATTTTTCTCTGCTTTCCCATACACAATAACAGCCACTACACAAGCAGCGATCAAACAGCACAATCTCCATCACTCCCCAAAATAATAAGATGATGAAATTAGAAAATAAAATATTTAGCATAACCTCCATCACGCCCTAAAAACTAATAAACTGTTAGCTTGGGTTGAAATAAGACCTGCAGTAAGAACTTCAAGCAATCAAACAGCACAAATATACAAGATCGTTGATGAGTTTTGCCGTTAAAAGCAAACCCTGGCCAAGCATTTGAACCAAAAAAAAAAAAAAAAAATGATGCAAACAAAAGCAGCATCTTGATTTCACGACTTAATGATTCGAAAAAAGAATGATGTAAAAAATATTCAGAAACTTGCTGGTAATAAAACTTATTAGCCAGTGAAAAAAAATCAAAGACTTTGACCCATTTAGAGATCAGCATTGAAAATGCAGAATAGTAGCTAAAACAAGTTCATATCTTATTAAAAGCATAAAAGCATCATTAGTAGCAGTTGACATAATCATAGCGCATGAGTTCTATATCAAATAACTCAATATGTTTTTCAAAGCTTTAAGAAACTTTAAAAACTACATAGTTTTAAAGAACGAAAAATACTCCTCATTGGCACATAGTAAAGACTTTGAAAATATTTTTTTCAAGACAGCATTTGCACGAGCTCTTGGAACTTCAGAAGAATCACCAGTCCAGAATTAAACAGATTGATGCACCTATGATGAATCTGCACAATGGATAAGTTCAACATGAAAACCATTTTCAAAACAAAACTCCCCAAGTTAAAACCTTGAAAATTAGAGAAAATGAATAAATAAATAAAAGCATTTAAAAGTCACAATACCATTTAATAATCTAAACCCCCAAAGTTTCACCAAAAAAAAAAAAAACATCTACATTCCAGCTTAAAAGACAAATTTCATTACAAATGTGAGTAGAATTAAAAAAGGGGGGCAAAGAGTATAATAAAAACATGAAAACTTCTGATCAAATTTGAGCCACGACAAACATATTGGAAGATAAACCTCACCCCAGCAAGAGGCTTGCGAAATGAAGTTTATCGAAGAAGCGAGGGCGAGCAGTCCTCAAAACTCACAGCTGATTGTTATACTTCACAGGAAAAATCAATGGTCCCTAAAAACTCGCAGCAATAAAATGATTTGGCGTAGCTCATGCAATTAGCTTCATCTTCAAGAAAGTGCTATAGAGAAGTGTGAATTCGAAGTTGCTGGTCCACACAAGTGTAGCCAAAAGCAAAAGGAAAAATTTACTAAGAAAGAAAAGGTAAAGAACATCATTTCTACTTCCAAGCACACATTCCTCCTAAGGCTCTACACTTTTAACCAATTAGACATCTAATTTTAAGCCCACCCAAATACTATCCATGAGTTTGGCATCATGGATCAATATTCGTGCCATTAGTGTTATGGATAATTCTAAATTTTGGCTTGTTACCATACGGTCTCTCTTTTCAACTACCACAAGAAAAGGCTTATTTATTCAGTAGAACAACCATTAAAAAAACGAAGAGCTGCCTAAATTCCTAAAATTGCAAATCTATATCCAAAACAAATACACTACTGCATCATTTTTTTCGAGGAAGAAAGTGACAAAACAAATTGCAACCAAAATAAATAATTTTTTTTGCTATTCTTAAATTTCCTTACTTCTATAAAGTTTAAACGCAGAAAATAAAAAACCGACCATGCTTTTAAATTCTGTTCTTAAAAACTTTTAGCATTTTGCAGAAAATGGAAAAACAAAGAGCACGACCATATAACAAAAAGCGAAAATAGAACTCATGCAACAGAATTTTACTGAATAGCCACAAGCAGACCCAATTTACTTTATCTTACCCAGTAAAAAATGGTATATGCTACAATTGAGGAATTGTTGAAATCATGAAAAGCAAAAAAATTTAAACCATAATTACGATAAAAAAAAAAACTGTAGTATCAGGATAAAAACCATGTAAGCCATTTGCAAACAGGACAAGTAAGATGGAATCACTTGAATTCACTTCCTAAACAAATGTATTCATTGGTGTTTGATTCGAATTCCAATAAGATTTCAATTATAACAATCATTTCAATGCATAGTCTCCCTAACCGCCTACTCCAATTAGTTGGCAATCAATGTTAGTATCTCACCTAATGACCCATGTAAGGAGCAACACCGCCCATGTGCCCGGCGCCTTGCGATCGTCCAGCTCCACCTTGCCCCATCTGAGGGTTTGGATATCCTCCTTGAACGCCATGCGGGTTCCCGTAGCCACCAATCAAACCTTGGCCAATACTACTAGCTTGGTTCCCATATCCACCCTGCATTCCATGCCCCACATTCCCAACCATCGCCGGCACAGACTGGTTCATGGGCGCCACACCAGACGACCCAATGGTGCCCAGGATGTTATTCAATCCCAACCCACCACCTTGGCCAGCTAACAAAGCCGTCAATGCCTGCCCCAACACCGGATTCAGCGGCGCGCCACCCTGGTTGAAATGAACCCCAGTTGGAGCCATCATATGATGCCCACCTCCCACATCGCCCGCGGAACCATGGGCGGCCGGAAAACCTGGCCCCCCACCGCTTCTACCATACTGCGAACCAATCCCACCACCCCCCGATGACTGAATCTGAAACTGCATCTTGTTATGCTTCGGTCCATCAATTGCTCTCTGGCAATTCAAGATATGCCCCTCGAAATTCTTATGCGGCTCCTCCAACGCCTTCCGGGCACTCTCCACCCCCTTATACACGAAAAGCGCAAACCCTTTCGGCTTCCCAGTCTGCTTATCCAACCCTAGCGGCCCCTCCACAATCTCCCCATACTTAGCAAAGAAAGCTAGCAGCTTTTGCGGATCAATGTCCGCCGACACATTGCTCACATAGATCTTCCTCTGCGTATACTCCGAAACCGTCGCTCCCGCTCCCGCTCCCGCCGCCACACCCACCGCCGCCACCGCCTGCTGCGGTGGCTGACTCTGCGGCGCCACCGGCCCCGCCGCCGCCAACTGGCACGCCGTCATCCGATTCCCAATCTTCTTCTGCGGCTCCTTCAACGCCTTCCGCGCCCCACTCCTCCTCTTGAACAGTATAAACCCATACCCCTTCGATTTCCCAGAAATCTTATCCGAAACCGCCTTGCAATCCTCGATCTCGCCGTACTCCTTGAACGCGTTGATTAGGGTTTCGGCGTTGGTGTCCCAACCGAGCCCGTGAATGAAGATCTTCCGGTGAACGGGGTCGACGTCGGCTATGCTCCGGATCTTGTCGAGCACGTCGGAGTGAGACTCCGCCGCGGAGCACAGGAGCTCGAACAGCTGCTCCTTCGTGAACGGCTCCAGAAGCTTCTCGATAGGCTCTTCTTCTTCTTCTTCTTCTTCGCCGTCAACATCGTTCATTTCTTCAACTCCATCGTTTTGCGGCGCCTCTGTAGGTTTGGTTTCATCTACTGCTCCTTCTTCGCGTTGTTCGGACTTGATTTCTGGCTGTTCTTGCTTGATTTCTTGGTTTTCTGGCTTGATTTCTTCGTGGTCTCGCTTGGTTTCTTGTACGGCTGGGGTTTGCGAGGGTTCTGGTTGAGTGTTTGCGGGCTCGGCTGGGGTTTGCGAGGGCTCTGGTTGAGTGTTTGCGGGCTCGGCTGCGGATTTGGTCTCGAGTTTTCGCTTCTTCGCCATGAATGAATGGATGAATGAAACTAGGGTTTAGGGTTGTGAAATGGACACGAAATGGTTTCAGAGCGAAAGCTAGGGCTTCGATTCTGGTATTTTATAAACAAAGATAAGGGGCTTTTGTATATGGTGGTGCCGGGCGTGGAATAATATGTGGTGTCGTGCTAGGCAGGGGGGGTGCCACGTGATTTGACGGTGTGTCAAAGTATCGAATCATGGTGAATAAACGCTAAGGGCACCCCACCGTTTAATGAGGCACCCAGTTAATGTGGGCACAAACCGATTTACAGGGCACCCAAAAATTACACACGAAATACCGAAATACCCCTCCTGCACAAACACGAAAATCCGCTGCACCCCACCACCTTCACCACCTTCACCGATCTTGACTCCAAGAAACCATTTGGTTTGAACCGACCAAAGAGAGGAATCTCGAAATCGTGTCTCACTCTTGTGTTTCTCCTTCGGTTTACGGCTTTTTTTGCAGTTCGTAGGGTCGTGGTGTGAGCCGATTTCGTCTCCAAGTTAGGGTTCGGTTGAAGTTCGTCGACACACCTTATTTAAAATCGATCGTTTGAAGTTACGTAATAATTAAGTTACATTTGGTAGAGTAGTTGTGATTTACAGTGGTGGTTTGTTCAATAGTTAAAAAATGGGAATTCGCGGTTCTCGGCCACACAGCTTGTCTCGAGAGGCGTGACATGATAAGCTAAATTTTGGGAACTCGCATGTCTCGACCACGAAGGCGGAAGAGTTCACGGTGTCTCGATTACGCATGGCCGATAATACTTCGATTATCTCGGCCGAGACATGACGAGAGCTACAATTAGTGATAGGTAATGTGGCGTCGGTGGTGTACAACCGAGAATTTTCTCCTACTCTGCGGTTGTACACCGGCGAGAGGGTTAGAGTAGGCTCGGTCCTCTATGACCGAGACATTTCAATATATCTCGGTCTGCGAGGCCGAAACAATCGCGCAATCGACGAAACTTCGGATAACCTCATAAAAAACACAATAAATTCGCAAAATTACCTCAAGTTCAACCTCCTCTTGCACCGTAGTAGCACAATCCTCCATTATATAGTGGAAACAAGTTCGGATTTGAGGAAATTACCAAACCCTTCGTTGACAAACAAATCATCATTTTCACGCTTTACCCAACTAAACGGTTATAAGAAACCATCATATGGTTGTCAAACATTGTTACATCGTCGTCGGATGATGTCAATCCGCAAGAATCGATCAACGTCGCCAAACGTAATGTGGCTTTGTGGTTCAACCTTGTGGCGGGGTGCCTTTTTTCTTTGTCAAAATGATTTGTGGGGTTTGAATCACTATATATACAAGGGCAAAATAGTCTTTTCCAGCTTTTCTTGAATTTTTACAAATACTTTGGGTGCCCTCATTAAACGGTGGGGGGTGCCCTTAGCGGCCCTCTTTACTCATGTCAAAGTATCGAATCATGGTGAATAAACAACAATTTTGGGGGAATATGTTCTTTAGAAGATGCTACTGTAACCCACCACCCACTTGATACACCTCGAGATGTGTGCGGATATGTCACGAAGTGTATTGCATGCGGTTGTTGATTAGGTTGGTGCTCAAAACGAGTTACCTAAGTTGGTCAAAACGAGACCAATCTCGTTTGTATTCAGACTACCTAATTTGCAGTTTTGATCTAAACCACTCTTGTTTGTATCCGGACTACCTAATTGCTTCGAGTTCACCCTGAGTCGCGCAATGTATAAGTGAAGGGAGCTACTAAAGTTGGTGTTTCCATTTCAAAAACTCAAACTCAATCGCTAGTTGAGGACCGACAACCCGTTATCAATTGTTGTGTCGGACCAACCATTGGTAAAGTTTATTCCTTTTATTTTGATCAAAAAAAATTTTATTTCTTTTATTGTCAATGGAGATCAACTTTTGAACTATGAATATTTAGGCTTGATGTGTTTAGTTCAAAGTATGTGTCATAAGACTTGACTTGACTCAAAACCTTAATTTCAACTTTTCAATAGTTAATTTCAACTTTTCAACAATTAACAATAACCTTCACCAAATTTTATTTTTGATGAAATAACCTTCACCGAATAGAGATTAGAGAGGTAACATGTTAAGATTCGGGGTGGACCGCCCAAGTGTGACTAAGGTATATCAAAGGAAGAAGTTGCGCGGGAGCGATGGATCCAAGCTTGAGGTGGGCCCGAATGAGTGAGCGAGTTGGTTACGATAGAAAAGTGGAGTCGTATAGGCGTGTCTGAGTGATTCTTGTGTGAAGAGTGAGTCATATTGGGTCAATAGCGAGTCAGGGACAAGTGTATATAAAGAGACGAGTCAATATCAGTAGGGCATGTTTTTGAAGTCATTGAGTCATTGGTGACCCTTTGTGGCCTGGTTTGAGAGATAACTCTCGGGGCGATTTGTAGAGTAGGGAGAGTCTCTCTATCCCTCATCGTTGTATTTTATTTCTACTTTTCCCATATATCAATAAACTCCCCAGATGCGTCCCCCTCTTTCACTCAATCTCACCTTTGTTACTTAACATTGTTATCAAAGCAACCACTTTTAGCCATGCCTCCGAAGATTGACGCTCGGGTGGAGATGTTGGAATCCGAGTTGCAGAAGTTACCGGAGCAGCTGAACAAAATTTCGATGTTGGAAACATCTATCGCTAGCATGTCCCCAACTGTAGGAAACTTCAGATCTGAAGTAAGATCTAAAATATCATATGTGAAATCTGAGATCCGGGGACTTACACAGAAGTTAGAAGCGTTCTTCACCCAGGCTAGAATGCTAGTGCCTCAGCAGAGCGTGGATCCAACGAGCATATCTCGGGGTTCACAGATCCGGGGAGATCCAAGCTTCCAAGGGTCAGATCCGCCAGATCCAGCATTCCGACAGAGGAGAACCGGAGAGTGGAGCTCAAATCCTCCACCGTACCGCGCCGGCCCAGAGGTTCGAAATATCAAGATGCCCACTGTGGCGGCCCTCGCCGCCCGGGAGTGACGTGTCTCCGTGTACTCCTTGCCAGCTGGCCCAACTACACGTGTACGGCACCTGCCCATCCTTCTTCTGTCTCGAAATTCGTATCCACATGTGTGTACAGCGTATAAGTGACATTTTCAGCGGAAGTCGTACTTTATACCATTAATTCAAGAAATATTAATAAGCAAATAAACAAATCATATTGTGAAAAAACCCTTAAAAGTACTCGGTATAGAGATAGACGACTGTACCATATAAGGTATATTCATGTACAATGTCATGATACTCCCAGCCTCCCAAAAAAATCAAAATATCAAAAACAAACACACGTACAAGTAGTCTTCGACAAGAAATGACGATCGAGAGGTAGTCGCCTAAGATCCTCTTGCCCTTACTTGTACTCGGATCTGCACTCAATCATCACATAAGAAAATGGATGACGAGTCCAAGTAAGTAAAATCCCAAGGAACTCCTCTGAGCATTCAAATAAACCAATGGAATTCAATAAATATTGTTAAATAAACATGCGGAATGTAAACATACAACTATAATTAGAGCATCGCATGCATAGATAACAATAAAGTGCAAATGTATGTGTCTGTTCCAGTCAGACTAAACCATACTTCGGGATTCCCTTCCAGGATCCCACTAGTGGGCGCACCCAACTAGCTATCACCTGGTCCCTCTCGGTGGCCGGCGTAGACCTACGACGCACCGACACATGTAGCAGTTCATTAGCTCGGATCGTTATCCACCGAGAACTCCTGATACACATGCTATGGTTTAGAATGCATAGAAACACAACAGAAAAATTCGGTGGGAGTAACTCAACCAACCGCCCAAACAATGACAAGATATAGATGTAATAAAAACCACAAGGAATACTGGAAATGAATGGAAATACAAAGCGAAATAAATACTCAGAGTTTTTCAATTGGGTTTTACAAACCTCACAACGCACTCCAATACCCCGTAATCAATTCCCGAGTCCAAGTCCACTGAGTCCTTGGTCGCCAATTGATCACCCGTGTCCACCTATGTCCATTTATCAATAATTTCGATTTAGCATGACAATGTACGACCAATTTCTACAATTTTAGGCCAAATTGCCCATTTCGCGCTTTTCGAGGCAAGCCCCCTAGAAAAGTCGCGTCCGAAATTCCCAAATATTTTTATTTTTCATAGAAATTCATCAATTTCTATTTATTTTATGAAAATATAATTTTTTTTGGAATTTTCCCATTTTTTCCGAAATTTTCCCAATTTTTCCTTTCTTTTCTTCTCTTTTTTTATATTGGTTTGGGTCGGGTCGACCCAACGGGTCGGACCCGACCCTGGACTAGAAGTGGTCCAGGCTCGCCCCATGGGCCGAGCCTGCCACTTCTGGCCCGGCCCAGGTGGGTGGGTGCACACGCGCTCGCGCGCGGGAATCCCCTCCACCCGATCGAACCAGGGACTTCCCTGGTTCGATCGGCAAATATTTTTTTTTTCATTTCTATTGGGTTGGGGTTGGCTCTCTCCCCAACCCCAAGTGGAATCGATGGCAGGGGAGACGCCCCTGCCATCTCCACCCTCGACCTCACGGCCTCCATGGCCGAAGCTCTCGGCCACCAACAACAACGACGAACACACAACAACATCAACAACGACTCACCTTGATCTTGACGTTTTCACCCTCTCTTCTCTCCTTCACGGCTTCTTTTTCTCCTCCTCCTCTCCGTTTCTTCTTCTTCCTCTCGGCCTCTCAATTTCGGTTGTGTGAGTGGGAGATGTGAGGGAGAGAAAAGGTGGTGGAGAGATAAGTTTTTGTTGACTTATAGTCACTTAGCATCTCCACTCACATGTGCATCTCTATGCATCCATAACCCTCCATTTATGTCAACCTAACACCTCATTGACTCCGAATTGTGACACGTTTGGGACACTCGCTTGTGTTTTAAGCACAAAAATGCCATTTTCGGGCATTTCGACGCCTGTTTTCGCGTCCGAATGGCGACATACGTGTACCGCCGCGTCACTAGCCACCTAATACCCATTCCATATTAGTAAATTTTTTTATTTAATTTGTGTGTTTTAGTTTCCCCGACCTAATATTTGGTCCCGTCAACTACCCGGTACCCGCGTCGACACGCATATCAAGGCGAATACAGTTCACACAATCTTGCACGTATTGTTATACAACATACACACATGCGATGTATTTCAATAAATTGCACCGCAAATAAGCATCCAACACACAATAAACTATCATACATAGGTCCCCGTGTGTCTAGCCTACCGCGGCGTCCACGTAGATCTCGAGCCAAGCGTCCACGTCTCGTAAATTCGAGATAATTAACGACATTAATAAAATGGGCCGTTACACCACATGTGACGATGAGGATTTGATTGTATGGCCCGATCAGGTAAAGCATTACTTCATGCTTCACAAGATGACAGAGTCATCTAAACTTCGCACCGCTCGGATCTGTTTAGTCGGAGCACCACGATTCTGGCTGCAGGCGGAAGAGCATGAGAGAGTGTTTGAATCCTGGGTGGATTTGAAGGCGGAGCTGTCTCGCAGGTTCAAGGGGGCACATCCACTGGAGTTGTGTCAGCAGTTTTTCGCGGTGAAGCAAGAAACCATCGTTGCCGCATATCGAGAGCGCTTTGAACTTCTCCAATTGCATTTGGGTACGGTACTCACGGAGCGGTGCAAGATGGCGGTCTTCGTCTATGGATTACAAGACCGGATTCGCTCGGAGCTATTGCCAGATCAACCGGAGACTTTGAGGGCGGTGTTTGATCATGTCGGGTAGATTGAGGCGAAGAATCTTGGGCTCGAAACTCTTGGGCTTCTTCCAGCTCCAGGCCTAAAGGCCCTAGCCCCTACTTCAGCCTCATCTACGGTGTATGACTCCAAGTCAAAAGGTTGGGTACACACACAGTTGCACGAGCCCAGCCCAAGGTACAACTAAGTTTAGGCCCATTTTCCACTAAAGGTTATCCAGCCTCATCCACTTCTTCGTCAAGCCCAACTACATCTACGGCTGCTACTCCTCAGACATCTCCACCAAAATTTAAAAGGTTGACGGAGGCTGAAGCACAAATGCGACGAAGTAAAGGGCTCTGCTACCGCTGAGACGAGAAATACTTCCATAGGCATCGATGCAAGACCAGAGAACTCCAAGTCATGCTGGTCGATGATGAACCTGGCGAGTCAGAGAAAACCCCTCAGTCATCCGAGGGCGAATAATGTCTAGATTTATCTGTCGTTGAGTTATCTACTCAAGCGGTAGAAGGCTCATCCAGTCCGTGCAGGGGGTTGAGGTGGTCTTTCTAATTTATTGTGGCGCGTCGCACAATTTTATCTCAGACTCTTTGGTGAGCTTATTGAATTTGTCGATATCACGAACAACCAAGTATGGGGTTTTGGTGGGCGATGGGTACCAAGTTCAACACTCTGGTATGTGTAAGGGGGTGGCCCTCACGTTCCAGGGCATATCAGTGGTCGATAATTTCTTTCCGATGTCTTTGCATAATTCGACGTCCCGTGCGCCAATGAAATGGTTGTATTCTTTGGGAATAACGACCACGGATTGGTCGAATCTCACGTTAACATACTGTGCGGATGGTCAAGAGTATTCAGTGAGGGTGATCCTAATCTGCATAGGGTTCTCGTGTCATGCAAGTCTATCCGGCGTTATTGGGGATTCATGGGGTGTTTCTTGATTGAGTTATGTCATATTTGTCGATGGTAGGGTTAGAGGTACCCGAGGGTGTTGACCCATAAGTTCAAGTGGTGTTGGACAGTTTCCCGCATCTATTCCACACGGCCACAACCCTTCCTCCTCCTCGGAATTGTGACCATACCATAATGCCGAGGAAGAGTACCGATCCGGTGAGGGGTGCGACCTACCGATATCCCCATATCCAAAAGTCCGAGATTGAGAAATTAGTGGCGAAATGCTTGAGGCGGGCCTCATTCAACCTAACAATGACGACTTTTTTCTAGTTCGATATTATTGGTAAAAAAAAAAACGCGATTGGCGGTTCGCGTATATTATCGCGCACCGAATAAGGTCACGGTGTCGGACCGTTTCCCCATTCCGAACATTGACGAGTTCTTTGGATGAACTACACGGAGCTACCATCATCTCTAAGCTCGACTTGCGTTCGGGATACCACCATATGCGAGTACGCCCCAAAATGTTCACAAGACGCTTTTTCGTATCCATGAATGCCACTACTAGTTTTTGGTTATGCCATTCGGGCTCACCAATGCCCCGACCACTTTCCAGGCTTTGATGAACTCAATCTTCAAGGGCTTTCTAAGGAAGTTTGTGCTAGTCTTCTTTGACGATATTTTGGTTTATAGTCGCTCTATAGATGACCACTTGGAGCATCTGGCGAAGGTCCTTTCTATCCTCTCTGCCCATTCTCTTTTCATTAACTTTAAAAAATGTTGTTTTGCTAAACCTCAACTTGCTTATATTAGGCATATGATCTCAGGTGGTGGCCTAATGTCGATCTCGACAAAGTTAAAGCAATGGTGGACTGGTCGTTGCCCACTAAACCAAATGAGTTGCGAGGTTTTCTTAAGCTAACGAGTTACTATCGAAGATTTGTGCGTAAGTATGGCAAGATCGCCGCCTCCTCATGCAAGCTGTTACGAAAAGAGGCGTTCTCATGGTCCGAGAGGCCACAATGGCAGTTCAGTCCCTCAAGCCAAGCCATGCCGCCTAATTTCGATGCTTTTCTCATTGAGGCCGATTTTCCGTTTCTCACGAGCTCCACTCGCATTTTTAGTCAAGCGTTATCTTACGGTCTCATACACTCGATTTAGAGTGTGCCATTATTTGTTAGGCGAGAAAGTTTGTAGTCAAGCCGATCCTTATTTGGGTCCTATTTTTCGGTTGCCTCAGCAACAAGGCGAGGTCGTCCAGATTCAAAGGAATGTTGGTCTCTTTTCTTTCACGAGCTCCACTCGCGCTTTCGTTATAATGATCATGTCGTGTTAGGTCGCTTTTCGGGCCTTGTCGCTCAATGAGCAAATTCTATCAAAATTCCACTCTTCGTCGCTCAGCCCAAATTCTATTAAAATTCCACTCAGCCACGGTGGCTTTTTTTGAAAACTTATAAACGAGTGTTGGTGAACTATTTTGGGTTGGGATGAAGTCGACATCAATAAGTTTGTTGTTGTTTGTGAAGTATGTCGACGCAATAAGTATGAAACACTCGCTCATGTGGGTTTGCTCTACCATCTCCCTATTCCCACGACCATTTGGGAATAAGTGTCCATGGATTTTATCAAGGGCTACCTTCTTCAGCTGGATGGAATTCGATTCTGGTTGTAATAGATTGATTGATTCCATTTTATCCGTAAAACATCTGCGAAGAAAACGATGAGCGGATTCTTTCCTTCACGAGGTGGTGCGACTCCATGGCATCCCTCTCAGCATTGTTTCGGATCACGACAAAGTGTTCCTAAGCAAATTCTGGTGTGAGTTGTTTCAGCTGCAAGGTACCCAACTTAATCGCAGCTCAGGTTATCACCTACAATCTGATGGGCAAAGTGAGGTAGTTAACCGATGCCTGGAGACTTATCTTCGTTGCTTTATTAGTCAACGTCCTCGCGAGTGGTCTAAATGGCTAAGTTGGGCGAAGTATTGGTACAACACCTCGTTCCACTTTTCGCTTAAGTGTTCACCCTTCAAAGTGGTCTATGGTCGTGATCCCCCACCACTGATCCGTTTGGGGGCTGTTTCGTCAACAACTAGCGTTGATGTTGAGGTTTTGTTAGCTACCCGTGATGTGGCTTTGACGGAGTTGCGTGATCAGTTGTTGTTAGCCCAAAATCGAATGAAGCAACAAGCGGATAGTGGTCGCCGAGAAGTTCATTTCGAGGTTGGCGACATGGTTTTTATTAAGCTACGGCCATATCGTCAGCATTCAGTTGCTCAACAAACTAATATGAAGCTGAGCCCCAAGTTTTTTGGGCCTTTCAAGATCTTATCAAATGTGGGACCGGTCACATACAAGCTGGCATTGCCGAGTTCCGCCACCATTCATCCAGTTTTCCATGTGTCGCAGTTGCGCGGGTCATTGAGGACAAAGTGGTTGTTCCTGACTTACCGTCGTTTCCTTTTGATTGTAGGAGTACACACGAATTGCATTAATCCGCGGATCTAGTCCAATCCCGACCAATTATCACTAATTGGATCAATTTTTTGATCCCTCGGACTAGATCGGTCTGATTGGATCGGAAAATCACTAATCCAATCCAATCCGTTTATCACATCAATACATATACATATATGATCATATGTACTATAATATCTCGATTGCATTAACCCAAACTATCAAGTAGAAACCGTAGTATCTCAAAGACTATGTTTGTTTTTAACTATTTAATTACACTTCATACCTTTTGTAGGTTGTATGTTGCAATGTACACCTTTAATGTGCTTTTATAAGGGTGTATGGTGCGAATTTGTAGATAACATATTTATTTATGTGGGAACTTGCATTTTAAAGATTATTGTGATGGCAAGTTTGTGAGAAATATGTTATATATAAATTTGTGAGATGTATGTTATAAATTTGTCATTCACGATATGCATGATTTTTGTGATTCATATGATAAAGTTTAATTTTATTAATTTTTGGATAGAAAAAGGTCGATCCGCTAAAACTTGATCCAAATCCGGTCGCATTTTGCAAATTGGATTGAGTTGGATTGATAAATTATTTGGACTAGACTTGATCAGTAATTTTTCAATCCACAATAATTTGATTGAATTGTGGATTGACCATAATTGGATTGGATCCAATCTGTGTGCACCCCAACCTGATTCTCTTACTTTGCAGACCGAGCCTAATGAAGTTCTTGCTTACAGAGGGGTGGAGTATTCTTGTGTGAGTATTATTAGGGTTCGGGGTGGACCGCCTGTGACTAAAGTGTATCAAAGGAAGAAGTTACGCGGGAGCAGTAGATCCAAGCCTAAGGTGGACCCGAATGAGTGAGCATAGTTGGTTACAGTAGAAAAGGGAGTCCTATAAGCGTGTCTAAGTGATTCTTGTGTGAAGAGTGAGTCATAGTGCGTTAGTAGTGAGTCAAGAACAAGTGTATATAAAAAGACAGTCAATATTAATAAAGCATGTTTTTGAAGTCATTGAGTCATTGGTGACCTTTTGCGGTCTGATTTGAAAGATAACTCTCAAGGGCGATTTGTGGGGTAGAGTGTCTCTCCCTCCATCATCGTTACCTTTGTTACTTAACACAACACTAACAAATTCGACTAGTTTAGAAGACGCCTCGAAAGCTTAAACATAGCCACAGAAAGTACGATGGGAGGAGGGTTCGAACATGCTACCACTGGGTTGTATTACTGCGTAATGTGCATACAGACTTAGATTACCTAACAAATAAATTACAGAGTTTCCAACTTATCAAGATAATTTTTATGTTGGACAGCATGAAAATATTCAATCCCATACTTTGCACCTCTATAAATAATCAAAGATAACTGCATTGAAGAACATAACTTAAGAAAATCCAGAATTTCGAGACAAGACTCGATAAAGATATCGAGTAGGGTTAACACAAAAAATAACATAAGAGTATAGTTGTATGTAGCTGCAGATAAAAACAGACTAAACAGTACCTGAATCAGCAAGACGAAGAGTGTCTGAGCCTCCAGCACCTAAGATATATACAACTTCTATCTTTCTCAACTACGTTCAAAAACCGAAAGACAGACAAAAACAGTTTTCGACTTCGGACTTCCTTAGCAGAAGAACATGGAACTGCACACATTTTCGTGCAGCTTTGGCAGTTCAGGAACAGGGACAGCCCCGGCATGGCTAGAAGATGTCTCGGACATCTCTTCAAACTTCAGAAACTGACTGATTTGGGTCGCAGCCAAGTGAGCATAGCAAACAGGAGCAACTGCGGAACAAATTGATGAAATAGAAAAACAAATAACGCGCTAGTCAGTCCAGGAATGAAACTATAATGCAAGTACCGGACGCCAAAGGCTCATTAAGCATGTTGTTGATGCGAGAAAGAACATGTTGCAATGGAACTCAATCTAATCAGGTTGTTAACTTAAAGACTGATGGAAGTAGATCCTATGTGATAACGAGGAAAGTCCATGGCTAAAACGACAACTTGCATGCAAGAACGAAAGGAAACAGCCACCCATAAATAAGTTTCTAACAGCATATAACAAAACAAGATGTAACAAATATGCATTCGGTAATCTCATCTTAAAAACTCGCAAAGGCGCCCGTTTAGGCCTCCAAAAAAAAAAAAAAAAAAAAATGCAAGGGCAGGGGGCTTCAGAGGTTCTGGGAAGTTCCGCCAGAAATTTTGAGAACTAGCAAACCAATTTAGAAGAGTGCATATTCATGTACTTGATTTTGAACATCAAAAACTTAGCCCAAACAAAACGACAAAGGTGAAACACAATTTGAACAAGTCCCAACTAATCAAAAGTCACGAATTCTTTCATCAAATGAATATAAATATCTGAAATAAATGGCAATAAAATGTGGCATTACTGCAGAAACATCACCAAAAAAGTTAACCTAACAGTAGTGGCCCAATGAAAAAATAAAAAAAATAAAAACAATACTTTACCTACTGAAATGGCAGTAGTGCTGCGCTGGTACCTGAAAAATTACAAGAGTATCAGGAGTGAGTCGTACAATAAGCTTAGTTCAGTGAGTACATAACAGATGGGCATATTCCAACACCAGATATACTTACACATAAGATAACGAGTGGACAAGCTCCTGCAGATCATCAGGAGAAAAGCCAATCTCATCATAAAGAACGTGGTAATGTGTTGGCCTGGTCGTTCCCTGTCAAATGTAAAAATCCATGCTAACAATCAAGCAAGTTTCTCAAAATGCAACACAGAAGTTGCATACACTGGAAAGTAAATACTCGGTCTCAAAACAAAACCATCAAGAGGCTAATAACAACACTTTACTCCAAATACAACATAAAAGTATGATCTGTGTTTTCACGCGACCGTGTCCAGTGATGTGATGCATCTTAGCATGTAACTGTTAAATATTTCTCATTTTAGTTGAAATTAAATTAAGCTGATGTGCATTTCACTTGAGATTTAAACAAGTTTATTTGAAGTTTTACAAATTAAAAGTTGAGATACAAAAGCTTTAAATAGAAATGAGAAAATGCTTCGTCATGCTATAATCTTTTACAGAAACATTTGACATTCATCAAGATTTCAAATCAGTATGGTCTTAAGTACACAGCAAATACACTTTTTCTATCAAAAGCAAATGCAATCTTTACTATTGAAAAGATGTGACACAAATTTAAATTGAACTTCATTAAACTATTCTATTGTACCAAAGTAGTTTGTGATAATGCCAGATGATATTATTCTTACATTTAATTGTCGTCATTTTACTTTCTTAAAAAAAATTGAACAAAGTACAGATAACAAGTGTAAACTAGATTAATTGATAACCAAGGAGTAAATCAGTTAGGTTCTTTCATACAAAATTTAATAATAATTTCATGTTTTTAGACCATTTCCAATAGGGCAACATACTCTCCAAATACCACAAAATACGGTAAATGAAAGTCGATAATTCAAGTTTATGTAGAAACTTCATGAGTAAACTCACTATCATTCCAGCATGAGAACAAATGTAGAAATCATTGTTTCTTGGATGACAAACTTTGGTATCAATGACAGTACCTGCAACAAGCATTAAAGAAATACTCGGCGTCAAGAACCTTGGTAGGCATTCAAACCTTGAAATAAAATGTCCATAGCTAACCAGGCGGGACATTGTCCGGAGAGTTAGTCTGGAAGAACTTTGTATGGTGATTTTTCTGGGCAATAATGACAGTGAACTTGGGATTCCATTTCTCATCAAGGAATTTGCAAGCCTATATCATTAGTTCCAAAAATATCAAATACTGAAGACCTTCAGAAAAAGAAGAAATTGAAAATGATTAGTTTCTGAATAAACCTCTATGATCTGATCAAGCTCAATGTTCAATACTTGGCTGAATTGGGATTCACTGACACCGTCTCTGAATGAAACATGAATGTTGATAATCAACACTTGTGCGACAAAATATATGCTAAAGCAACGAAACATACTTGCATGTTCCCTCAAAAAAAAAAAAAAAATGTCCAACAATAGAATACTGAAACATGCCTGAAAATAACTATTTGATCAGGCTTCCTCTTCCCGGAACTCGTATAGAAATCTAATAGCAGCTCCCTGAAGAAAAAGAAACCAACACAATTCACCAAATCAGGAGCATGAAGTAAGAGCAACGTTGGCAGTATGGGGACACAAAAAAAGTTTAGGAGAAGAAATCAAAACGCTGAAGACCTCTCTGTCCTAAGCTACATAATAAAGAGCATTCTACCTCGACATGTACAGAATAGTAAAAACTTTCTGCTTATTAAGTCCTCAAAATAGCAACCGACAAAAAAAAAAAAAAAAAAAAAAAAAAAACTGCACCTGATAATGCCTTCATCATCCTTTTCAACTTGCTTAAATAACGAGTCAATCATTTCAACCTTTGGAGATTGTGTTCTCACACAAGCCCTGTAACGAGAGATCAATGGCCATTGTCTAGAGCCGACAACCTAATTAGTAAAGTAAAATAGCATGTCAGATGTCAGTCTTTCATTTAATAAAAACATCAGCCCATACTATATAGAATGCAAAAACAGTTATAAACCAGAGAAACAACTACAATAATACTACCGCGGAAATAGACGGCACATCAGAGTGGCCAGGAGAACCATGGGAAACATCCATCCCAAGAATCATTGTGGGAACCTTGGAAATAAGAGGAATGGAGGGAGTGTGTTCGACAGACAACATAGAGTTCAAGCCACCCATCTGCCATTGGAATCAGAAAAGTGCATAGACCAAAAAAATTACATCGGAAGGAAATAGATAATAGTAAGTCAAAAAACTAAGATTTTGTGGACTGCCTCACTTTAGCATTAATTTTGAGCAGAACATTTGTAAGATATTGGTCGTTTACTCTCATAGGCGCAATGCATTGAGTCACAATACCAAACTCAGCAAGGTTCTTCTTCTTCCAAGGACCTGGAATGTTGATGGAACATAAGCACTAATCACATTCTTCAACAAACAAACCAGAGAGAACTACAAGAAGAAATTATAATACACAAGAGCCAACCATAAATCGCAGAGGTTTTCCTTTCGGGCAGCAAACAGAGGAGGAACTGCGGTGCACCAGGAAGTTTGGCCTTTATCTGTTCAAACATTTGTTCCACCCTAACCACAGGAGGTGCTCGCCTGGCCTGAGGGTTCTCTTCAAGCACTTCAAAAGGTTGATCAATATGCTGCAAAGACAACTTTAACATTAGACCAAGAATATAAAATAGGAAAAAGAAATACAACACCTTAAGAAAAGAATGGGAGTAACAGATACAATACCAACAACAAATGCGTTCAAACAGAAGCAACTCACAATTCCTTTCTGTTCTCCACATTTAAGAAGGTCCCGAACAAGACCCCTAATATCACATCGGGCAGAAAAATTCACAATGGCCCAGCGATCTATCTTTGTTGGATTTACAAGTTTCTACAACAGAAAAATTTGTAAACATAAGTACACAAAAACTAATCAAGAGAAACAAATCCGATACACACATGCACCACATATACATTACCTTATTATTGAAGTTCCACCTCCCGTTGCGAGGTTGGAAATCCTCTCCGTTGCCTACTTTCAACTTCATCTCAGAAATATAACAATGGAGTCATAGTAAGTAATAATAATGTTTCAACATAAACAATAGCAAGAGTATCAAAACACATCAAATCAGAAACAATTGCAATAAAACGATGATTAACATAAATAGTCGAAAAAATAAAAATAAAAAATAACACACCCTTGGTGCGGGCAGAACTCGAGCATCGATTTGAGTAAAGTGAGTGTTAATTGAGACACCAGAGGATTTTAACATGGGATCAGCGTCATAATTGCTCGTTTTCAGAACCTGCCAAAATAATAAGCTAATGAACAAGCGCTTTTCAAAGTTAAAAGGTGATGATCAATCACATACCTCAGACAAAACACCCATTCTCTCCTGTGGTTTCTGCCTTGATTTCTCAACAAGAGCAGCCCTCTGAAAAGTGGATAAAGCTTTTGTGTATCGTTGCAGAGAAACCAGAGAACAAAGCTAGGAAAAAAAAACAAACAAAAACAAAAAAAACAAAAACTGTCTTTTAGCACTGCAAATATACAAGTTAGCATAGCCAGAAAATGAAACAAAGGGTAGAAGTACATGCAACACTGAGTACCACAACAACTTGTAAAACTAGATGTCCTAAAATCAAAAGCATTTACCTCAACAGGTATGTAGGTTGGTTTTTTAGGTTTGCCAACATTGATGCAGGGTAGCTCAGCAGAGTACCGCAACTCTGTTCGTTTAATATTCACAAAATAATCATATACAGTCATTTCTTGCGGTTCAGCATCACCTTTCTGCTTCAGCGTAAACCTAAAAAGAAAGTGGAAGTCAAAAAATAATGCACATGAATTTTCCAAAGTGGCACGAAACATACAAACAACTTGGCAAGCAGAAAAGAAAAAAAAACAGATACAGCATCCAGCACACGCAAAGATGGGCAGGTAAAACTAACAACTAGTTGGCCCAAGTGGTAACGGACTTGGTCCCCTTAAGCAAGGTCTCGAGTTTGAGTCTCGTGAATGGAAAAAACTGGGTTGGAAGGGCCGCCCCCATATGGGCTAAACAATGCCTGAGCATGGATTAGTCGGTGCGGTTGATGCCGGACACCATGTGGAAACCGAAAAAAAAAATATAAAAATAAAAAATAAAAATAAAAAAGATGGGCAGGCAAAATGAGACATCAAACACTCCAACGAATATTCAAAAATGCAAACCAAATGATAGAGCAGGGACAATAGCTTACATCTGTTGATTACAAGGGAGTTCACTTAAACCAGTGATTTTATATTCAGCATTGGAAGGGTGTACTTGGATGCGCAGGCTTTTAAGCGTCCTCTTGGCCTTCAGAAATGCATGCACGGACATGTGTCAGATAAGAGTGTTCCTAACAACCTAAAATAAAACCCAAAAATCTGAAACTAGACAAATCATACCTTTGCCCAGTCAACCTCAAAAGGATTTTTAACATTCTGATTAGCAACCAGAAATTCTAACAATGGCCCAGGACGAACAATCATAGTGGTGGACACGTCTACAAGTAACAATAGAAATCAGAAACCGAAGAGCAGGCTAGGCGCACATCATTTTGGCATAAAAATTAATGAGACTCACCAATATTTAGTGATAAGCCACCTTGAGTAGCTCGAAAGCTACTATGAAAGCCTTTACAGCCTAAAACACCGCCTCCCAAATCAGTAAAGTTCCGTGGGTTGTTATGGAAAAAAGATTGACGAACCAGAAGGCAACCCCTAGATAAGAAGAAAGACAGTAGACTCAATCATGCATGCACTGGATGGCACATCTAATGACAAAATTAAAAATATATTGGATGGCACGCACTGTTTTGCAGCATGCTGTCTCAAGATGATGTCCAGAACTCTCAGAGCTTCTTGAGAGTTTTCCGATTCCTGGCCGCGAAGTGCAGAAGCAATAGCATTCATAGGGATTTTAGCTGCAAAGCTTATCTCAACTTTAAAGGTTTTTGACTGAGAAGGGCGACGGAATCTCTTGCGTTCACCCTCACTTGGGCTGTTACCACCATCAGGACTCGCGTTGCCAGCCCTAGACACAAAAGATCCAGCAAACTAAGATATAGAAAGAGAAATATATCTTCAGCTTCTTAACGTAAAATAAATAGCTGAACCATTGGGTAGGAGAATTTACTTGCTCGAGGATACATCTTCCAATACCACTGTGAATTCGTGCTTGTTATGCGGAAGGGAGCCAACAGTAAACAAGCTTTTCTCACCATCATATGCAAAGTACTTCCCAGAAAGCTCACTACTATAAGTCTCATGAACTCTGTCTAATAGTCTACGTCCAATACCCTTCCCCTCTATAGGACGTCCGTCCTCGTAAAATAGTGCGACCTGCTCAAGATGAGAAAAAAAGGTCAAGAGTGATCAACAGCATGGTCACCCAATCCTTAATTGCTACAAATGCAAGTAAAATTTGGGATGGCAAACACATACACTGTAATGGAAAAAGTATCCCTCCACATTTGCAACATTGACCCTAAAATGGTTAGTCAACAATTGTATGGGTTGGCCCTTCCTGGCATTGCCTTTTCGAGCCATTGGGACTCGTTTTGGCTTCTGAACCTGCCCCTTATCAGCCTGCCCCTTATCAGCACGTAACGGAACCACATTGGGAGGAATTGGGGGTGGTGGAGGCAAAGCCTCTCCACCGTTTGGGCTTGAAGAATCCATTTTAAGCTGCAACCACATAAACACAATCGACAGCCATAAATACTCAAGGTGTCAAAGAAAAGGAAACCAGGGAAAAATACCAAACAAATAACCAAATGCCAAACCATTTCAGATTATAAGAGGAATTAGAACGTGCAAGCTAAAACAGTTAAGTCACAGAAAGCCCTTCAAGTAGGATATTCTAGATGCACATTATTACAACTAAAATGAAGATCACAGTAGCACTATCCAAGAGTATGAATAAATAAAAATAGTAAGATCATAAAAAAAATTGACTGAGCAAATCCATTGAAAGAGGACAGAATTACAAGAAAAACTAGCAAAACACTATGAACTAGCAGACACTTTCATCGTGTCTTTCCAATATGATTCCCACCTCACAGAACACCCACAACGCTCTTAATGAAAGTAGAATCGCTTGAAAAACAAGGAAGCTGAAAATAGTAGCACAAACTCTCTGAAAAGCTCGAGAACGAAAAAGAAAGCAAGAGAAACTCACAGTTCAACTAAAACCGTGACATAAATCCAACAAAGCCCACAATAGCATGAACAGAAAGAAAACCCTAATGAACCAGAACAAAGACGAGACCACCAAACAAGCACCTCCACATGCAGAGTCGCACATGCATTCACCAAACCACAATACACGCCATTACAGTACTCCGACTCTACACTAAACACAAAGAAGAACACTAGACGTTCACGATTCATGCACACAAATCGCTTCAACAGGAACAAAACCACAACAGATCTCTCAAAACACAACGAAACAGCAAGTCCAACCTTCACCATTACAGATTTCCACACCAATCTTCACTACAACACACAAAATCGCTCCAAAACCAACAAAAACGCACAAAAAGTACAGATAATCCAACAGAAACCAAAACCAACACCACTAAACCTTCGCATTACAGATTTCCACACCATATCTTCACCACAACACACAAAATCGCTCCAAAAACAACAAAAACACACGAAAAGTACAGTAATCCAACAGAAACCAAAACCGACGATAGCAAACCTTCGCATTACAGATTTCCACACAAATCTTCACCACTACACACAAAATCGCTCCAAAACCAACAAAAAAAAAAAAAAAAAAACACACAAAACTTCACGAAATCCAACAGAAACGAAAACCAAAACCACCAGACCAGTCGATCGAACAACCAACACAGATTTTCACAAACCACACTACAAGAACTGCTTCGTTAACGAACTATACCAAACGAAAACCCTACCGAACAACATCGCATCAGAGTCTTCACAGATCTAGCAAGAACAATGATACCTCGCAAGATTGAAGAAGAAGAAGAAGAAGAGAATTTACCGAGCAGAGACGGTTGAAGTTGAAGACGAACGAACGATCGTAACAGAAACCCTAGAAAAACCTCTCTCGCACACGAGAGAGAGAGAGAGAGAGAGAGAGCTTCGAATGCTCGACTCAACTAACCAAAAATAGAGTAAGAGAGAGGGAGTACGTACGCACGGACGGACGTTTTAAGCGTTCGCCCACCTCAGCGAGTGAGCGGAGCGCCACGTGTAGGTCGTTAAGTGTGGAAAGACGCAATTGCCCCTATGTTATTTGTGCGGTCGTTGGAGTAAGGAAAAGACGGGATTGCCCCTCAACTACAGCGCACTATAGCAGTGTATTTGTGCGGGCGTTGTAGGTGGAAAGACGGAAGTGCCCCTCTGGTCAGCGCACTATCGCAGTGTATTTATGCGATCGTTCTAGGTGGAAAGACGGCATTGCCCCTCTGTTAATGCGTACTGGCGCAGTGTATTTGTGCGGTCATTATAGGTGGAAAGACGGAATTGCCCCTCGGTTACAGCGCAGTGAATTTGTGTTGGCCGTTATTAATGCGCATCAGCGTGCGTGGGGTCTTATCGAGTGACGATAAAGAGAGGAATTGACGCCATTTTGGGGCACGATCCTGTGGGGCCGAGCGTAATGTTAGGGTGTTGTGCCCATTGAATCTCAGCCGTACACATGCATGAGTGTTTTTCCGGCCGTGGATTTCGAATTTCTGGAGTTAGGGTTTTTGTTTTAATTGGGGAAAGAACATTTTTTTAATTGTGTGTGTGGCGGTTTGTAGAATAGTAAAAAAATTGGGAAATCGCGGTTCTCGGCCACACAGCCGAGAGACGAGAAGCTAAATTTTTGGGAACTCGCGATCTCGCCACGAAGGCGGAAGAGTTCACGAAGAGTCTCGATTACGCATGGCCCGAATACTTCGATTATCTCGGCGATACATGATGAGAGCTACAATTAGTGATAGGTAATGTGGCGTCGGTGGTGTACAACCGAGAATTTTCTCCTACTCTCGGTTGTACACCGGCGAGAGGGTTAGAGTAGGCTCGGTCCTCTATGGCCGATACATTTCAATATATCTCGGTCTGCCATGCGAGGTAAAACAATCGCGCACATCGATGAAACTTCGGATAACCTCATAAAAAACACAATAAATTCGCAAAATTACCTCAAGTTCAACCTCCTCTTGCACCGTAGCGAGTACAATCCTCCATTATATAGTGGAAACAAGTTCGGATTTGAGGAAATTACCAAACCCATTACTTTCTTTTTTTTGAAAACTTTAGGGACATGTTCTTCTAATCTAATTTAATGTCATTAATATTCTTGTTATCATCTAGTACTAACATCTTTTGAAGGTATATGTTTGGTCTCTCTTGATTTATGACTAGCGAATTGTGATAAACGAATTTAAGACGAGTATAAATAGACACGTGTATCTCCATTTTAAATTTAGGCTTCGTGAGCAGAGTTAATTCTTTGAAGTTAACCTACAGTGCATAGGTACATCTATAAAGTTTAATTATTATATAGCCAAAGTCTTAGAGTTAGAGTGGCAGAATACTCCTAAACTAGTATTTGATGCATTATTTTTTGAATTATTTGATTTATAAAGATAGAATAAAAAATATAAAAATTCAAAGACAAGAGGAGTCTTATACAAAGATTAGGGAGTGCGGTGGTTTGGTCACCTCCAATACTAAAAAACTTGACTAAACTAGAAATTCGATTTTAACATGATGCATTAATTATGAGGGATTTGAATGGTTTAGGAAGTTCACCGTCAATATTTGATTTTGATCCATATAATGACGGGACTTATATTGATTTGATTTACTCGTTGTGATGCGTTTCTTCATGCATGTTTTCGAAAATATAAAAGGTCTCAAGTTCAGGGACTACAAGGTGTATTTGCCTATAAAAATGTATCAATTAAGTCACGTAATCTTACCTTGTGTTGCATGACATTGTTGCATAAAGTCATATCACAGTATTTATAACCTTGCAAGAAAAAAAATATATTATAGTATGTATAAAAGAAGCTCAATATGAATAGGTCTTTAACATTGTTTGTTACTGTGATAAAATCCAGTAGTCTGAAAAATACCTGAATGTAACCTACATTCGTACACTTTCTTTTTGTCAAGTTTGCTCCTTAGGGCATCTCGAATGCATTACATAAAAGTGGTGCGAACTTTTATTCCATTTTAATGTAAAAAGTACCAAAAATATTATTTCCATCTCCAACTCAATATACTATATTTTAAGCCAAATCACAATAATCTTCTTTTTCTTTAATTTTTTATTCCATTTTATATTGTGGGGCTTGCAAAAAATAATAAAAAATATAAAATTTTATGGGGTCTACCAAAAGGTCTTAACACCAAAATGACGTTGGGTAGCCCATTTTTTACTCTGTCAATATCTCCTTTTTGTTATTTTTCGTATTTCTTGGTAAAAACATTAAGCTATATAAATAAAAAAAGAGAAACATATTTTTATAGTACTTAAATACTTAAAGAAATTGAAGCATCAAAAAAAATACCACGAAAACCACTTAATAGTTCAGAGCATATCCGACAAAACACCATTTTCTCCTCTATTTTGACGTTTGTGAATAGTGAAAATGCCAAATCCACTAACACCGAAAATGTTATTTTTAACTATTTTAAACTTTTTAAATACACTAAATTTGTTTTATTTACCTTAAGTTTGGAAAGTTTTTTGAAGTTTTTTATTAGTTAAATAATTTATTAAAATTAATATGAATAAATAATAAAAAAATAAAAAATAGCAAATCTTAAGTTTTGGAAAAGAAATAGAGTATATGTGTGCCCCGTTGGACCGTCTTAGTTCACTAATTGCCCAGAGTTGGCCAATGCCACGTTAATTTGAGCTGTCCAAATTGGTTATTAGTTGTCGTAATTAATTCAAGTCAAAACTTAACTATTGCCAATTAGACTTGTGGGGGTGTTAAATATAATCCCAAATTAATCTATCTATATATATAAAAGTTGGAGCTGAGAAAAAGTTGACATGCATTCTCCTTTCACCAATATAATTTTCTAATTTTCTAATTTTTTATTTTTAGGTATTTATTTATGTGTTATTGATTATTTCAAGGAATATATTCATTCCCCCATTTATTGAATTTATTTATAGTTTGTATTTGATCGAAATAACAATTAAGTGCATTTAAATTTTTTCTTGATTAACCAAGGGTTGTTTCTATGTATTTAATCTACGTTTCAAATCGTACACCATCCCTTTGGTTACTTGCACATCATTTATACAAATCATTAATCTTCTCTTTATATATATATATCATAAGTTCACAATTATCGCATGTTTTAGCAACATCCAATTACCTTTCATAGAGTTCTTCAAACTCGAATGCAATGTTGTGGCGATTGTTGAAATTGCATGACACTCCAAGACGTATCGAGAGATCTTGCAGATCGATTAACAACTTCAAATTTATATGTTCGTTGTTATAAAGATTGTTTAAGATGTTTGATAAGTACATGATTTATAACTAAATATTTTTTTACCCTCTATTGTATATTTCGAGTTGATTATTGTGAATTATAATTTTAATTGTAAAAAATATTACAAAATATTCATATAAATTAGTAGTTTATTAACTTTCTCTTAAAGTTTTAATAACTTATGCGTAGAGCGCAGAAAATCGACTAGTTATTCTAATACAAAAAAAGGTGGTTGAATTGGAGACATCATCTAACCTTAGCATTTTGGTGTATACTCAACTCCAAACCTTAAGCCATCATTCAATCACTTTCTCACTCCTTCGTTCATTTGGGCTGTCATTTCATCAATGCAAACTCTAATATATTGGGTCATGTTTCGAACTTCATACTTTTGAAAATTCTTTTGAATCTCTTCCATAAAAAGATTACATATTTTGTGATGTAGACTTGTAAAGTTCATTAAACGTAGCCATTTGCCAGCAAAGCTTCCCACATTGGATACCAAGGTTCTAAAAGACTTTGAAACACGCATATGCACAAGTCATTGCACCATATCAATACACTTTAATGCATTTGAACTAAACAGGGGAGTCTGAAGCTTATTTTCTATACCGCATAATGAGAGAGAGATTGCGATAAATTGACAACCATCTAAAACTTTTGTAACTCTTCATAAAATAGATCAATATATATAGACGTTGATGCGTTCTCACCTAGCGACATAGCATTAAATCAACAAAATTGAAGAGTTTGATGATCCATGTAAGCCAATTTAATTAATTTGAAATATTGAAACAAATTTGTTGTTACATCTAGAAACAAATAAGTACGTGCTTTTAACTTTGCATCAAATGTTCAACTTTTTTTTTTTTTTTTTTTTGTACAAGAAATGTTCATCTTTACTCATAATTTATGTTTTATATATTACGTGACTATACGTCTCAAAAAACAAAAGCAGCAATTACAAGTCAAGTGTTGGTCTGAGTGGGAAGGACGCGAGCATCCCAAATTGTGACAATCAAATACTTAACTTTATTAATTTTTAAACAAGTGACATAACCAAAACATATAATTACGTGGTGTACATGTTGCCTTACATCTTAGGCAAGTAAATTTCATACATGTCCACCTAAATTTTTGAGGATACATAGTCTGAAATAAACATCATTATTATTTTATAAAGATTCACTTGATAAGCCTTCCTTTAGTCCACTTCAGGTCCTAAAATCTGGATTTCAAAAGTCGTAAACATGTGTCAAAATATTACTATATCATTAGACTCAACATTCAAATCCAAACTTGTATATCATAAAACTTTGTTTTGGCGCCGATTTACGGTCTGTTATCGTCATCTGGAGTTCCAAAGATGGTTCTACCTTCACCATGAATGGAATATGAGCAAAAAAAAAAAAAAAAAAAAAAAGCAACATCCTTGATGTGTTTCTTTTAAATTCACGACGAAGTCGATTTACAAGGTACAATTGCACGGCATACAATCGATCAGTTGAGAAAGTGCTCAGAATACCAAGAGAGGACTTACTTATTCAAGGGAAAATGCTCGAACGGTCTGGATGTCGGAATTGTCAAATGGTTGTTTGAGACGTTACTGAGATAAAAATTTGTCATAGTTGTTCAGAAATTCTGAAATTCATAATGCAAGTCAAAGATGTATCATAAAAAGAAGGCCATCACTTACAAAACTTTGAGATTTGGAAGGGATGAAACCTCGCTTGGAACTCGCCCGGTTAACTGATTGTCATTGAGGCGCCTAATAAACAAGTTAAAAACTCAATGCACAAATCAAGTTTAGAAGTCATACTTAAAAAAGAAAATAAAGAAGAAACAACCCTATGAAGCAAACTTGAATAAGCAGAGAAAAACAAATGGCAATGACTTACAAGAATACTAGAGACTTCAGATTCCCCAGAGTAGGAGGAATGGACCCAGATATGTTATTAAAGCTCAAGTTTAGGCTGATCAAGTTCTTCAAGTTACCAAGCTCTGAAGGAATTGTTCCTTGAATATTATTTTTGAAAAGCTCTCTGCAACAGAATCATCAAAAAAAAAAAAAAAAAAAAAAAAGAATACATTCTACTTTCAAAAAATAAATATAATACAAAGGGATACTATAAATAAGAATTAGAAAGAAGATGCTATATTTATGTGGATCCAAGGTCACATTTACAACTTGATACAAAACTCAATTTCACCAAAAAAAAAAAAAAATTCAGAGGGGCTTTCTTGATCGGCCCAATGAAAATGTAGAGGTCGTGTTCAAAACCATTTTTTTTTTTTATAAAAAAAAAAACCTTCAACGTATATACACAATCTTGGTATTCAGCAACAGAAAATAGATGTTGGGCTCGACTTCAAACAGGGTATCAATTCTTTCCCTGTTTATGCATGAGTGCTCATGTAACTATTTGTATGGAAACTAGTTAAGTAACGTACAAGTATTGTAGAAACTCGAGTTTCCCTAAATCTGGTACCAACTGACCAGATAAATTTGCGTTGGCAAGGTCCCTGCAAAAAGCAACGTCTTAGCATAATGAACTTACTTCATGATTTATTTTTCATCTAACTATTAAATGAGAACAACAAAAGCTATTAGTCCAAAAGCGTATCCAAACAGAAAACTGCATAAGCATTCAAGCATCACCCCACTAGAGTATACAAATAGAAAATGAAAAACCTATCATCCAAAGGCCCCAACTTCTGTATTTGACATATTCGAACATGACTAGCAGTAGCAATGGATTAAATTGCCGGCTTATCCAAATATGAACTATATACCATGTTTTTTGCTCGTAAAAGAAAAATATTTCGAAACCCTCCTTACAACAACAAACAACATCACCTCAGTCCCAAATTAATTGGGGTCGGCTACATGGATCAAACTCTTCTATTGTGCTCGATTAAGTGCAATTGATGGTGAACTTTCCAAACCATTCAAATCCCTCCTAATTAATGCGTCCCAAGTTAACTTTGGTCTACCCCTACCTTGTCGACTCCTTACAATAAAAAAAGATTATATAATTCAAGGAATTAGTAACAATATAAGTCATTAGCTAATTGCAAGCAATTGCCAACAAAACAACCTGAGCCATTACAGTCTTGTGCAACAGAGTCTTCTGAGTAAAGGAAGAAGAACAATCAAGCCTACCAAAAAACAATGAAGCAGAAACTTGGAAAATCAATCTAATCAAATCAAAACCCAAACCAGAGTGTTTCGATACATAGGATAATCATTTAAGAGTTCCCCATGATCTTTATAAGATTTAGAGAAAAATTATTGAGTTTACAGACCAATGCTCATCACAAATACACAATTAGGATTAGCTTTGGCCAAAAATTGGTGTATCCAACAAATGAAAATCAAAATCAATAGGAAAAAAAACTCATTGAATCAATTTTCCACCAAAACCAAAATTAGAACCAAACATAAACACAACCGCAATAAGAATTCCAAGAAACCAATAGACCACTAAGAATCGATCAAAGCCAAAATGAGAAGCAAAGACGATCAAATCTCACACTCGGGTGACGCGATTGTCCTGATTGCAAGTGATCCGGATCCAAGTGCAGGGATTGACAAGCGTCGGATCCCAACTTTGAAGCACGTTGTCAGGATCAATCAAGCTGTGATGAAGAGCGTCGAGTGCGTCACCATCAGAGTTTGCTGAGGTCAACAGAGGAAGAACAAGAGCTGTCAAAGCTAGAGTTAGGGCAAGATACCAAGCGTGTGAGGCCATCCTCGTCTTCGTTGAAGAACAATTTCTGGTGTTTAGTGTTCAGCTCAAACAATCGAACAAACACAAGTACCCGCCTTTTTTATTTTTTTGGGGTCAGCATGTGTCGTGTGGACTACATATAGACTGTTTGGACCCAATAAATGTAAGAGGTTGTACACTAAAAAATATAATAAATAAATAAATAAATTTCAAGAAAATTGTATATCAAAAAAAATAAATTTCAAGAGATTGTATATCAAGATAAATAAATAAATAAATGTCCAAAGATTGAATACGAATAAATAAATGTCAAGAGATTGGACACCAAATAAATAAATGTCCAGATATTGCATATTCATAAATAAATAAAATGTCAAGAGATTGTATACAAAATAAATAAAGAAATAAATGTCAAGGGATTGTATACCAAATAAATAAAAAATATAAAAAGATTGTATACCAAAATAAATAAATGTAGAGAGATTGTATATCAAATAAATAAATAAATGTCAAGAGATTGTATAACAAAATAAATAAATAAATGTCAAAAGATTGTATACCAAAATAAACAAATGTAGAGAGATAGATTATATACTAAAAAAATAAATAAATGTCTAGAGTTGTAGACTAAATTAGTTAAGGTCGGTGTCATGGACCCTTATTATGGAAAGAAATATTAGAGGAGAATCAAAAGGGAGCACAAAAGGAAACTACTAGATTTTCGACATTACATTAGTATATCTGCAAATGTTTCTAAATATTACAATGATCTTTTTTTTTTTTTTGAGAAATATAATGATCTTTCTAGTTATAGTATTTTTCCTTTTTCTTATAATATTTTTTAGTATTTAGTAAACTTTCTATTATTTTCTTTTTATGCCTATTTAAAGGCCACCTTCATGAAATAAAGGCAAGCAAACTTATTTTGCATTTAAAAATTAGGGAGGTCGTAAGCCAAAAAAAAAAAGAAAAGAAATGAAAACTCTTAAGATTTTTAATAGGGTTAATACCTAAAAAAACACAAACTATTGGATTTTTTGCAAATCTAGAACAAACTTTGATATTTTTCAAATATATCACAAACTTTACTTTTTGTTGCAAATCTATCACAAACCCTATATTTTTTGCTTCAATTTTGCGATCCACTTTACCATATTTTGATGTTTTTATTTTATCTCATTTTGACTATTGTCCTATATATATCACTATATATAACTAATTAAGGATCTAAATGACTCAAAAAAAGACGGACTCCAAGGAAGCGTGGGATATGGTATCAACCGAGAGTTTCTCTGGACCGGTTTGTTCACTTCTACACCAGATTAGAATATTTCTTAGTCAAGCTTGAGATGTGCGGGTTGTTTGGATACCAAGGACTGCCAACATGTGCGCTGATAGAATGGCAAAAAGAAGGCTAGATGGCCCCTCTAATCATGTAAGTTACTTCGTTGCTCCACATGATCTGGGAATTTGCCTGTCCCAAGACTTAGTGGATTCTTTTGTCCCTTTATTTGCAATGAATAAGTAATTCGGCCTAGGGCTGGATTTAAGACCAAATAAATAAATAAATAAATAAATGACTCAAAAAAGGGATCTCATGCTTTTTCCACTTAATCGAGAATCTAAAGGAAGACGTTTTTGAACCATAATGCGCTTCATGATTTTGAAATTAAGAAAGTGTGGCTTGGTCGAACAGTGGTGTGCGACCATGGATCTAATGAATTACAAACAAAAGTTGATGTTTGTTATCAAATTTTTTTAAAAATGAGCTCACATATACGCATAGTTATTTATATCTATGCAAATAAAAAATAAGAGCACAATCCAAGGTATGATATGATGGACATTGTATGCAACTAGTTGGAGTATTTTTCTTGCGGGTTTTTTATGTTTCATGAGAGAGGTTGAAACCAAAATAGAGATTGTGATAGATAAGAAAAAAAAATTAAAGTTCGTGATATATTTGAAAAATCTTAAAGTTTATTCTAGATTTGCAAAAAACCTAATAGTTTGTGTTTTTTTTTTGGTTATTAACCCTTTTTAATATACTAACTTTGCCTTAGGTTCAAAGTATACTTAGGCTCTGTTTGGAAAGCACAAACTAGCTTATCATCTTGCTTATTTTGAAAATAAGCTACATGAAAAGCTAAAACTTTAAACGCTACATGGAGTAGCGTTTTGTTTTTTAACTGACGGATTATGCTGTGTTTTCCAATTTTACCCTTTCTGGGTAGTTTGATCTACGTAATATTAGGCCGAACCTATCACAAGAAATATAAAAAATTTCCGACATTACATGCGGGATAAAACACCAATATATATATATTAGAAAATGTGTGTCGATTCTTCACCAAAAAAATGTGTGGTCCACCTGTTTTCAAGTTAAAGAATACATTCATGTAAAAAAAAAAAAAAAAAGTTAAAGAATACATATGTAGTCAATTTTTTTTTTTTTTTTTTTTAAAGCATGCACCCATTTTACCTCAAAATGAAAGTGTCCACATTACAAATACTCTTAATTAATATTAATAATTATTGTAGAATAAAATTATTAATAAATAATATTGTACTAGTTTTCAACCAAAAAAAAAATATCGTACAAGTAATGCATATTTTTAACACTTTATTTTCACCAAAAAAAAAGTATTTGTTTTCTCTCATGAGTAATGTATTTTAATTATTTTATAAATGTCTTTTTATGTCATTTTACATTTATCAACCACTCAATCAACTAGTAGTTTTAAACGATTTTAATTAATCAGCTAGATTATCATGTTATCAGTCACTAGCTTTTCAGCTATCAGCTAGTATTACCAAACAAAGCCTTAGAGAGTTAATTGTCAAAATATCCCGACTCATCAAAGTCTTCAAATAAAGTCATAAAGATGAGTTGATGACTGAAAGACTCCATATATATATATTATGTTTTTGTTGGAACTGATCAAGTTAAACAAGGTATTTATTATTTATTGTGTTTCCTTAAACACTAAATTAAGGGTAAATGATTATCTTCAAACTTCAGAAACTGACTGATCTGGTTTGCACTTGCAGCCAAGCAATTAGGAGCAACTGCGGAACAAATCGAAGAATATAAAAACAAATAAGATGCTAGCCATTCTTATGAATGAAACTATCGTGCAATCTAAACCAGTCCATCTAATGTCAGAATAGAAATGAGCTTGGTCACGTATTTATTACATATATATTTAAGTCTTCACGTAAAACTAACAAACTAATCAGAGACAAGAACATGTATCAAGGAACTCAATCTTACCAGGTTATCAACTGATGGGATAAATGCCAACAATCAATAGAACCCGTGGATAACAAGGAAAGTATACAAGAACGAAAGGAAACAACCACTCATAAATAAGTCTTTAAAGGCATATAAAAAATCTCAGATGTACTAAATATGGATTTGGCAACTCGCAAGGGCCGAGGGCTTCGTAGGTTCTGGGAACTTGGGAAGTTCCACCAGAAACTTCAAGAACCAACTAGCAATCAATTTAGAAGAGTGCATATTCATGGATTTGATTTTGAACATCAACAACTCAGAGTAAACAAATACAAAACAACAAACGCGAACCACAATTTGCGCAGCCCCAACCAATCAAAAGCCATAATTTCTTTCATCAAATGCATCAAAAATATCGGGAAGAAAAAAAAAAAACGTGACAGTAATGTAGAAAAATGAATACCAAAATGTAACTCTTAACAGTAATTGCCAAATGAAAATTAACACTTTACCACCTAGAATGGCAGTAGTGCTGCACTGGTACCTGAAAAAATATAAGAATTCCAGGAGTGAGTCCTACAATAAGCTTAGTTCAGTAAGTACCTAATAGATGACATATTCCAACACCAGATTTACTTGCAGATAAGATAATTAGTGCATGGGAATTCAATTCCTCGGAATATAAATTGAGGAGAATTTATATTGCAATAAAAATAAATAACTAGGAATTAAATTTACAATGAAATTGAATTCCAATGTTTGGTTGAATGTGGACTTTTTTTGAGAAAAAGGTCTAATAAAAGACTTCTTTTGAAATCATATAAGCCTAGGTTCTAGTAGAGCTACAAAAAAGGTGTAGAGCTCAAAGTGCAAATGCTTTTTAGAACTTATAACAAGTAAAAAATAAAAAATAAAGCCCCAGTATGTAATTAGGCAAATTCAGCTAAAAATTAATCATTAAAAGATTACCTAAGTGATAATTAGATAAATATTGGTGGCATAATTGGTATTTGATCCAATAAGAATAGCTGATCGGCGTAAAAATATATACATATATGTGTATAATATTACGTAACTCCATAATTGATTTTTTTTTATAGTAAACAAGAATTTTATTCAAACTGAAAAAAAAATGTTTGATAACCAGTCGTCCTCACATATGGTAACAACAAAATGTTAACCAAAGCCAATGAATACATGTAAAGATTTTGAGCCGCCAATTCTCTGCTTAGTCCTCTATGTAATTAATGATTATTAATACCCGGTTAACGCTTCTCAAAGAACATCAATCTTAACGCATATTTTGATTTTTTTGTTGAATGAAAAAAAATAATAAAAAATCAGAAAAAGCTCGATGATATATACACAGTTAACACAGATTTTACACAAACACTTAAGATCCATGTTCGAATTTAAAATACCTAGGATTTTGGAAGGTGATTGGAATCACCACATATGTAGGAATTCAAAGTAGTTAGGAATAATTTCAACGGTTATCAAATTCATTGTTTGTACCGAACACATGAATTGGAATTCCAATGTTAATTCCAACGAACCAAACACTAGGAAATTACCGTTTTCCAAATCCCATGTACCAAACACCCCCCATGAGAAAAGCCAATCTCATCATGAAGAACTTGGTAATGCATTGGCCTTGTTATTCGCTGTCAAATGAAAAATCCATGCTAGCGGTCAAGCAAGTCACCTGAAACGCAGGAAAAAGTTACATACTTTCATATACACGGGGACAAAGGATTCATATGAACAAGAAAACGCACTAGAAAGTAAATACTCATTCTCAAAACAAAACCATAAAAAGGCAACTAATGACACTATACTCCAAATACAACAGAAGAGTATGATCCAAGATTTCATGCAACTATACGTGTTCAGTGATATGGTGCACCTTAGATCCTTAGCATGTAATTGTTGTCAAATGTTTCTCATTTCAGTTAAAATTAAATTAAGCAGGTGGAAATTTCACTTAAGATTAAGACAAGTTTATGTTTTATGAATTTAAAGTTGGGACAAATAGCTACAAATATCTTAACCATTTAAGAAATTTGAGATTATATCCTCACTTTTAAAAGTTAAAATTATATCCTAACCTTTCAAGAAAGTTGAAATTATATCTTAACCTTGGTATCCAACGTTATTTTGACTTTCAAATTTCCTGTCGTAGCACTTAAAAGTTATTTTTTAATTAAGATGGTGGGTTTTTAATTAATTTTTCAAGTGCCGCACAAGTAAATTTGAAAGTCAAAATAACATAGGATACAAACTCACCTAACATACAAAGGTTTGGATATAATCTCAACGTTCTTGAAAGATTATGATATTTTCACCAATTTGGCCAAAATGTTGAGACAAAAGCTTTAAATTAAGAAGAAAAACGTTTTGTTATGCTATTATCTTGTACAAAAATATTTGATATTCATCAAGATTTCAAATCAGTATTTTTCTCAAGTAGACAGCAAATACACTCTTTACAACTGAAAAGTTGTGACACAACCTTAAATTGAACTCCGTTATGATCTTCTAATGTATAAAGAACACTAGGCAATCAACTAGTGTTCTATGACAAGGCATCTACAACAACATCCTCAGATTAGTAGGGGTGAGCTTTCAACTTTCAAATGTTTATCTTTAGCCATCAACTAGTGTTCTATAACAAAACATAAACTTTGAATCGGCCGATGCCCCTCTATAACTTTATGAGGGGTCTCAAGGCCATTATGCATAATCGAAAAATAGAGGAAGGAGGTCCCAAGCTCATTATCTATAACCCGGAAATAGGGGAGGGTTGCGATAGGTTGACACTCAATGTAAAACTATTTTTGCTCTTTATGAAATGGATTAAACAAATAAAACATTGGGGTGTTCCCACCTAGTGACACTACATCAAAACTCGAGTGTAGTGAAAAATGAACATGGATGTGCTTCACTAAAAAGAACACCATCAATTGCACTAAATCAAGCGCAATGAAAGAGTTTGGTCTATGTAGCTGACCCAACTAATTTGGGATTGAGGCTTTGTTGTGGTTGTTGCCCTCTCCTACAATTTTTTTTTTTTTTTTGGTTTTCCAAGTGGTATTTGATGCCAATCATACTGATTAATCCACACTAAAGCATTTTCAGGCCATACAAAAGGCGACTCTCCTACGATTTTTTAGTTCAAAGTTCACCTCCCTTAATTTTTTCTCTGCAACTGAACACCATACTGCAAAAACAATAACAGCTGTTGAAAAGGGGTCGGAGAAAGAAGGGTGGGAAAGAAACCAAAGTTAACTTCTGTTCTGATTTGTTTGGTTTTCTTTTTCCCCGACAAGTAAAACTTTTTTGGTCGACTGGGAAAATATCAATGTGTTTCAAATATTAAACATTCAAGTAAAATTGGTCACTAATTATAATACGATTTGTACATGCAGTACGATGTGCACAAAGACCAATCAAACCAAATACATTCACATTTAACTGGATCACTAAGACAATATATTGGCATATAAGATTCCTTAGAATGGACATTCTTTCAACTCTAATGCTTTCTGATGTAACTCAGACTTTGATCCAAAACCTTGAAGGTTCAATGAAGCAGTTCCAATTTCAAGGATACAACAGAGAAGAGAATCTAAGCAAATAATAATCTTTAGAGTACAATACCAGTCTTTTAACACTGTTCTGATCCACTGGAGACATTGTTCTCATCTGCATATCCGACATGAGTCATGCTAAATTGCTAATCTAACTTCAATTTCACATGCCATTTTCGCACGCACTAATTGGGGACCCTTAGATGCACATCGATCTTCGAGCGCACACACATTGATGCGAAAATAACAGTCAAAATCAAGCGCATGTGGAAATGGTTTGTGAAATTGGGGTCACAAAAGTATTTTTCATCCCACGTAGAGACAATAGAGAATTCTAATAATACAGGCTATGACCATCGAGAGCTAAATCCATTTATTATATTATACATGAACAAGTCATACAGGCCGTTATATTTACGGCCAAATGTATTCATCATATGGGGATGATTTCTCTGAATTACAGCTAATTTAACATTCAGTTCACAAAATAGACCAACCTATATTTTAGGAGCAGTTGACATCATAGGACACAAGTCCTTGCAGTTTTGGACCTTCCAGCCGAGGGTGGTCCTCAAAAGCTGAATGCAAAGAAAAAGTTGAATGCCATGTCAATGAATTAAGTAAATCAAAAGATGATGTCAATTTTCGATGTTAACTAAAGAAAGTACTAATCATATACATGATATAAGCACTGAGACTTATTCTACAGGCCTGTAGGTAAAAGAGTGTGGCAAATTCCTCTGAGTAAAATTAATGGAATCTAATGGCACAACTGAACAAAATTACCAACATCCTTGGTGTGCTTGCTACACAAGGACTAGGAAAGACATCAAAAATTCCTTGCTGGTGAATTCACCTAATGCAATGAATTTCTTTAAAATTCACGAGGTCAATTTAGAAGGCACAATTGCATGGTATACAATCAGCAGAAGCAAGCATTCTCCCAAAGAAAAAAAAAAAAAATCAACGCGGATAGGTTACATGATGGTCGCTGCCTTTTTGTTAAACCAAATTCATTGGTGGAATATAAGGTAATGTATGTTTGGCAGATAAAACCTCCACAACAGAATTCCCAAGCCCATTTCTTCTTAAATACGACTTTCCTGAGGTTTTGAGCCCCAACCCTATAAAGGAGTCAAGTTTCTTGTGAAAAGGCACTCAAACATCAAATACAAAAGGAATAAAAGGATAAATGGAGAAAGAGCACAAAATACCAACAGTGGACTAACTTATTCAAGAGAATGTGCTCAAAAGGTCCGGATGTTTGAAGACAAATGGTTGTTTGAGACATTCCTGAGATAAAATTGTCATCGTTGTTCAGAAATTCTGAAACTCATAACGCAAGAGAAAGATATGAAAAAAAGGAATCAAGAAGGCCATGACTTACAAAACTACGAGATTAGGAAGGGATGTAATCTCACTTGGAACTCGCCCAGTTAACTGATTGTCATTGAGGCGCCTAGCAAACAAGGAAAACAATGAATATTTGAATGCACTAATCAATATTGAACAAATATAAGCAAGGTTGCTCATTCTTAAGAGATTAACTAAGAAGTCAAACATAAAAAAAAAAAAAAAAAAAAAAAAAAAAAAAATCCTATAAAGTCAAACTTAAACTAACAGAGAACAACAAATGGAAACAACTTACAAGAATAATAGAGACTTCAGATTCCCCAGAGTAGGAGGAATGGACCCAGATATGCTATTACGGGACAAGTCTAGGCTGCGCAAGTTCTTCAAGTTACCCAACTCTGAAGGAATTGTTCCTTGAATATTATTTTCGGAAAGCTCTCTGCAACAGAATCATCAAAAGAAGAACATATTCTACTTTCAGTAAATAAATATAATATAAATGGATATCGAAATTAAGAATTAGAAAGAAGGTGCTTTATGTGGATCCAAGGACACATTTACAACTTGATATAAAACTTGATTTCATCAAAATAAAATAAAAAATTAAAAAATAAAAAGAATTAAGAAGGGCTTTCTTGATGGCCTTGTTAAGAAACTAGAAGTCATGTCCAAAACCATTTAAAAAACCCTCAAAGTATACATATTGTATTAAACAATAGAAAATAGATGTCATGTCGCACTCGGACACCAAACATGGTATCTCCTTTTCCTGTTTATGCACGAGTGCTTAGATAACTATATGTAAGGAAACCAGTTAAGTAACATACAAGTATTGTAGATACTCGAGTCTCCCTAGTTCTGGTACCAGATGACCTGATAAATTTGAGTCGGCAAGATCCCTGCAAAAAGTAACGTCTTAGTATAATGTACTAGTTCACGATTTATTTTTCAAGAAACTATTAAAATGAAAACCACAAAAGCTGTTAGTCAAAACTGTATCCAAACACCAAAAAATGCATAAGCATTCAAACATTCCCCCAATTGAGTAAACATACAGAAAATGAAAAGCCAATCATCCAAATGCCCCAACACGTGTGCTTTGCATGTCAAACATGAGTAGCAGTAGGAATGGATTAAATTGCTTGCACACCTCAATAAGAATTACCATGTTTTTTTTTGCTAGTAAAAGAAAAATATTAAGACCCCACCTACAATTCAGAGAAGATTATATAATTCAAGGAACTAGCAACAATACAAGAATCGCATATGTCATCACCTAATTGCAAGCATGAAACCTGAGCCATTATAAGTAGTCTAGTGCAAAAGAGTCTTCTGAGTAAAGGAAGAACCAAGCAGAACAACCAAGTTTACCCAAAAACAAAAAGTAGAAACTTGGAAAATCAATATAATCAAATCACAACCTAAAACCAGAGTGCCTCGACACAAAGGATAATCATTTAAGAGTTTTCCGGAAACTTTATATGATTTAAAGGCATATTATTGAGATTTACGGACCAATGCTCATCACAAACTCAGGATCAGGATCAATTTTGGCCAAAACTCAAAGTCTCCAACAAATGGAACTCAAAATCACCAAAAACAAACGCATCGAATCAATTTTCCACCAAAACCAAAATTGGAACCAAACAAAAACCAACCGCAATAAGAATCCCAAAGAACCTAAAATCTAGACCACTAAGAATTGATGACAATCAGATCTCACACTCTAGCGACACGATTGTCCTGATTGCAAGTGATGTGGAACCAAGAGCACGGATTCACAAGCGTCGGATCCCAGCTCTGAAGCACATTGTCGGGATCAATCAAGCTGTGATGAAGAGCATCAAGCGCGTCAGCATCAGAGTTCGCCGAGGCCAACAGAGGAAGAACAAGAGCTGTCAAAGCTAGGGTTAGAGCAAGAGAGAAAGCGTGCGAGGCCATGCTCGTTTTTTTATGAAGAACAATTTCTAGTGTTTCGTATTCAGCTCGAATATTCGAACAAACAACACGAGTAGCCGCCTTTTTTTCTTCTTTGGGTTTGGGGGTCACCATGTGCCGTGTGGACTACATATAGTGTCTTTAGACACAATAAATGTAAGAGATTGTACACTAAAGGACGTAATAAATAAATAAATGTCAAGAGATTGTATTCAAAAATAAATAAATAATGCCAAGAGATTGTATACCCAAAAAAAATCTCGAGACATTGTATATCGAAAATAAATATACGAATAATTAAATGTCAAGAGATTATATACCAAGTTAAAATAAATGAATGAATTTTGAGAGATTATATATCAAAACAAATAAATAAATGCCCAGAGATTGCTAGCAATAAATAAATAAATATCAAGACATTGTGCACAATAAAAAAACAAAATATCAACAGATTGTATACCAAAATAAATAAATGTAGATATTGTATACCAAAATAAATAAATGTCAAGAAATTTTATAACAACATTAACAAAGCCTCAATCCAAACTTAGTTAGGGTTGGCAACATAGATCAAACTCTTCTATTGAGCTTTATTTAGTGCACTTAATGATGTGCTTTCCAAATCAATGCGTCTAAAGTTAATTAGGTCTCCCTCTACATCATCTAATTTCTTCGGTTTCGAATTAGTCGAGTTTTCTAGCTGGGGAATTTGCAAGCCGTGTTTGGAGGTGTACAAACCACTGCAACCGTCCTTACCTAATTTTTGTATCAAATGGTGCTACAACTACTACTACTACTATTTTTCCTTGAATTTCCATAATTCTTACTCTTATCTTTATGAGTTTCACTGCACATCCATCCAAACATCCTCATTTCCACCACATTCACTTCCATAAAGCATACCTGATCAAATTGCAGTCCTATGAAATTTTCCTTTCAGCTTAGTTGGGATATTCCAATTACATACTACACCACATTCACTTCCATTCTTGGAAAATGGGAGAGGGTTGCAATAGGTTGACACCCAATGTAAGACTTTTGTCACTCTTCATGAAATGGATCAAACGTATATAAACGTTGGATAGCAACGTTGCATTAAATTGAGCACAATGGAAGAGTTTGATCCATGCAGCTGACCCTAATTAATTTGAGATTGAGGCTATGTTGTCGTTTTTGCATTTGGAACCAAATAAGAATGTGCTTTTAACTTTCATCAAATGTTCATTTTTTTGGGTATGACAAATATTCATCTTTACCCATAACTTATGTTCTATATATTACGTGACTCTACGTCAAAAAAAGCAGCTATTTACAAGTCAAGTGTTGGTCTGAGTGGGAAGGACGCGAGAATCCCAAATTATGACATAATCAAATACATAACTTTATAATCTTTAAACAAGTGACATAACCAAAACATATAATTACGTGCAGATGTTGCCTTACATATTAGGCAAGTAAATTTCATACATGTCCACCGCAATTTTTGAGGAAACATAGTCTGAAATAAACATCATTAGTATTTATAAGCTTTAAATTAAAAGAAAATACGCTTCGTTATGCTATTATCTTGTACAGAAACATTTGATATTCATCAAGATTTCAAATCAGTATTTTTCTCAAGTAGATTGCAAATACACTCTTTACAACTGAAAAGTTGTGACAAAAAAACCTTACATTGAATCATTATGATCTTCTAATGTACAAAGAAAACTAGGCAATCATGCATAGAATCGTTTAAAATTGAACATAACTGTAGCGAGTCTCTCAAAACACAACTCAATAACAAGTCTAAACTCACCAACCAATACCTTGGTGTAGTGTTTAGGATCTACTAGTTGTTCACTTGGGCCTCTGCGAGGTCTCGGGTCTGAATCTCCTAATTTTAAAAGGCACGTCTCTTGTAGGGTGGGGTGTGTCTCCAATATTACATATTTCCACAGTAATTTTCACCACTACACAAAAGTATCGCTTAAAAGGGATCAAAAAACGCACCAGAAGTGAAAATTATAATCAAAAAACCGAGCACCCACACTCCAAAAACTTACTTGAAAGCAAAAGAAACAGAACAAAAACTATACCAATAAACATCAAAGATCCATACAAAACATCAAAACCTTTCAATGAACAAGAAATTTTACCTAGAGAGGCTCAATCGAAATGCAAACCCTAGATTATCCTTTCTCGCACTCCATTTCGCTCTACTCCAACAAAGCGCTTTGTACAGTTCGCATTGACGTTTTAGGAAAATGATATTTTGACAAACTTAAATCACATACTATGCCACACTACTTTGAAAGCCGTGTGATGCATTTGAGATTTGTGTACACATATCTTAAAATGTGTCACTCAGATTTCAAGATGTATCGCATGATTATTACTAAATAGGTGTGTGACTTTTGATAATTCTCCAACAAAAGTTGAAGTTCTAACAAATATACAACTGATATATTGTGTGTTTGTGATGTAGTTGATACAGTTGATAACACAGTCATTTATAAGTGGAACAAACCTAAACAACTTTGAAACAAGTATAGACATAAGTGATTGCACTTAATCAATGTACTTAATGTATCTGCATCTTAATATTGTGCCTAATGTTTATCTTCAGCACAGACATAAGTTATTACCCTCAATCAATGTACTTTAATGCATCTACAACAACAAAGCATCAATCCCAAATTACAAAATTAGTAGGGGTCGACTAAGCATGTGCTTTCAAGTTTCAACTTTCAAATGTTTATCTTTAGCCATCAATTAGTGTCCTATAACGAGGCATGAACTTTGAATCTACCAACACTCCTCTATAACCTTAAAAGGGTCTCATGCCCATTATGCATACTCGGAAAATAGAGGAAGGAGGTCACAAGCTCATTATCTATAATCGAGAAAAAGGGGAGGGTTGCGATAGGTTGACAGTCAACATACAACTTTTGTTGCTCTTTACGAAATGGATTAAAAAAAAAAAAAAAAAAACATTGGGGCGTTCCCACCTAGTGACGCACTACATTAGAACTCGAGTGTAGTGAAAAATGAGCGTGGATGTGCATCATTAAAAAGCACACCATCAATTGCACTAAATCAAGCGCAATGGAAGAGTTTGATCTACGTAGCTAACCCCAACTAATTTAGGATTGAGGCTTTGTTGTGGTTGTTGCCCTCTCCAACAATTTTTTTTTTTTTTTTGGTTCTCCAAGTGGTATTTGATAGCAATCATACTGATTAATCCACACTAAGGCATTTTCGGGCCATACAAAAGGCGAGTAAACAACGACTTTTTAGTTCAAGTTCGCCTCCCTTAATTTTTTCTCCGCAACTGAACACCATACTGCCAAAATAATAACAATTGTTGAAAAGGGGGGCGGAGAAAGGAGGTTGGGAAAGAAAGCAAAGTTACTTTTCTTTTCTTATTTGTTTGGTTTTTCTTTTTCCCCGACAAGTAAAACTTTTTTGGTCAAATGGGAAAACATCATGCGTTTCAAATATTAAAAATTCGAGCAAAATTGGTCACTAATTATAATATGATTTGTACATGCAGCACAATGTGCACATACACCAATCAAACCAAATACATTCACACTTAACAGGATCATTAGGACAATATATATATTGGCATATAAGATTCCTTAGAATGGACATATTCTTTCAACTCTAATGCTTTCTGATGTAACTCAGACTTTGATCCAAAACCAGAAGGTTCAATGAAGCAGTTCCAATTTCCAAGATACAACAGAGAAGAGAGTCTAAGCAAATAATAATCTTTCTAGAGTACAATACAAGACTTTGAACACTGTTCTGATCCACTGGAGACATTGTTCTCATCTGCATATCCGACATGAGTCCTGCTACATTGCTAATCTAACTTCAATTTCACATGCCATTTTCGCACGCACTTATTGGGGTCCCTTAGATGCACATCGATTCATGCTCACACACATTGATGCGAAAATAAACAGTCAAAATCAAGCGCGTGTGGAAATGGTGTGTGAAATTGGGGTCACGAAAGTATTTTCATCCCACTTAGAGACAATAGAGAATTCTAATAATACAGGCTAAGACCATCAAGAGCTAAATCCATTTATTATATTATACATGAACCAGTCATACAGGCCGTTATATTTACGGCCGAATCTATTCACTATATGGGGACGATTTCTCTGAACTAATGCTAATTTAACAGTTCACAAAATTAAGATGTCAATGAACGAAGTAAATCAAAAGATGAAGTCAATGCTGCATGCAAAGAAAAAATTGAATACCATGTCAATGAACGAAGTAAATCAAAAGATGAAGTCAATTTTCGATTTAACTAAAGAAAGTACTAATCATATGCATGATATAAGCACTGAGACTCATTCTACAGGCCTGTAGGTAAGAGCGTGTCAACTGTCAAATTCCTCAAGTAAAATATAATGGAGTCTAATGACACAGGACTGAACAAAATTACCAACATCCTTGGTGTGCTTTCTACACAAGGACTAGGAAAGACATCAAAAATTCCTTGCTGGTGAATTCACCTAATGCAATGAATTTCTTTAAAATTCACGCGGTCAATTTAGAAGGCACAATTGCATGGTATACAATCAACTGAAGCAAGAATTCTCCCAAAATAAGAAAACAATCAACATGGCAGACAAAACCTCCACAACAGAATTACCAAGCGCATTTCTTCATAAATACAACTTTCCTGAGGTTTTGAGCCCCAGCCCCATAAAGGAGTCAAGTTTCTTGACTTAAAGGCACCCAAACATCAAAACAAAAAGAATAAAAGGATAAATGGAGAAAGAGCACAAAATACCAAGATTGGACTTACTTATTCAAGGGAATGTGCTCGTAAGGTCTGGATGTTGGAAGACAAATGGTTGTTTGAGACATTCCTAAGATAAAATTGTCATGGTTCTTCAGAAATTCTGAAACTAATGCAAGAGAAAGATATGAAAAAAAAAAAAAAGGAATCAAGAAGGCCATGGCTTACAAAACTTTGAGATTTGGAAGGGATGCAATCTCACTTGGAACTCGCCCAGTTAACTGATTGTCATTGAGGCGCCTAACAAACAAGTTAAACATTGAATGCACTAATCAAGATTGAAAAAAAAAAGAAAAACAATCCTATGAAGTCAAACTTAAACTAACAGAGAACAACAAATGGCAACAACTTACAAGAATAATAGAGACTTCAGATTCCCCAGAGTAGGAGGGATGGAACCAGATATGCTATTACGGAACAAGTCTAGGCTGCGCAAGTTCTTCAAGTTACCCAACTCTGAAGGAATTGTTCCTTGAATATTATTTTCGAAAAGCTCTCTGCAAGGGAATCATCAAAACAACATATTCTACTTTCAATAAATAAATATAATATAAATGGATACCGTAAATAAGAATTAGAAATAAGGTGCTTTATGTGGATCCAAGGACACATTTACAACTCGTTACAAAACTTGATTTCATCAAAAAAAAAAAAAAAAATTAAAGACTTTCTTGATGGCCTCGTTAAGAAATGTAGAAGTCATGTTCAAAACCATTTTAAAAACCAAACAGGGTATCTCCTTCTTTTCCTGTTTATTCATGAGTGCTCAGATAACTATATGTAAGGAAACTAGTTAAGTAACATACAAGTATTGTAGATATTCGAGTCTCCCTAATTCTGGTACCAGATGACCTGATAAATTTGAGTTGGCAAGGTCCCTGCAAAAACTAACGTCTTAGTATAATGTACTATTTCACGGTTTGTTTTCATGAAACTATTAAAATGAAAACCACAAAAGCTATTAGTCAAAAGTCAAAACTGTATCCAAACACAAAAAATTGCGCAAGCAATAAGCATTAACCCAATAGAGTTAACATATAGAAAATGAAAAACCCATCATCCAAGGGCCCCAACATGTGTGCTTTGCATGCCAAACATGAGTAGCAGTAGGAATGGATTTAATTGCCTCCACACCTCAATAAGAATTACCGTGTTTTTTTTGCTAGTAAAAGAAAAATATTAAGACCCCTCCTACGATCCAAAGAAGATTATATAATTCAAGGAATTAGCAACAATACAAGCATCACATAAGTCATCAACTAATTGCAAGCAATGATAGCTAAAAAACAAACTGATCCATTCTAGGTAGTCTTGGGCAAAAGAGTCTTTTGAGTAAAGGAACAACAGACGCGAAACAATCAAGTTTACCCAAAAACAAAGAAGTAGAAACTTGAAAAATAAATCTAATCAAATCACAACCCAAACCAGAGTGCATCGACATAAAGGATAATCATTTAAGAGTTTCCCGGAAACTTCATATGATTTAAAGACATTATTGAGATTTACGGACCAATGTTTCATCACAAATTCACAATCAAGATCAGTTATGGCCAAAACTCACAGTCTCCAACAAATGGAAGTCAAAATCACCAAAAACAAACGCATTTAATCAATTTTCCACCAAAACCAAAATTGGAACCAAACAAAAACCAACCGCAATAAGAATCCCATAGAACCTAAAATCTAGACCACTAAGAATTGATCAAAACCATAACGAGAAGCAAAGACAATCAGATCTCACACTCTAGTGACACGATTGTCCTGATTGCAAGTGATGTGGAACCAAGAGCACGGATTCACAAGCGTCGGATCCCAGCTCTGAAGCACATTGTCGGGATCAATCAAGCTGTGATGAAGAGCATCAAGCGCGTCAGCATCAGAGTTCGCCGAGGCCAACAGAGGAAGAACAAGAGCTGTCAAAGCTAGGGTTAAAGCAAGAGAGAAAGCGTGCGAGGCCATGCTCGTTTTTTTATGAAGAACAATTTCTAGTGTTTCGTATTCAACTCGAACAGCCGAACAAGCTACACAAGTACCCGCCTTTTTTTTTCTTTGGGGTCACCATGTGTTGTGTGGACTATACATAATGTCTTTGGACTCAATAAATGTAAGAGATTGTACACTTAAAGATATCATAAATAAATAAATGTCAAGAGATTGTATTCAAAAAAAAATTAATGTCAAGAGATTGTATTCAAAAAAAAAAAAAAAAAAATTATTGTCAAGAGATTGTATTCAAAAAAAAAAAAAATGTCAAGAGATTGTGTACTAAAAAAAGAAAAAGAAAAAAAGAAAACCACCCCATAATAGCTACGGTAGCCAAGGTCTAGCATTTCTGCTGAGAAGACAAGGTTCGAGTCTGGTGAAATGCATTATAAATGCTAGACCATGAGTTGACAAATTCAAGTCCATCGAGGATAGGTCCATTATAGATCCTTATAGTTATGTCATATGTGGGCTCGTCAGGCCCACTAAGTTCACCTACGCTCTACCGGTTAGCTTGACCCATCTAAGTTTTAATGGCCTACTATGACCTGTTAGGCATGTGCACTGAACTCTAGTAAACATGGAATTGCTCATCAAGAGCTTTTGATGAGGACAAAGATACATGGAGGTTGCTTCTAATGAGCTTGTAATAAATAAAAAAAACAAAAAACAAAAACAAAAACAAAAATCAAGAGATTGCATATCAAAATATAAATAAATGTCAATAGATTGTATACCAAAAATAAATAAATAAAGATTAAATAGTCAAAATAATCCCAACTTTGAATTTTTTTCTTAAAATAATCCCAAACTAAAAATTGTTTCTAAAAATCATAAAATATGAGTATTGTTCCAATTCTATCCCAATTGATTTTTTGGGACATTTTGGTGCCTAGGCGTCAATTGATTTCAATAAAGTTAGAAAATACGTTGAGTCAATGTGAGAGAAGGGGAGACATTTTAAAAACTGAAAAGAAGAGAAGGTCTTGTCTCCAAAATCCTTAACTATTCACCCAAATTAAATCAACCAAACTAGATTATAAAATTTTTTTTAAAAAAAAAAAAAACCATGCACCTTCTTCTCCTACCTTGTGACAACGCCAGTTGCAGCGTTTAGATTGGCATCGTGATGGTCTTGAATATGTGAAATCCAACAAAAATACACCTTATTCCATACTACAGTACAACCCGCCCTAGGTAAACCAAAATAGACTAATTTTTCTATGTTTTTTCATGTAGAAGACAACACAAATCTTCCACTGGGGTCGGCTACATGGATCAAACTCTTCCATTGTGCTCGATTAAGTACAATTGATGGTGAGATTTCCAAACCATTCAAATCTCTCTAATTAATGTGTCCCAAGTTAACTTTGGTTTACCCCTACCTCGTCAAATTTCTTCAGTTTCTATTGAGTCAAGTTTGCTAGTGGGGGCATTTGTAGGCCATCTTTGCAGGTAACTAAACCACCGCAACCGTCCTTCCATAATCTTTGTGTCAATTAGTGCTACTCCTACTTGTATTTGAATTTCTATATTTCTTATTCTATATTTACGAATTTTACCACACATCCACCTAAGCATCATCATTTCTTTGCGTTCATTTTAAGTAATTGTTGTTGCTTTACAGCCCAACATTCACTTCCATAGAGCATAGCTGGCTTAATTGCGATCCTATAAAATTTTCCTTTTAACTTAATAGGAATATTTCAATCACAAATGTAGGAACATTTCGATCACGAATTTCTTGTAGAAGACATGTATTACAAAAATTTAACCCAACAAAGCAATCAACGAATTGAAGAAATGAGAACTCATTGTGCGTTAATGATTGGAACAACCCTCATCCCACGCTCCAACCCAAACTCCACCACCCTCTTCACATCGACTAAAGCATACACCATCTCCACCGTAAGGGTGACGACGTCACCGAAGTAACTATGACAGTGCAAACGCCATGGGTGAAGGCCGAGGGGAAGGCGAGGTTGGTGACGGAGAAGGAGAGGAAGAGGGATTGGAGGGAGGAGGTGTTCCGACTCCATGGATTTTGAGAACATCGTGTTTGCTGCAAAGTTATGGATTTTACGAATACGCCCTCCTCTTCTTTGAGATTTTCCAAATGCCTCCCTCTCTATCATGGGACTCAACACATTTTCTAACTTTACCAAAATCAATTGTCACCGAGGCACCAATATGCCCCAAAAAGCTAATTGGGATAGAATGGAGACAATACTCATAGTTTGGAATTTTGCAAATAAATATCCAGATAATGACAACAATAAGAAAGCCCTGACGTTTATATTTATTTGACCCATTCTAAAAATCGCGACAAAAGTTTTATGATAGCTATTAACCTATCGCAACCCTCTCTCATTTTCCGGATATAAATAATGGGCCTGGGACCTCCCTCCCCATTTTTCGGATGGATAATGGGATTGGTAGCCCTCCTCCTTTAATTGGATTTAGGGACGGCTATGAAGCATGTAGCGCATGCAATGTCCAGATGTTGCATACCAATAAATAAATAAATGTCATGAGATTGTAAACCAAAATAAAATAAATGTCTAGAGATTACACACCAATAAATAAATAAATAAAAATATCAAGAGTAGATATACCCAAAAAATAAATAAATAACGTCAAGAGATTGTATACCCTAAAAAAAAATCTCTAGAGATTGTATATCGAAAATAAATATACAAATAATTAGATGTCAAAAGATTATATACCAAGATAAATAAATAAATGAATTTTGAGAGATTATATATCAAAACAAATAAATAAATGCCTAGAGATTGCTAGCAATAAATAAATAAATATCAAGATATTGTATTAAAAAAATATATCAAGAGATTGTACACCAAAAATAAATAAATAAATGTAAGGAGATCGTATATGAAAAATAAATAAATAAATGTAGAGATTGTATACCAAAATAAATAAATGTCAAAAAATTTTATAACAACATCAACAAAGCCTCAATCGAAACTTAGTTAGGGTCGGCAACACAAATCAAACTCTTCTATTGAGCTTTATTTAGTGCACTTAGGGCCTGTTTGGTTCGAGAGTTAGTGAAGCACTCCACATTTGCTTACCTAATTCAAGTCATATATTAGCCAATCTTTTATTTGTTCCCACACTTCATTATCTTAGGTTAGATTTTTATTTGACAAATACACCCTTCCCTTTAGATTGTCTTCACTTTCTTTTGCCCAATCTTCAATGGATCGACATCAAGAACAGGAAGCCATGGCTCGACATACTTGTTTGTTCCCAAACACCATCACCATCGCCATCTCTCTCTCTCTCTCTCTCTCTCTCTCTCTCTCTCTCTCTCTCTCTCCCGTTTTACGACTTTTACGATTTTCTCACTCTCTTCCTACCACGAAAGCGAAAACAAGAGCTTCAATTCGCTTCCTCTCTCTCTCTATCGATCTCTCTGTTGCGGTGATTCAACAAAAATGGTGGATTTTTGGCGACTTAAAAAGGAATTGGTGGACTGCAACAAAGACAGAGAGGTCTGATTAGGTGGACAAACATTTGCTAATTTGCAGTTTAGATTTATGGAAGGAAGCAGTTTTGAATACATGTGTGGTGTAGTGTGCCTGCACAATTCTATCACTGATCGGGGATACTTTGGCTGGCCTTGTGACACATGTCATTTGAAGCTATTGATTTTTGGGTATTTGCACAGGGTGGTTTTTGCTGGGCAACGGAGAGAAGAAAGAGAAGAAAAGATGGGGTGTTCAAGATGAGGGTAAATTTGTAATTCTTGCTCACTTAAGTGACGCTTACATAAAGGTAGGGGGGGAGGTGTCTTTAGGTAAGAATGAGATTGAGTGCTTTGGTAATACCAAGTCTTAACTAATATTCAAACCAAACATGACTCTTATCCTTAATTCAAGGTGTAGCTAAGCTAACACCCCAACCAAACAGGGCCTTAGGGTGTGTTTGATAGCAAAAAAAATTTCAACGAGAAAAATTATTTTCTTTGGAGAATCTACTTTGGAGGATTTTCTTAAGAAAATTTTCTCGTTACTGTTTGATTATAGGTGAGAAATTTTTCTTTTTTTAACTAAGTAAGTGGGGCCCAAATTTTCTTCTTCTCCAAAATCATTCATTCCTCAAAATCATAGAATTGATTACTGCCCGCACCTCCACCTCGAACCATCCATGCCCACCACCATCGCCACTATCACCTCTTCGTATCCCAAAGCCCGACGTCGAGTTGGAAAACCCCATTAATATTCGAACAATTCCAACTTATTCAAAGAGGGATTCAACAAAAACTTTTCATCGAACGCACATCACCAAATTTGATGAAACTAAAGAAAAACATCAAAGTGATGAAATCAAGAAAATCAACAAACGGATTCTCACCATTTGATTAGGTGAAAATTTATCCCAAAAACTCAAATTCATCACACCAAAAATCTTCATCAATACAGCAACAAATTTGATCAAATCAAAAAGATTGTTCACTCACTTGTGCCCCAATATTAATATCTTTTACACAGATATCTAGCTACGACCTAATTAATATATAAAAGAGAAATTTAACAAAAAAAAAAAAAATTTGTTTCCCTTCCAAACTGATAGACGCACTTGACCATGAAGAATAGATGATGATGCATCAGACGGGCTTGGGAATGAAGAGAAACCTGGGTTTGAAGGGTCGAAGAATCGAAGATTGTCCGAGGTCGGGCTAGGGGATGAAGAGGTGACGACAGCGGTGGCGATGATCATCAGACGGAGCTGGTAGTGGTGAGAGCTAGAGGTCTTGATTGGAGGTATGGTCGAGTTTGGATCAACTAGTTCTCATTGAAGGAGTCCAGTTTGGGTGTTGCCCGAGAAAAAATCTCGAATTTCCACGCCAACATAAGAGAAAATAAACGAGGAAAAATAGGAGTGTGGGTTTTTTTTTCACCAAGCGGTTATAAGCCTATCAAACACCAAATAAAGCGGTTACATTAAAAAAAAATACACAATTTTCCATGATTCTTTTCATTTTCTCTGCTATCAAACGCACCCTTAATGGTGTGCTTTCCAAATCAATGTGTCTTAAGTTAATTAGGTCTACCTCTATATCATCTAATTTCTTCAGTTTCCACTGAGTCGAGTTTTCTAAATGGGGAATTTGCAGGTCATCTTTAAAGGTGTACAAACTATTGTAACCGTCCTTCCCGAATTTTTGTATCAAATGGTGCTACTCCTACTTTTCCTTGAATTTTCATAATTCTTACTCTTATCTTTATGAGTTTTACCACACATCCATTTAAACATCCTCATTTCCACCACATTCACTTCCATAAAGTACACCTGACCAAATTGCGGTCCAATGAAATTTTCTTTTCAGCTTAGTTGGTGTGATGCCTTTAATTTCCAAATCTAGTAATTAGCCCCTAATATCGAGGGTATTTTGGTAAATATGCATAGTAGTTGTGTATTAGTGTGTTTATTGTGTGTATTACATGCTATTAATTGGCTTAGGTGCATAATTAGGCCTAAATTTATGGAAGTAAACTTAAATAACTTGTTTAAATAGTTTAAACATTGAATAATGACATTTTGGTAAATAAATGGAAATACAAAAAAAAAAAAAAAAAAAAAAATGGACTTATTATGGACTTAAGGATGGTCCTAGCACTAAAGGATGGTGAAATGAGATGGAGGGTGTAGATTGGTCAACTAAACCCTATTTTCATCAACCCTAGTATATAAAACATAATATAGGGCTTATAGCCACTTTGGCTTGAACAAACAAGCAAAAGTGTGAGAGGAGGAAACCTAGAGGGTTAGTGAGGTGGATCGGTGGTGAAGAGGAACCAGCATCAAATTTACATCAAGCTAGGTAATAATCTTGTCTCCTCTTCTCTACTTTCAACACTTTGAATTAACTTACACGGCTTGAATGAAAAAGCATGGTTTTCATGGGGTTTTGTTGACGATTTGGGTCATCTCTACCTCACTCGCTTTGGTTTTCAAATGAATTTGAGATTGGAATGTTGTTTCCATGGTTTGTATTCAAATGATTGGCTAATCTATGCTTTCGTTGTTGATTTGTGGTTCGAATCAAAATCTTGATGGATGGAAGTTTGTATGTGGCTTATATGATGTATTCCGTTGTTTTTTTATGGATTTGAACACTTGGAGGTCGACGTGGTTGCCGTAGTGTTGTGGGGACATGATAGTACTCCAAATGTGTTAGATTTTAGTGGGATTTTACAATGTTTTACGAGACTTTAATCCTCATTTATGTCAATAATCCTTTGTTTTTGTATTTTCAGGGTGAAAACGGGCAACTTGAAAAAAAAAAAAAAATGAAGCGATTTATTTTCAAAAACCAGTGAAAAGCCAACATAAGGCTCATCGCCTTGGAGTTGACCACAAACCGACAAGGAATCAATGGACCAAAAGTTGACGAATTGCAGAAAAGACACTAGAAACGTTGCGGACCAAGCCTTGCCAATCCCAAATTAATTGGGGTCAGCTACATGGATCAAACTCTTACATTGTGCTCGATTAAGCTTATGTGTTTCATCTATTTCATGAAGAGTGACAAAAGTCTTACGCTGGCTGTCAACCTATCGCAGCCCTCCTTGGAAAATGGGCTTGGGGCCTCTCTCCCCCATTTATCGGGTATGAAAAAATGGGTTTGGGACCTCCCTTGTGCATTTTTCAGTATGGAAAATGGGCGTCAAAGTCCTCCTCCTTTATCCAGACTTCGAACCAGCAATGTAGCACACATAATATTCTACATAGGTGGAGTTAGAATATGTTCCCCATATCTAAAAATTATTAGTGGTGCAACTGGTTTTTGGTAACTTCACATGCAACCACTCCAACAAAACGAATTAAAGATTAATGAAAGAATACTCTTAAGATTTTAAATACAACTTTGCCTTAGGCCCCAAACCCAAAGTATAAGTTAGAGAGTTACCAATCGAAATGTCCCAAACTCGTCAAAGTCTTCTAATAAATTCATAAAGATGACTGAAAGACTCCATATTTATATTACACGTAAATACAACAACAGCCTCAATCCCAAATTAGTTGGGTTCAGCTACATGGATCAAACTCTTACATTGTGCTCAATTTAGTGTAATTGATGGTGTACTTTCCAAATCATTTAAATCCCTCCTAATTAATACTCCTCAAGTTAGCTTCGGTCTACCACTATCCCGTCGAATTTCTTCAGTTTCTATTGAGTCAAGTTTTCTAGTGGGGGCATTTGTAGGCCGTCTTAGCAACACAAATGTTCAGTGATTACATTTTGTTAGAACTAATCAAAGTTAAACAAGGTATTTACTATTTATTATGTCTCCTTAAATGCTAAGTTAAAGGGCAAATGGTTATCTTCAAACTTCAGAAACTGACTGATTTGGGTCGCAGTCAAGTGAGCATAGCAAACAGAAACAACTGCAGAACAAATCGAAGAAATAGAAAAACAAGAAAAACAAATAAGACGCTACTCAGTCTTAGGAATGAAACTATACTGCAATCTAAACCAAACCATCTAATATCAGAACAAAACTGAGCACGGTCACGTATTTATTATATATAGTCTCTTCAAGTAAAACTAACAACTTAGAAGCGAACAGTTGCAAGTACCTAACACCAAAGTGTCAATAAGCATGTTGTTGCAAGAAAGAACATGTATCAATGGAACTCAATCTAATCAGGTCATCACCTTGTCAACAAACTAATCAGAGACAGGCAATTCCTGATGAGATAAATGCCAACAACCAATAAAACCCATGGGATAACAAGGAACATCCATGACTAAAACAACATAACTTGGATACGAGAACGAAAGGAAACAGCCACTCATAAATAAGTCTCTAACTGCATATAAAAATTTCAGATGTACCAAATATGTATTTGGCAACCTCTTCTTGAAAACTCGCAAGGGCAGGGAGCTTCGGAGGTTCTAAGAAGTTCCAAAAACAAAACTAACTATTGAAGAGCGCATAAGAAAAACAACTCAAAAACTAATCAATACTCATAATTCATCAAATGCATCAAAAATATTGGGAAGAAAAAACAAAAAGAAGACGTAGCAGTACTGCCGAAACATGAATACCAAAAAAGTAACCCTAACAGTAATGGCCGAATGAAAAAACGATACTTAACCTCCCGAAATGGCAGTAGTGTTGCGCTGGTACCTGAGAAATTATAAAAGAATCAGGAATGAGTCCTACAATAAGCTCAGTTCAGCGAGTACGTAACAGATGACATATTCCAACACCAGATACACATAAACATAAGATAACAAGTGGACTAGCTCCTGCAGATCATCAGGAGAAAATCCAATCTCGACATAAAGAACGCAGTAATGCATCGGCCTTTCTATGCTAGCAGTCAATCAATTCACGCGAAATGCAAGACAAAGTTACATACACAATCGAAAAGCGGATTCATAAGAACAAGAACTGTAACTGTCATCAAATATTTCTCATTTCGATTAAAATTGAATTAAGCTCGCAGTCGTTCCGCTTTAACAAGTTTACTCGAAATTTTTCGATTACGAATAAGAAGTCGAGACACTGGAGGTTCCAATTTTATCAAGATTTCTTCAAATCAGTACTTTTCACAAGTGGACACAAAACCATAAATTGAACTCCATTACGATCTTCTATTACACAAAGAACACTAGGCAATCACGTATAGAAATCGTTACGATTGGAACAAAAACGCGACAGAACTCTCAAAACATGGCGCAATAACAAGCGAGAATCCAAGCAAACAACCGATCAGCATCGAAGATCTCTGAAATTTGACATGAAAAGATTCAGAAGAAGAAGAAGAAGAAGAGAGTTTACCGAGCAGAGGCGGTTGGAGAACGATCGATCGATCGATCGATCGAAATGCAAACCCTAGAAAAACCATCTCTCACTCGAATGCCTGCTCTGCTCCGCTCAGCGACGGAGCGGCGGGCCGGGCGACGGGGGTGGGATTTGAAAAGACGAAAGTGCCCTCGGTTATAAACTGGCGCCAATCTGTTTTTTTGGAGGGCCGCCATAGGCACCCCACTAATTCATGAAGGGACCCTCTTGTTGAGGGCACAAAGGCATTTACCAAGGGCACCCAAAATTGAGGGCCGAAATCCCTAAAATAACCCTCATTCAAAATAGAGGCACCCCACCACCCCACCATTGAGCTCTTGTTGAAACGAACAACGTTTTTGGAACCTATTATTTTTGCTCGATCCATTGCAAGCAACCTACGAACCCCGGATTTGTCTTCGTTTCTCTCCTCTGTCGTAGGCGCTTGTTGTTGTGTTGTTCGAGTTTGGAGGCTCACCGATTTGTTGAATTTCGTCTCCACATTAGGGCTCGATTTTAGGTTTTCGATCTCGCACACAAGGCGTTAATTCGATCGATTGAAGGTATGTTGATAGTCTAATTAAGTTGCATTTGGTAGAGTATTTGTTATTTTTGTGTAGATTGTATTCAATGAATTGTTATTTGCAAACTCGTGGTTCTCGGCCACACAGGCCAGAAATAGTTTATACAGTCTCGGCCAAGCATGGCCGAGACATAGGGGAAGTGTTTGGGAACTCGTGGTTCTCGGCCAGACATGCCATAAATAGTTTATACGGTCTTGGCCGAGACATAGGGCAAGTGTGTGGGAACCCTCATACACATTAGTAGGGGGTCCCAACATCAATCAAACACAAACACAACAACAACTCCAAATACAAGAATTGAATGAATTGACCAAGCTATGTTAATGGAGTACCTAGCTTAAACTCGGCCATTGTTAGCCGAGATTATTCTTATGTGTTATTGTTTTAGGTAGCGTAACGCTGTGATTGCTCTCGGTCACCACATCACGAGAGTAATTCGGAGTGTATAGTTGATTTCATTTCGGTGATGTACAACCGAGAATGAAATAGTTTTCTCGGATGTCCATTACCGAGACTAATTGTGTTATATCGGTCACGCGTCACCGAAATTCTAATTGTTTTCTCAAACCTGCTTGACCGAGACTATAGAAATGGAAGATTTTGTTCTTATTTTTTTTGAATTGTACTTCTGTTTCTGCTCTAGGCGCTTACATGTTGTAGTCTTATCAGGTATGGATCGTTCGAAAACCCCGATGACTAGGGAGGAGGTTGGTGTTGAGGTGTCGAGGGGTAACACCGTGGGCGAGGCGGCCGGAGACCCCCGACTACATCTTATCGAAAAAAAAAAAAAAAGGTAGATGTGAAGGGAAAGGGTAAAATTGCTGGAAATCGTGCAATGAATTTACAATTGCACGATGAAGGTTCCAACATTGACACGTGTCGACAAAAAGATCTTGTAGTTGCCCGAGGCGAATATGAGGCTCATGCATCAGAGTCTAGTAGTAGTGACTCATCAGCACCGGCGAACGCCACAAGTACTGATCGTAATGTGGGTGGGAGTACTAGTGCTGGAGGTAGCCATAATGAAAGAGAGTCACAAGGGCATTTGGAAATGTGTGCTCCTTTCCCCAATGGTCCTTTAGATGGATCATTGTTGAAGAGCTTTAAAGATCATGTCACATTAGCGATTTGGAGCAATGAGGTATATAAAGTTTCATTGAATGGAATACTTAAAAACTTAGGGTTTTCACTAAGCTGATGAAATGTTTTTTATTGTTGCAGAATCGTCTGATACTCAAGTGTATCAATCACGGTGCTCAGATCCAATAATGGGACTTACAGTCGTGCCACCCTGACACCGAGGGCCTTCAGATGATTATTCAGTGCTCTAGGTTGAATACGATAATAGACTGCTCATACCGCAAGGCTAACAAGGAGGTTATATCTACCTTTGTGGAGCGGTGGCAGCAGGAAATGAACACATTTCACTTACCATTCGGTGAAATGTTGATCTCCTTTGAGGATGTGAGCATTCTCCTGAAGATTCCTGTGACGGGCAAAGTGGTTGCAGTTGAGAACTTTGCGAGGTACACCGAGGAATCTCGCTCGGATTCGATTAAGCTGGTGTCCAAACTACTTGGGGTTAGCATTGAAGATGTTGAGGATGAAGTGAACATCATCAAGGGGCTCGCAGTGCGAAAAATGTTGGTTGAAGAGTCGATGATGCCCCAAAGTTGGTTCGAGGAACACAAATTATCCCCATGTAGAATGCACAGCCCGGGCGTACTTGTTGTACCTACTTTCTTGCACCTTTTTTGCAGATAAGAGTGGATCTCGGGTATCTATTGCGTTGTTAAAGCTTCTAGAAGATTTGGACGACGTGGGAAAGTATGCATGGGGAGCAACTGCATTAGCCTACTTGTACCGACACTTGGGGTCTGCCACCAGAGTACAAGTTTCTCAGATTGCCGGCTACCTCACATTACTTGAGGTTTATCATTAAATCAACTTACATTGTTTTCTGAATAATTAGTATTACTTTTTGCATTTTCCCGTTAACTAACGTCGTATGTATTTGCAGGGATGGGTGTACGACCATTTCAAACTTGGGCTCGCCACACCCAATGCAAAATACATGGACTACGTGCAACCTCGTGTTTGTAGATGAATTTAAAAGCACGAGACCGTGATGAATATTGACAAGGTTGGGTCCATTAGGAGAATGTTGGACAGGTTGCGGCCAAGTGAGGTGAGTTACTTAGTCAATCTTGTTGGTAAATGTTAATTTTAGTTTATGGTTACTAATTATGGTTGTCTATGTTTGATTAGGTCACTTGGGACCCTTATGTTAATTACAGGGAATGTGAGACGATGATGAAAATACTTCTTCGATGACACTAATAAGGCCCAACTCTCGATCCGTAACAAACACGTCAGGTTTAGGTCATCCATCCAATATGGATCTCAAGTTCTCAAGTGCTCAAGCATAATTTGCATGAGTCTTCGATGATATGAAAGCAAACCCAACGGTGCACCGTGTGGCCTAGGCCCTCACAAAACCCAACGAGAACGTCAAATGCGTTGAAGTGATGCCAACAATCTCCAATAACGACATTCAATACCTATTTGTTTTGTAAGTGCAATCCATCAAAATAACCAATGAGAAACACCGTAGCAACTTGATTGAATCGGGATGTGACCAAAATAAATCAGTGACGATATTCGTATCGGGATGCTTCCTATGCCACGACATCCACTTATTATTCTCCAATATGTGCAATAGTTGTTGCATTTGAGTCCTGCCACCCGCATCCACAATTTAGAATTTTTGTCGTGCATTATATATTGTCCGCATTGTCGATACGTTTTTAACATCTCTTTGCTTCAACGTATTAAGGATATCTCTTGGCTTCACATTACCCTTAGTCATCTGCACCACAACCACCTGCTCACCCTTATCCAATCTTCCTGTAAATGAGTGGTCGTCCAAGTTTTTGGCGGGGTCGTGATTGTGCCTCCCACAGATGACAGTGACATACCACAAAAAATCAACATTTTCCTTGATGTTAATAAGGAAAGGACATCCACATTTCTTTGTACCAGTTTGAGTCCTCCCCGTTTCCTCTTCTTCTTCGGTTCTTGGTGTCAAAGCAAGTTTTGCCGTTTTACCCTTCCCTACTCTTTGTGACATTCCCATATATGTACCGGACCTCTCACACGCAAGTTTGACCCTTCTCCTGCGCTTAATCCCTCTGGCATCAGAGTGCTTCGTTACTAACACAAACTTGTTCTCACGACCAATCATTTGAAGCCATGAAATAGCTGATTCTCTAGATGGGAATGGCCTACAAGGAGTAAACGCATCCTTGTAGTCTGAAAATAAAGTTGAAACCGGCATTACCTGCAATACATACATTGTAACATTACGACTCAACCAAAATGCACAGTAAATTCACCAAAAAACCTAAAAACCCAATTTTCGGTAGTACGGGTCCGCGACTATAAGCTAATTTTCGTTCATTGGCAACCGAGACCTACGAAATAGTCTCAGTCGTTTTATACCGAGACTATACAATTTGTTTCGGTCACAGCATGACTGTGAACTACGCATAAGTTTCGGTGGATTTTGACCGAGACTTATCAATAAGTCTCGGTCCTGCGAGGCCGAAATAATTGCGCCCGTGCAAATTCGACTGAAAAAGATGAAAAACCAGAAAAAAAAACACAATAAATTTCAACAAATACCTCTTCTTGTACCTCCTCTTGCACCATCGCAGTACATTCGTCCATTTTATAGTGGAAACAAGTTCGAAATGATCGAATTTACCAAACCCTACATTGACAAACCAAATCATCAATTTCACTGTTTTGAACAAAAAACAGTTCATTTAAATCTTCATATGGTTGTAAAACAGTGTTACCTCGCTATCGGATGATGTGAAGATGCAAGAATCGATACACGCCCGACAAACAAATACGTTGCTTTAGGTTAGAAATGGGAGACCAATGTAGCGGGGTGCCCCAAAATTGGTTTGAAAATGAGTTGTGAGGTTGGAGTGAGTTTATATGAAGGGGCAATAGAGTCATTTACATCAAAGTGTAATTTAGAGGGGAGAATGACAAAAAAAAATGGGTGCTTTCATTAATTGGTGGGGTGCCCATAGCGGCCCTTTTTTTTGTTGTGTCTTTATTTTCGCCTGAAGACAGAGCTTGTCTAACGGAAGTTACACTAACATTCTGCTAAAGAAAAATGGATGGAAATCACCGGAATAAAGCTCGGCGGTGCCCGAACGTAAATTAACCGATGCTGTTAGTGCGGATACCACAACAACAACAATGTAGCACGAATTCCAAATTAGTTGAGAATACTCTTCACACATGCGCAGCGTAAAAACACATAGAGACTCCGATGCAGCGTGCCGTGATACCAGTTTATCACATTTGTTTGATGTGAGGAACACCACATGAGTAGGAAAAAAGAACACCACTTTTGATCTTTTTATTGGGCCACGTGTTGAACTTTTTACTTTTCAAAATCCTCCAATAAAACTTGCGATTAAAACTATTACATACACAAAATATACTTTTCTGGTCTGATTTGTTTTCTTTTTATTTTCCCAACAAGTCAAATTATTTTGGTTGACAGGGAAAGTATAAGAGGCGATGGTGAACTTTAACCTTAACTTTTTTTCTCCAAACAAAAAAATACATTAATATTAAAAACTAAGTATAAAAAAAAAAAAAAAAAAATTGACAATGCTATACTTAAGAAACTTCAAATACATCATTTTTTTTTTAACAATGCTACATTTGTTATATAAGGAGCGCGTGTCAACCATAAGAGGGCGAAAAGAACGAATACGTAAAAGTATTATAAGAGGACTCGGGGGTTGGGGAAAGCGACCACCACTGGAAAATATCAATGAGTTTCAAATACTAAACATTTGTACATGAAATACCATGTGCACATTGACCAATCAAGCTAAGCTGCCAAAGACAACAACAACATAACCTCAATCTCAAATTAATTGGAGACGGCTACATAAATCAAACCCTTCCATTGCGCTTTAACTGGAACTTCTGGACAAAGTTGGCATGTACAATCCCTTAGAATGGACATACTCTTTTAACTTCAATGCCTTTCTGATGTTAACTCAAGACTTTGATTCAATAAAGCAGTTCCAAAGATGAAAGAAAGAGCAGAGTCTAAGCAAATAATAATCTATCTTTGTAAACAGTACAAGTCTTTGAACATTGTTCTGATCCGTGGGAGACATCATTCTCATTTGCATAACCCAGATAGGGAGATAGCAGAGAATTCCAATAATACAGTCTACAATCGTCCAAGGCTAAATTCGTTCATTATATTATACATGAATATGTCATACAAACCGTTATATTTACGGCCAAATCCATTCATTATATGGGGATAATTTCTCCCGACTACAGCTAATTTAACATTCAGTTCGCGAAATAGACCAACCTATAATTTAGGAGCAGTTGGTATCATAGGACGCAAGTCCTTGCAGTTCTGGACCTTCCAGCCGAGGGTTGTTCTCAAAGCTAAGTGCAAAGAAGAAGTTAAATCATATGTCAATAAATAAAGTAAAACATAAGATAAAGTTAAATATCGACGTTCACTACAGAAAGTAAACATATGCGTGAATAATCACTGAGACTCATTCTGTAGGTGAAAATGAATCAAATCCCTTCAAATCAAATGTGATGGAGAAGAATTGAACAAAAAAACCAACATCCTTGTTGTGTTTACAACACAAGGCGAGGGAAGAAAAAAAACTGCAATTCCTTGCCAATGGATTCCCCTGATTCACTGAGTTTCTTTGCAAATTCACAACAAGGTCAATTTAGAAGGCACCAATTGCATGATATAAAATAAGCTGAAGCAAGCTTTTCCCCAAAGTAAAAATCAATAACCGTGGATAGGTTACGAGATTGCCACTGCTCTTTTTTCTCAAACCAAATTCCTTGATGGAATTTAGAATGTAAAGTATGTTCTGCAGATAAACCTCCATAACGAAAGTCGCAACCCCATTTTTTTCTTAAATACAACATTGCTAGGGCCCAAAGCCCCAGACACATAAAGGAATCAAGTTTCTTGACATAAAGGCACTCAAACATCAAATACTTAGTTGAACAAACAAATAAAAACTAAAAAGAAAAAATGAATATAAGGACAAATCGAGCAAGTGTACGAACTATCAAGAGAGCACTCACTTATTCAATGGAATGTGCTCAAAAGGTCCGGATGTTGGAATTGTTCCACACAAATTGTTGTTTGAGACATCCCTGAAATAAAATGGTCATAGAAGTTCAAAAACTATCCTGAAACTCATAGAGCAACTGAAAGATGTCATAAAACAGAAAGGGTATCAAGAAGGCCATCACTTACACAACTTTCAGACTGGGAATGGATGCAAGCTCTCTCGGGATTCGCCCAGTTAACTGATTGTCATTGAGGCGCCTAACAAACAAGAAAAAAAATTGAATTCCCAGGTCAAGATTGAACAAATATAAGCAAGGTTGCTCATTCTTAAGAGATCAATTTAAAAGTCAAACATAAAAAAGGAAAAAACAAATCAAACTTAAATAAACAGATAAAAACAAATGGCAATGACTTACAGAAATACCAAAGACTTCAGCTTCCCCAGAGTAGGAGGAATAGACCCAGATATGTTATTATTGTACAAGTCTAGGCTGAGCAAGTTCTTCAAGTTGCCAAGCTCTGAAGGAATTTTTCCTTGAATATTGTTTTTGTAAAGCTCTCTGCAACCAAATCATCAAAAAAGAAATTATTTCACTTCCAATATATAAATATAATATAAAAGGTCAGTAAGAATTACAAAGAAGATGTGTTATGTGGATCCAAGGTCACATTTACAACTTGATACAAACTGCAATTTCAGCGAAATAAAAATTTTCAAAGGGGCTCTTTTGATGACCTCGTTAAAATATGTAGAGGTTGTACTCAAAACCATTTTAAGAACCTTCAGAGTATAGGCCATCTAAACTAGTCCTTATGCAATTTTTGTATTCAACGACAGACAATAGATGCTAGAGGCCCATATTCACCACAAACAAGGCCCTATCTCTTTTCCCTGTTAATGCACGAGCGCTCAGAGAATTATACATACGGAAAGAAGACTAAGTAGTTAAGTGACATACAAGTATTGCAGATGCTCGAGTTTCCCTAATTCCGTGACCAGATGACCGGATAAATTTGAGTTGCCGAGGTCCCTGCAAAAGCAACGTCTCAGTATAACGTACTACTTCACAAAAGCTACTAATCAACAGCATATCCAAACACAGAATTGTATGCATTCAAGCATCACCGCTGAAAAATCAAAGATAAATTGCAACAGTTGCAAAAGAGAAGTTGGTAGTGTCAACAGCAGAGTAGACCAAACATAGAGTAAATGAAAAAGTCATCATTAAAATACCTAAAATTTTGTATTTCACATATCAAACGACAAAAATGCGTAGCAGTAGCAACGGATTGAATTGCCAGCTTCCCCCAATAAGAACAGCCACATGTTGTTTGATTGTAAAAGAAAAATTTACAACCCCGGTTTACAATCCGAAGAAGATTATGCAATTCATTCAATCAATTAGTAACAATCACAATTTCACAAGCATCGCATAAGTCATTCTTCAGTCAAGCAATGATAGCCAAAAAAAAAAAAACTACTGACAAAATAAAGAACAAATTTGTAAAATCAATCTTTATTTTTAATAGATGTGGATATCCAGATGAGCCTGACTATTCCCACAAGTCTCTGGTGCAATCTGCTTGAGCGTACCTTATTGGCCCGGACAATCTTAACACAGCAGGAAATCGCACTGGAACCGTGCGTCTAACCCACGCAATCTCCAGCTCGCCCTTACCATTAGACCAACTCGTCAGGTTGCGAAATTCTATATATATATATATATATATATATATATATATATATATATATATATATATATATATATTTGTAGGTGTCCAGACGAGCTTGACTATTCCCACGAGACCCTGATGCAATTGGCATGAGCGTACCCCAAAATCCATCTAATTCAATCATAACCCTCTAAACATTCTAAGATTCAAAGACAAATTACTGAGATTTGCATCACAAAATCACAATCCGTCTCGCTTTAGACCTAAATCCGAGTCTCCAATAACCAGAAACAAACGCATCGAATGAAAATTTCACTCCAGAAAACGAAAAAAACGAACAGATCTTACACTCTGGTGACGCGATTGTCCTGATTGCAAGTGATGTGAAACCAAGTGCAGGGATTGACGAGCGTCGGGTCCCAGCTCTGCAACACGTTGTCCCGATCGACCAGGCTGCGACGGAGCGCGTAGAGAGCGTCCCCTTCCGAGTTCGCCGAGGCCATCAGAGGCGCGACGAGAGCCGTCAAAGCTAGGGCTAGAGCGAGAGACCGCAACGACGCCATGGTCGCGAACGATTACGATTTCTTTCTTTCTAGGGTTTCGTCGAGAAACCAACACAAACAGCTCCTCCAACAATCGAACGAACGAACGATTCACAGAGAGAGAGAGAGCGAATCTGCTTTGGGAATTACAGAGAAAGTAAAGCCGCCTTTTTTGATCGTTTGGGTTGGGGGGGTCTCCGTGCGTGCGCCGTGTGGACCGCACACGCACACAATGCGTGCCTTTTGGTTTGGGCACAGCAAAGTCAAAGTCTTTTATTACTGCAATGAGTTTGCTAAGTTGACTCATTTTGGGCATCGAGTTGGTTCACAGGGGTGGCTAAATGGGCAAACCACTAGATAAGGGCAAACCACTAGATGAGTGAGGGCACCCTAAAAAAAAAATAATCATTTTCCTAAAATGCTCTTTGTGCATCTCCAACTTGAAACTTTCAAAAACACAAAAACTCGATGCAACGACAGTGAAAAAATCGATTCTGACTATAGTAGTGGGCTCATAAATCGTAAGTTCGCGTCGCCGGTGGTCGGAGGGGAATGTTGAAGTCGAAGGTTGGCGGTTTGCGTGGGGTGCACAACATGAGAATGAAAGAGGGGCATGTGAGTGATTGTGATGTCATTTCATTTAAAGATATTTTTGGAAGTGGAGTGCAAAAAAAAGTGGTTTGCCTTTAGTAAATTGTAGGGTGACATAGTCGTGTCGTATGCTCACATGCCGAATGAGGACCGACATGTTCGGTGCAACACATTTCGAGATGCAAGTCGCGCTTGCATCAAATCACGCCCGACTGATCATTTTTCTATAATTAAATCAATTGCATGAATCGCATAGTTTTATTTTGTTCGATTTAATGCAATTTTTTTTGTCAAATTTGTTGCATTGATATCCTAACACCCATAAGGGTATAACAATCTATTACAACGAGGATAATAGATATTACGATCCACTTAAGCATGGAACAACATCCTCACGAGGAAGAGGGGACAACAACCTCCTAAAGGAAGGCAACAACCCCACATGGGACAACAACCCCACGAGTGGGACAAAAAACTCTAGATCTCTAGTTCAAAATAAAGAAAATACAGCAATACTGCCGGAAATCATGCCTCCGAGTTAGCAAATGTCACGTTGGAACGTCGCACGCCACCACATAAGGTCGGTCGTTGACGTTCACCACCGTTGAGATGAAAACCCGCAACCTTGTCTCGCCTTTCTTTTCTCATCCCATTTCATAGCCTAGACAAAAAACGAAAGCAGTCACACTGATAAAAATAAAATAAAATAATGGAAAATAAACAAAGGGAGAGCAAACCTAAATAGGAAAAAGGGAAATGGGATAAGTGTAAATGAGGGGTGGGGGTGATGGAAATAGGGAACGGTGGTGGAGCAAGATGTGAGGAGAATATGAAAGGCAGGGGGAGCAGGAAGGTAGAGGGTGAGGAAGAAGAAATGGAATAAGGAGAAGAGGAGGGGGGAGCCATTGCGCCAATAACGACAACATGGCCTCAGTCCCAAATTAATTGAGGTCGGCTACATAGATCAAACTCTTTCATTGTGCTTGATTTAGTGCAATTGATGGTGAGCTTTCCAAACCATTCAAAACCCTCTAAATTAATGCGTCACATGTTAACTTTGGTTTACTCATACCTCATCGTATTTCTACCGTTTCTATATTGAATAATTACTTTTTAAACCCTTTAAATCTTTTTATAATAATGAGTCTTGAGTTAGCTCCAATTCACTCCCACATTGTCGAACTTCTTCTATTTATATTGACTCAGTTATTTTTAATGCGAATATTTATAAGTTGTATTTGAATGTGTTCAAACTACTGCAATATTTTTACTTAATATTTGTGTCAATTGATGTTATTTATAGATTTAAGCACACCAAAGTTATACTCTATTTATTTTGTTATATTAAAAAATTTAAAAATTTTGTGCCTTTGCTTTTGTGCCATTTATTTGCATCTAAACTTGTAATTAAAACTGAGAATATGTACCCCGCATTTAAAAATTATTAGTGGTGTTTGGTAACTTCATATGCAACTGCTACAAGTCTACAACCAAATGAAGCTTAAAGTATGAAAACTCTTACTTTTTTTTTTTTTGGTGACCAACTTTTCTTTTTTTATATATAACTAGTCGACAACATTATCAATAAATATAAAATAATCGGTTCTAATTAATATATAGATAAATTTGCTCAAAAAATTAATATATAGATAAACAATAGCAATGTATTAGTCACTTATCAAGAAAGTGATGCAATTACCAAGGATACAAGAACTTATTTCTTGTGATTAGTAATACATATATAGCATAACAAAGAAATAGCTATATATATAAGTAGCAATATATATTAGTCGCTTATCTAAAAAATAGCAATATGAAGTATACATTATAAAGTCATATAATGTGGAATGTATTAGTCGCAATATATATTAATACAAAAAAAAGAAATAGATAAAATAATAAAATAATGAAAAAAAAAAGAAACTCGATCATATAATTCGATAAAAATAATGGAAAAAACCATGAGTGACGTGATAAAAAATTGAAACCATGATGTCACCATGCCACATGTCATCTCCACATATCTTCTCAATTGTAATGTGTCATCTCTGCATACCTTTTCACGAAAATAGTTTCTTTATATATATATATATATATAATGATTTCCTATTAAATAGCTCATTAGACCAATAGATTGAAAGTTTGTGTTAGTGTTTAATATATATATATATATAATAAAATATTATTATACTCACGCGAGCATAGCGTGGATTCGTTGGTGCGTAGCATTTAAGAGAACTATTATATATATAAATATATATATTTATATATATAAGATTAGCTTTGTCTTATGTCTAAATTATAAGTTTTTTTTTTTTTTTTTTTTTTTTTTTGGAGAAATATAAGATAGAGAGTTATTTGTCAAAACATACCAAACTCGTCAAAGTCTTCCTGTAAAGTCATAGAGATGAGCACAAATATTCAATAGCTATTCAATAATTACACTTTGTTAGAATTGGTCAATTTAAACAAGTCTACATGAACACTAAATTAAATAGTATACTCTCGTTACCACAATATATATATATATATATATATATATATATATATATATATATATATATATTAGCTTTTAAGATATTTACCAATTGGTGGTTAATCCGTGGTTTGACACTCGGTTCCTTTAAGTACCGGTCTCAAGCTAAGTTCTCAAGCGTTCTAGCCCTACAAATAGCCGTCCCCACTAAGAGAGTTTAGCCCTTTATTGGTCGAAACGATCCAAACTTGAATTTAGCTGGAGTCAAAAAAAAAAAAAAAACACTGAGTAGATGTAATTAAGTATTCTATGTTGCTAATTAAACAAGTATTAATAATTATTTTTTTAGTTGAGCTCCAACTTGTCTACTTAACTAGTGTTTGTAATAAATACTTTTCTAGTTGGTGCAGTTTTAGTGGTATAGCACAGTCCATATAAAAAGACAAGTATAACATAATAACTAGTTAGAACATGGATAGTACCAGAAATTTAAGTTGGAGAATGGCAACCATATGAGTGTTGTGCCCAACTTTTAGACAAAGTGGTCCAATCTGCACATTAGTGTCTCTACATGCATCAACTTAATTTAACAAGTAGGAGCAAAACCGGAAAGCTAGAAAGAACCTGCAACAAAGGCTACTTCAGTATCACCACTAACCCGGTCGGGTTACTACAATGATAAGCGCACGACCTCGATTTCGATTTCTCGATGTGGTAAGATCGTTCGGGCCACTGGGATACGCCTAGGCCGATTATGTCAAGGCCTCGTGGGAATAGTCAGGCTCGTATGAATATCCATGGATATCAAAAAAAAAATCCTTGTATTTCAAACTAGAATCATTAAAACCAAGGAGATGCAATTGGTTTTTACCGGTATAGGTAGATAACAAAGTATAATTCATAATTGTCTATCATCTAATCGTCCCACCCGGTTCAACGAGAAATGGCTTAAAAGTCATTAACAATCCAACCAACTCAGATCACGCATAGAACGAAGAAGACCATTTGAATACCTGCACCTTCGTTAATGACACACTATCAGCATTAATTTGAACATGCAAGGACAAAAATACATTAAAGAACTCGAGAGCGGAGTTCGGTTGAGTGATTGAGATACGTGCGAGGGAGGGGGAGGGAGGCAAAAAGACCTTTTATATAGAGGGGCAATAATGTCATTTCGCGGATGGGCAAAAATAAAAATCTGAATTGGGGTCGGTCCATCAAGTTTCGGGGTCTATTTAGCCGCTTCATACTCGATTTCGATTCAAACCAACTTTTCTCGAGATCCGGCTTGCACGCAAACTAAAACCATCCGAAGCTTCAAATCACATCACCCGTTTTAGCACAAATTCGTCTACAATTTGGATTTGACCCAGATTTCGTCATCTAAAATCGATCGTCTCATCCATTCAATCTGTTCTCAAAATTTCTCCGAAATCGAAATCGAAATCGCAGACTCTTCAATTCGTCCATTCTTCTCTCAACGCGGAGATCAAATCGAAGCACAGGTTCGATTTCTCGCCAAATCCCTCTCTCTGCGTCGTTTCAATATTAAAATTGTTAGGGTTTGTGATGTATCCATGTCGCTCGCTCGTAAAGTTGTGTTTTTTTTTGGATCTGAGTTTCCATAGTAGGATTTTCTTCTTTTGGTTTTGGATCTGAGTTTACTGGAATTTTTGGCAGAATTTTTTCTTTGTTCTTGTGACATTTTTGCAGAATTTTTTCTGCAAAGTGAATGAGATTTTCTTCTTTTGGTTTTGGATCTGAGTTTACTGGAATTGCGAGACGGACATTTATGCTTACACGACATGAAGTTCTTAGAATACACTCCTTTGGACAGGTACTGTAGTGTGATCAGGGGAAATTGTTCTTTATATGATTTATTTTACTCTTCCTTTAGCAGCATAGGCGCTGAATTCAAAAATGATTTGATACGATTTCATATTTCCTTTCAGCATAAACGACTTCTTAAATCATGTCGATCTTGGCGAATGCACCATCAAGGGAAATCTCGAAGCTTATTCATGTAAGTTATAGTATGCCTATATCTTTTTTTTTTTTTAGGGTGTGTTTGATAGCAAAGAAAATGAAAAAAATCATAGAAAATTGTCTACATTTTTTATGTAACTGTTTTTTCCACTGTTTGATAACTTTGTAACTACACTGAGAAATCATCTTTCAGCGTGAAAATTTGGAAATCTCTCCATCTCTCTCACGAACTGATCATTTCTTCCAGCCAAACAAACTTGGCCTCTACTACTCTTTCGCGGATACACACTCTTTCTTTCTCTCTTCGTCTCCGGCTTCGTCACCAACATCATCGTCGAGCCGTCCGACATCGACGATGATTTAGATGCGCACACGGATTGAACAATAAAAGAAAATTCTTTTTCGTGCAATCAAACAACTATGAGAAAATTTTCTTTATAAAATTCTCTCGAGAAGATTTGCTAAGAAAAAGTTTTTTGTCATTGAAGATTTTTTTTGCTATCAAACACACCCTTACTAATTTAATATTTTAAGGACAAAGTTTGTTAACTGTTTATTGTCATTCTAGGCAAACATGCAGGAGCAGATAGGAAATTGTCTCGTAGTCTTGAGCTTGAGGTGATTTTATTATAAAATTGTTTATATTGTGGCCTATTTAGTTCATACTCTCTGCCTGGTTATGGTAGTTGCATTCTTGCATATGAAAAGTTGAAGGCTTCCTTCTTAGGTACCTTAACTGTGGTTACTGCAAGGTGTAGAAACTTGAAGTTAGGACTTTTAAGTAATTTCAGGAACTAATGTTGGGTCGAACAAGATAACAGCGAGAAAGATGGAATATTCTAGTTACTTGGGACTTCAATTGCACTGTGTCATCCCCTTCGCACGATAGGATATGAACAAATACTCTATAGCGTTACCCTTTTTGGGTTTATCTTAAAGTTCAAGAAGAAATTTTGACCTTGTTGGAATATAGAACGTTTTAAGTTAGCAAGCTTGAATAACAGTTCTCACTAATGACTGGCGCAAAAGGCTTCATCAAATATCGCCCAGCCACTCATTGTAGCAAATGCAAAGATTAGCACACTGCTCACCCATTGAGAGATTGAAGGAATGATAATCCTCTTCAATTTTGTTAGCAAAACTATGAAAATATGATTATTTGCTATTAACCACATTAAACATTATCCCAAAGACAAGGATGTAGGAATACTAAGAACTGCAGAATTCATCTTTTGAAGAAATGAATGAATTCTCAGTACTGAAAATTGGGTGGTTTTTTTTAATGAACTATTGCATCTTATTTCATTTTATTATTTTTTTCCCTTGTTTATTTTCATTTCAATAATTTATTATGCCTCACTGTATACAGATCCTAGATTATCTTGGACAGTCTTCTGACAGCGATCCTCCCTCTCCAGCTGAATACTTATTGAGCAGATCCAGGTGTTGATCGCTATCCTGTTGTATTTGAAATCTTGGGGGATCTTATTCACGCCTAACCGTTGTTTTTCTTTGTCCTTTCAGTCGAAAGACCTTGATCTTCTTGGTTCTTACACTGAGTCACATGTACCCAGATTATGACTTCAGGTAGCTCTGCATGCTATGGTATATGTTATGCATTATGCGGAACTGGAAAAAGAGGTTTATGGGTAATGCCACTGTCAGCTTATCTGGGCGACATGGCATCCCGCAATTTATCCTCTTTATGCCAGCATTGGGAGTGTTGTCAAAAGGTTTGACAGACAGTTCACAAAACTGTTGCTCTAGGAGCTGAGAGTTCAATTCTCTCCATTTCCCAAAATCACTCTGATTGTTGTGCAAGATGTTGTCATTTTATTTCTGCGTCTCTTTTTGTGTGTCTGATCAATTCGTGGGAATCTATGTCAAGCGTTCTTTAGATATTAATTTATTTGGGCTTTACAGCGCGGTGCAAGCTCATCTTTTCTTTAAAGAAGAAGATTGGGAATGTTTCAAGCAGACATTTGAAACCTTCATGTCTGAAACAGCAAAGGTATAATTCTTTTTTATGCAGTAAGCAACATGTACGGGTGCAGACTGCTGCCCCCTATTCTGGTTCACCTTACTCTCATATGAGTTTGTCCTATTGGATGCTGATATATTCTCGTCTGTGTCTCAATTATTCGCTACATTCAATTTGTAATTGGTGATCATGGCCGTTGCAGTGCTGGTTCCTACTGATTTCCATGAATGTGAATATGTAATGGCTCAGCTAGTCTTTTTTACAAGCTTACAGTCTTTAACTCTCCTTCTCGGAGGCTCCCATCGGGTATCCAGGAAAACCACCCCAATAAGTCTGGATCATGTTATGCAAGGGCTTTTAGGGAGTGAAGGGAAGTCTCCTAATGGGATTTTCCTTATGCCTTTAGCTCGAACTTGAGATTTTTGGTTAAGTGGCTTTATGTCCCAACAACTTGACAACATTTGTTGTTAGTATCTATCTTTCGCTCTTCCTTCACAGTGGAGCTAATTCCTAAAATTACTTTCTCTCATTCTATTTTTTGGTTTGACATGTAGTTTGTGTCATTTCTTTTCTTGCTACTGTGTGAATTTAAAATAGGAAATGCTACAAGTTACATCAATTGGCCTTTGTATTTTTTTTTTTATCAAGTGATTCATCATCATAGACCTTATTCTCTAAATGTTTTTTGGACACCCAAACTCTCATTCTCTATTAGTTTTTTTGGGCCTTGATATTGTCTTTTTACTCGCAATTGGTTTAATACCATAAAAAATTTCCAATATGTGATGTATACTTTTCCTATTCGATTAATTAATTCCGCTTTTTATTTTCCCTTGTGTGGTTGGTAAATTCTGATAAACATTAGTTTTTGCCCCAAATTTCCCTTTTGATTGTCTTTTCTCTAGTCTTTTGTCTACCAGACCAAGAATCATATTTCACTATCTTTTTGGTTTTCAACTTGCTTGATGTACATTCCGTAGTTTTTCAAATGCTAGTTTGGTCTGAGTGTGTAGTTGTCTGTTTAAGTGTTAACAACTTGTTGGTGACAGAAATGGACCGAGGCTAATGGCAGCCCTCTGATGGAAAGCTTGTATAAAGCTGTAGACGAGGTGAGCTTACTTAACATCATCGGAAGTTTTTGGAGAAAGAAAAGAAAAAGGATCCATTTATTATGTTGATGATGCAGGTGGTAAAACTATCAGAATGTGAAATTTACAGTTACAATCCGGACTCTGATGGAGACCCCTTTTGGGAGAAAGGAGCAATGTAAGTCGATCACAACCATAGTAGCTCAGGCCGCTTTATAATGCAGTCTCAATATTTTTTGTTTATGTTGTCGCAGATGGTCTTTCAATTTCTTTTTCTACAATAGAAAGTTGAAGCGAGTTGTGAGCTTCCGATGTTGCTGTTTAAGGTGAGTTTTCTGTTAATTGTGTTAATTATTGAGAATTTGAATATCATGTGTTACTTATCTTCTTCTGTAAAGCTCACTGTATTTTTGGCAGTAACCTGCTGGAGGATGGTTTTCTTGCTATTGAGCTTCACGACGAAGAAGAGGGTGTATTTGAAGATATGGACATATGAATATATGATCACAGGATAGTCGTCGTTCCCATCGACTAGTAGTAGCAGCTTCCTTTCTGTGGTATCATCGTGGCGAGAACTCGTTTACTGTAGAGGAGTTCATGTCTGATTGAACTCTTGTGCATACAGACATGTGTGATGTGTCATTATTGTTGTGTTTCCTTTTATATTTCATGCTTCTGGTTGCCATGCCAAACATTTAAAGAAGTATGTATTGTCAAAAATGGAGAAATGTATGTATTACCATCTTTCATACTTATTACTGATGAATGTCAAATAGTTCTGCCCAGATTGCTCTTTGGTTTCCAAGTATGTTATGTGTTTTCCAGTAATGCTGAAGAATCTGTGCTGAAGAGGTATTGCTATACTCATCTCTTTTCGCCATTTCACCCTACCTGCGATGGTGAGGGATGACTGGGATTTGGGAGGAGAAATCTGCTCAGGTTGGCGAGTGCCGCCGGGGCGCCGATCGGATTTTCGCTATGGATGAGGATTGAGGTGAACAAGTATATTAAGTGTAGCACTCTTATCAACATTGTATATCCTGATATCCAGTCTTCTGTTTCTATGAAGATATGCTGAGAATTTGCTTTGTGTATAAGCAAGACAACAACCAAAAATTAATTCTATTCCAAAAAAAATAAAAAATAAAAGCAAGCTCACAAAACTTCATTAATCTAGAGTGCAATTCCCAACAAGAAGTTCAAAATCTGATGAAAGGTATCAGAAGTCACCATTGCCTCGCAATGATGAAAATTGAAAAACCTGAATATTGGCAGATTGAATGATAAGCTAAGGATACACTCCAAGGAGACTGGATTCGGGATTGAGGCTTTATTGTTGTTGTTGTAGACTCTGAATCAAAACTCGTTCGGTTTACAAAGCAGTATTCTGAATTTGGTGATTTGTTGAATTGAGGCAGCTTCGAAATTGCGCAATCTGCACAATGGAATAAAAATTTCATGAAAACTTACACCTAATGCTTGATCTTGAAAAGTTTATGCCAAAAAATATAAATGTACATGCATAAACAGAAAATTGATTCAATGGATGGGACCACCTTTGAGAAAAATGAAGAATTGAGGAAGCCAAGGCCCGTCGATGCCTACCTTCAGAGTGAAAGAGGTTTCATCAGAGGTCAGCCCGGCGAGTTGATGACATTAGAAGTCAAACTATACTAGTTACAGTGCTTCAGCTGGATGCTAGCAGCGCGCTTGCTATAGCAGTCTTCGCTCTCTCACACAATTCATCCGGGTTATTTCCTTCTATGGGCTTGTGTATGACAATTTTCACGGATCCTGAGTTCAACGTGCCCTCCGTTCCCGGCGGCATAAGTTTGCCAGTTCCCACAAGGGTAATGGGCACGACAGGAACTCCAGTTTTCGCCGCAACGCTAAATGCACCTTTCTACATGCCACAACCAAGGAGAAAATAATTGTGAGAAAAATTTATGCATAATCATGGGGAAGGTCCAAAACTGTAAAACTCAAATCTTCACTAAAAAGAAAGAGGAAAGAAAGGAAACAGTGGCAAGTACAAGTTTCAAACTAATGATGTATAAAGAAATGGAAATGCAGGAGAGAAAATCTAATACAATGCTGATTTAATTTTATTTTGTTTTCAAACATCATCAATGTCGAACAAAAGTTAATTAACATAACATATATTGATTCAATCGAGAGGTGAACAATGGGGGGAAAATCATGATAGGCGTGGTGATCACAACATACACATACACGCAAGACAACCTCAATCCCAAATTAGTTGGGATCGGCTAAACAAAATCTCGATAAATTCGCTTTCTATTACACATAACTAGTAGAAGAAAGTCAATTTTATTTCGTTGTGATTATGTGAATTGAGATCAATAAATAACAAATAAATACAAAAAAATATAATATTACCTTAAAAGTGCCCAATTTTCCATCTTTACTCCTGGTTCCTTCAGGAAAGAAAAAAACAGATGCTCCTTTTCTCACAAGATCCATGCATCGCCTAAGACAATCCTAGATATAAATCAAGAATATAACTTAGAAAGAAAGAGAGAAAAAAAGGGATCTTGTAACTTTTATTGTACTTCCATGAGAGGAAGAAACACCTTGTTGAATAAGTTTAAAATAAAGACCAACTACGGAGTACGGACACTCGCTACGAGCATGCACCTTGATTTTTTAATTTTTTTACAATTTTGTCCTCACCTCCCACACATCGCCTCCTTCCTTTCTGCACACACACTATCGCCCTCTTCAACCACAAAATTGTAAAAAAATTAAAAAAATCAAGGTGCGTGCTCGTAGTAAGTGTCCGTAGTGAGTCACCTTAGCATTATCCTAAAATAAACTCACCAATTGACTTCTGCTGTCCATGCGCTTCAAAGGAATGGTTCCCATCATGTACATGGCCCATCCAATAATAGGAAAAATAAAAATCTGAGTCTTGCTAATAAATTTAAAGCTTCTCCCAAGAATCAAAAGAGAATAGATATCTAAAAAGCTCTGATGGTTGGAAACATAGACAGCAGGAGTATCTGATGCAACCAAGTTCTCTAATCCTTCAAACTCAACCTTAAAGAATGGTAGAACAGTCAACGATGCCCACGCCTTTGCAACGAGATGATGGACTTTTCTTCGATATCGATCAAATAGGAGCACAAAAGGATGGGCCACCAACATCACCATAAATAGAAATACGGCAACAAAGGCTGTTGTGGCGTAAAAACAAACCCCTCTAACTTTTGAAACCAATTGAAGGTCTGAAAATGTGGAAAGATGATCCAATACAAAAAATATTATATGAGTAACAATATAATGAAATTATCTTTTGTCAAATCAATATAATGATCGAAAAACGCTTTCAATTAAACCTGTCATAAAGTAGGATGCATCAGTAGACCCTGCTTCCGCAGCCTCGGACCTGACAACGACATCTCTGGGCATTGGAACCCTCCTGCGAAAGCCAACAACGTATTGTGGTCTAAAGAACTCCATTGTTTGCTTTGAGTTGTCCCAAGATAGATCTAAAGGCGCTCTTTGCAACTCTGGCCTTTTTCTTGAAACTGTTGGAAGAAATTATCAGAAAGAACTAGTAAATTAGAAATGACTGAGCTTCAAATAGCAAGGAAGCAAAAGATGTGAAAGCTATAGAAGACAGTTTCAGCTTGTAATAACTTGCCATGCTCCTTTAGACACAACAGAACAATTCCAATATAACACACGAACCCAAGACACACAGAAGCTGGAAAAGATCCTTACTATTGATAATTGCGCTGCATTTATGGTTAGCGTCATAACCCTTGGATTTCTGAGACGCACGGGGCAGAGTTGTGCATGGTGTAAAAGACGAAAGAACCTCCATTTTTTCTGCTTCAAACTAGATGTGTAATTTGTTCATAACAAGCAAAAAGACCATCTATTTGCTATAGAAAAAGGCACTTCTTTAAGACAACTAACATAAAAAAGAGTCGCAATCCAGCTTCATTAGTGATGGCTAAGCAATGTAATTCTCCATGTCAAGCCTTCAAATAGATTCATGGGGAAAAGCACATTGCCTCAGTCTAGCAGCCTACAACGCAAAAAAAGACAGAAGAAATGGCTCAACTAAGAATCAATTTTGCACATTGTATAAGCAGAAAGAATTTGACAATCTCAAACATTTGTGAAATCTCATGGAAATGCTGAAATGGATGTGTGACTGGATAAGTGAAAATGTAATAATTAATATCAGAAAACTATAACTATTTAACAACAACAATTGTAGTCCCAACTTAGTTAGGTCGGCAACATGGATCTAATATTTTCATTCAGCTTGATAAAAAATTATAACTCTTCGAAATGGGGAAGAAAAAGAAATTGTCAAAGGCAGAAGATGATGTCAACCAATTTTGTTTATTCGAGACACGATCCAAAAGAAGCAATGGTGGCAAAAAATCAATTTGGTTTTAAGTGAACTAAGCTTGATAACACGAACAATACGAGAACAGCCCATCAATCCATCTATCTTCAGTCCTTCAAAACAACAACAACAACATAGCCTCATTCCCAAATTAATTGGGGTCGGCTACATGGATTAAACTTTTCCATTGTGCTCAATTAAGTGCAATTGATGGTGAGCTTTCCAAACCATTCAAATCCCTCCTAATTAATGCATCCCATGTTAACTTTGGTCTACCCCTACCTCGTCGAATTTCTACATATTCTATTGAGTCATGTTTTCTAGTGGGGGCATTTGTAGGCCGTCTTTGCAGGTGACCAAACCACCGCAACCGCCCTTCCCTAATCTTTGTATCAATTGGTGCTACTCCTACTTGTCTTTGAATTTCTATATTTCTTATTCTATCTTCAGTCCTTACTTTACATTATTTTGAAAACTATTTGAAAGACCCAACAGGTTATCAACACTGCACAAAAGAACTGATTATGGTTTTGCATACTCCATGTCAAGAAAATGGAAACTCGGAACAAAAAAGAAAACACAATCAATAAAACTAACAACACTTTCAGATTATGACAATAAAAAATCAACTGTTCTCAATCATCGAGACATACACAATCCAAACTCCAGATACCCAACTAACGAAAACGCAAATCTCATGAAACCCCAAATTCACAGTTCCTAGTTACCTCTTGAACCAACCAAAAAAGGGAAGAAAGAAAACCCATTTGACAGGTAAAAAAACAACCAAATACATCAATTTATCAACAAACACAATTACCCATTATCAATAACACCATTAATCAATCAAAAATGAGAATCAAAGATGGCAAGAGATATTATATAAAGAAGCATAAACAAATCCAATAAGAGATCAAGCTAGCTCTCTCTGATGCAGTCACTGATAAGTTCCACTCTCAAAGATGACCCTTCTCTCTCTATCCCAAAAAAGTGAACAAAACCCACATTTCAGACATCAGATTCCTTGGAACTCGTACACAAATAAGTACAGAAAACATTGGTCCGTCTTTCAAGAAAACCAATCTTTTTCCTCTAAAGTAACATTAACTCTTAACTCCCACATAATAACCCGGTCGGGTTGGCACAACGGTAAGGGTGAGTACGGAGTTCTGTGAGTTAAGCACGATCCCGAGTTTGATTCTCCAATGCGGCAAGATCGTTCAGGCCATCGGATTCTCAATCCAGGTCGACAAAGCCAAGGCATAGTGAGTCGGAGTAACCTCGACACCCACAATTACCACAAAAAAAAAAAAAAAAAAAAAAAAAAAAAAATCTAGTGTAATCGGCCTGGACGTACCCAGTGGCCCGAGCGATCTTTCTAAACTGGGATATCAAACCGTGAGCTTAATTCACACAACCCCGCCTTTGCCCTTACCGTTGTGGCAACCCAACCGGGTTCTATAACAAATTCTCAATACAAGAGTAGACATAGAAATCTTTCACCTTCACATTAAATCCTTAAAAAAACACTGCCCAGATTCTCTAAACCCCCAACAAGTGAAAATCCAATGACAAAAACTAATCTTGTCAAACTTCGTCTCTTACACGCATTTCATCAAACACTTGATGGGCAACTGTGGAACAACCAAAATCCACACATGGGTAGTCAAGAATTGACTCTACAAATTCAGCAACACTTGTTTGCAATCATCAAAGATTCTAAACAGACCCAGAAAACAAATTCATCATAGAAAAATTTTCACAACAAAATCTAAGAACTTACATGTCATACATGCTGATGGGGTTTGGGAAATTGGGATAACTTTAACCGGAATTAAGAGATCCAGAACCGGAATGGTGGATCGAGCTGAGCGATCTTTGGATCCAACGATCTCAAACTGGAAAGAAGAATCCAAAACGATTTGGTAACAACAATGAGACAACGCGTGATTGGGTTCGTTGGATATATGTTGAAATCTCTAAACACGCACTTCGATGCGCGATAAGACATGTTCCGACCACTGGATCAAAAATCACATCGGATGACGTAACTGGCGAGGATGGGTCCTTGGGACTCATTCTCTCGTTCGTGCACGCCACGGGATACACACTACTCGGGTGTTATGCATAAGAAACTAAGTGGGCACACCTATTTTCGCGTCGACTTACACGCCACATCACTCTGATATGACTTTGGGAGTGACTTTGCGGTGTCATTATATCATTTTTTTTAAAAAAATATATCGGTTTTAAGTGGCCTAAAAATGACTGCCAAAACATTTCTAGTGGGATGATAGACTTATAGAAACATCATTTGCTAAAAGACAAGATTTAGAGAGGTGATGAGTTCGACCCCTACCTAATTAAGTCAAAATTCTAAGTTTTGTTGTATTGTTGTATATATAGTTGTATGAGTAAACTTTTCCTTAAATTAGTAAGTTAACAACTTAATCTTTTTTTTTTTTTTTTTTTGATATTCGTGGGTGTCCAGACGAGTCTCATTATTCCATGACATAATCGGTCTGGGCGTATTTCAGTGGTCCAAGCGAGAATACCACATCGGAGAATCGAAATCGAGGTCGTGTGCTTAACTTACACAACCTCACATTCGCTCTACCGTTATGGTAACCCGATCGGATTGTTAAGAACTTAACATTTATACTGAACCAACTTACTAACAAATTATCAGTTAAAATAAAATGCAAGAAATATGTAATTTCTTGGCTTTCTTGGCTTGTGGTGCAACTCTAAGTACTATTCTAAACATAAGAAATATAGATCAGTTAGAGAACTACTTGCGGAAGTAATTATCTAATTAAAATATCTTAAGCACTACACCAAAATTTTATCGTCTTCATGAGCCTCAACTTCCAGCATAAGTATAATAGCTACAAGATGTTCTATTTATAAGCTTGGGGGAGAACTATTGAGTTTTCCACATTAATACTAATTTCCATCGTATTGGTAATAGTGCGTAATAAAACTCAAAAGGCTTTAAATTCATACCTCGCATAATTTATTTATTATATAAACTAGTTGGCATCCCGCACTTCGCGTGCGGACAAGATCGAATATCAATATATTATAAAAGAATGAATTTCATGAGAAAGAAAATTGTGACAAAATAAGTTTTTTTTGTAATCTATGATAAATTACTTGTAGCCAAGAAAAATATCAGCAAATTTTCCAGTAAGAAAAAAAATATACAAACTAATAGAGGGGGCAAAAAATCTGTTACCTCAAAATAGATTAGGATACCAAAAATCAAGAAAAAATAACTCAATTTATGTAATAGATTTGAAGTAACAACTCAACCTTTGATGGACTGTAACAATATCGCTTAAAGTTCTTAAAGAGAATATATAATACATTTTTATGTACATTCACAGTATCAATATATTATAGAAGAATGAATTTCATGAGAAAAAAATTGTGAAATAGGTTTTTTTGTAATTCATGATAAATTACTTGTAGCCAATAAGAACAAGAAAAAAAATATACAAACTAATAGAGGGGAAATCTATTACCTCAAAATAGCTTAGGATACCAAAAATCAAGAAAAGATAACTTAATTTATATAATGGATTTGAAGTTACAACTCAATATTTGATGGACTATATCAATATTGCTCAAATTTCCTAGAGGGAATTCGAATATATAATACATTTTTTTATGTACATTCAACTAACAATATAACTTCTCCATTAATGCACGATTGTTTTTTCTCTTGATAAGTATTATATGGATGCCAACTCACTTAAACCTAATCGTTTATAGGTTTTATTTTAAAAAAAAAAAAACGTCTACAAATATTTAAAGTAACATTCTCGATCATAATATAAGTTGATCGCAAGTCGAGTGTTGAGAGAGAGTTAAAGAGATGCCCGTGAAAGAGATTTATTAAGAGAGCCATGAAAGAGTATAAGAGACTTGAAATACCAAAATAATTAAAATAGTTTTTCATAACTTATGATATATAGTAGCTTAGGATCATAAAATATAGTCTATTATCAATAACAGTGTAGTTTCTTCTTAATAAGTTTATTATTAATATAGATTTTTTTCAACAAACTTATTAATATAGATTTTAATAATTGTGTGAATAGTCAATTTATAATCCGCAAATTAAAACGTTGCCATGAGAGATAATTATAATTAAGTAGAGTAATTGTATGTGTTACAATACGAGATATCAATATAAGAGACTAATTAAGATAAAAAAATACCTATGTCTTTTAGGGATATAAGTTCAATTAGAAGTAACCACTTATGTAAGAAAATATTAACGTACCAACTATATCTTTTAGTTTTTTATAGCTAAAAAATAGGAATAATGTCAACAAAAAAAAAATCGTTAGTTAAAAAATTCTTAAAAAACCGAAAATACACACTGAAATCCCTCAAAACAAAAACACTTAAAAAAGTAGCCGATTAATTTTCTTTTAAAAAAAATATCGAAAAAATTGGTAAAAATATTTTAAAAAATAGAAATAGTGACATTATCATGCCACGTGTCGAGTTGTAAGAGTTTTTTATATACTAGTTTCATGATCATGATACACACGACTAAGCCCGCTCGCTTCGCTCGCGAGAGTTTAATGAATAAATAAATAATGTTAGTTACATATAAAAATATATACTAAGGCATCCCATCAATAATAGATAGATTGATATATAACTTTAGAAATAGCTTCTAATAGGATATGAAACACGCATTAATTACAACAATGTAAATTCAATAAGCAACTGACACATTTATAGTTTCCCTTAACCAAATTTCCATTATAAGAAAATTTCTGAACTAAATGAGCAAATTACTTCCTTTATTAAATTATGAGCACATTATTTTATCTTCCTGCAAATTTTATAATTCTATTTCGTTGGATCTCAAGCATAAAATAAGTGATATCAGTTAATCCGTAGTAATTACAACAATGTAAAACTCAATGAGCAACTGACACTACATTATTTAAATTTTTTTTTGTTCTTTTTTTTTTGGGTTAATTTCTTTATGAATTATAATATTTTGGTCACAAGAGTTATCTTTGTAACAAAAAAATCGCAAACTTTTAAAAATCTTTGTAACGTACAAGCATGGTACCACATAATCTTTGTAACCTACAAGCATGGTACCACATGCCCATAAGCTCCTCGATGAATGCTAGCACATAACCTATTATACAAGTAGCAGAGAATAAAGTTGGAACTTATTTTAATGAATAAAGAAGAAATAATACAATCGATAAATGCATAATCAAGATAAGAAAATCATATCAAATGTATTGTTGGATGTAATAATTATTTTCGAAGACTACTCTTCCATTTCCCCTACTAAGGTCTCTTAAGAAATTAGCCTTTTACAGACAATGCATTTTTATACTAAATTTTTAGGTTATACTAGGTGTGGAGTTTTCAAAGGCTTCGATACTAATTGAGAGGAGTTAATCACTTATATACTTCATTTGAAGTTTTATTTAATCGACGTGGGACTAACTTTCGGTCTACACATCTTCAACAACAATGAAAGTGAATAAATGGAACATTTCAATGTTTTAAAGGAATACCACTTTTTTTTTTTCCTTAGGGGGAATCCAACCTTTTTTTCCCCAATGTAATCCAATGGATTCCAAATAAGTTGCATCGCCAACAAAAAAAAAAGAAGCAAAAATCTCTTATTAAAACAGTATCTTAAAGAAATAGAGCATCGTAATTGCAACATATAACCAACAACTTTTGAAGTCCCAAGGTCTATTTAAGAAATTCTCACTAAAACCATCTTTCAAAATCTAAAGCTCAAGGTTCGTTATTAAATCCTCGGTCATGCCCATTCAACATTTCCTAAACCAAAAACACTTACTCCTAATTGTCAAAATTATAAACCATGCATTGACTGAAGTATAATTTATTATGTTAGTTTCTGAATGGAATATGTTTATTGTGTGTAATAATCTTGTGTACAAGGTAGTCTAAATATACATGTACAATGCGTAGAATACAAAAGAAACTATTAATTACACGAGATACTACTTTCCTTAATCATTGAATATATTATTGAGTTGCCATAACTGGTAGTTTCTTTAACATACCAGCTTCCTTAACACCTCCTCAAACTCAAGATGGATTCGTAGAAATCAACTTGAGTTTATCTACCAAGGCATGAAAGCGACCGAAAGATGAGCTTTAGTAAAGATATCACCGTCCGATTGGAGGAGGAAACAGAGGAAAGTTTGAAGAGTGCCCCAAACGAGATCTTGACGGATGAAGTGACAATCATTCTCAATATGCTTTGTTCTCTCATGAAAAACATCATTGTGTGCAATTTGGATCGCACTTTGATTGTCACAATGCAGGATGGTAGCAGAATCATGGTAACCCCCATATCTTCAAGTAACCATCGAAGCCAAAGTAATTCAAAGGTGGCATCAGCGAGAGCCCGATACTCAGATTCGGTGCTAGAGCGAGATGTTATTGTTTGTTTCTTGCTTCGCCAGGATATTAACGAGTTGCCCAAGAAGAAACAGTAACCAGTAGTGGAACGCCTGTCGGTAGGATCACCCGCCCAATCTGCATATGAGTAACCCGATAATATCAATGGAGAGTTGTCAGAGAAGTGGAGGCCATGAAATAGAGTACCTTTCACGTATCTAAGGATGAGGAGAACAAGATGAAGTGAGCGATGACGGGGCCGACATGAACGCGAGACAACATGAACCGCGTAAGCAATGTCCGGACGACTAACAGTAAACCTGAAAAATCTAAGGTTCGTTGCGGAGCGAGATCAACGACCACCCAAGACTACAAATCTAAGGTTCGTTGCGGACAACTCAATGACCACCGAAGACGACAAATCTAAGGTTCGTTGCGGAACGATCAACGACCACCGAAGACGACGTAAAAATGGTTAAGATGTGGCGAGTCGAACAACGAAATCGTAGAACAACGAATATCAAAGTCGACGAGTCGACGACGTACGATAACGAGTCGATAGAGTCGACGACGGTCGATAGCGAGTCGACGGAGTCGATCGCAGTAACGCAGAGTCGACATAGTCGACGAGTGCGTGCACCGGAATGTGGCTAGATGCAATGATGGCAGGCAGACACCGGAATGTGGCTAGGTGCAATGATGGCACCGGCATCGTAAATTGTAAACGAATGATGATGAACACACCAACATATATGTGTAAAGGTGTTGAACAGAGGCGATTAAAGAAAAAACAACCAAGAGAGTGAAAACGACAGAAGCAGAGAAACAAAAACAAACGAGCACAAGCGGAAGAGAACACCACGGAGCGGTCGTCGACTCGAAGGTCGACCAACCTAGCGCTAGAAACCAATCTCTGATGTCATGATAGTTTATGAATAAAATATGTTTATTGTGTGTAATAATCTTGTGTACAAGGTAGTCTATATATACATGTACAATGCGTAGAATACAAAAGGAAAGTGCAATCACAAATGGAAACTATTAATTACACGAGATACTACTTTCCTTAACTACTGAATATATTATTGAGTTGCCATAACTGGTAGTTTCCTTAACATACCAGTTTCCTTAACATATTAATTGTGTAAATTAAGCTTGAAAGATAGTTGACAACAACAACATAGCCTCAGTCCCAAATTGATTGGGATATGGTACGTACATGGATCAAACTCTTCCATTACGCTCGATTTAATGCAATTAATGGTAAGCTTTCTAAATCATTCAAATCCCTCCAAATTAACTCAATATATAAGAATTACTCAACAACAAAGGTAAATCAGCACCATGTACCTTTGCAGCATAAGTCCTCTAGAGAGACTCAACTCAACATTGAGGCCACTTGAAATTGCAACTATCTATAAAAACCCTATATGGATTTTAGAAATCCGAAAATGAAATATGTAAAACCCCAACTATAAGAACCCTTTATGGATTTTAGAAATCAGAAAACAAAACATATAAAAACCACAAACACAAATCAGCATCTACAAGAAAACTACATGAGTTTTAGAAATCATAAAATTAAACATGTTAAAACCCCAAACACAAATTGAAATAGGGTAACAAAACCAATCAAAACAAATTGAAAAATTGTGAAGACAAACTATGAAGTCATTTCAAGTCACGAAGGAAAAAAACATTATTCGTGCTTTTAATATATATATATATATATATATATATATATATATATATATATATATATTAATAAATGGATGACCCTATCAAGCATGTGTAATATCAACACATGTGTGACTTGTATATCTCCATGTTGCTTGTATCTCCTTACTTTGTACACCCATAATTGATTATGCATGTGTTGTCTAAATAACTTGCAACACTTTCATATTGTACATGTTATATGTCAATGTATTGTACACTTTGTGTACACTATTTATGTTTGTAACTTACACACTTTGGATTACTTGTAAGTTATGTTCAATTACATGTATTCATGATTATCAAGGGTCTATATAAGAGGTGCCTTCACTTGTAAAATACACACCAATGTTGAAATGCAATCTCTACTTTTCTCAACTCTAGCTCTATTCTTTCTTTTTTTTTTTTCTGTATTTGTTCATGTTGTCTTTAGTTCATGCTTCTCATGCTTTAGTTCTACGTACAAGTTCTAATTCGCTTACTAATTAATCCACAACATATGCTAGCTTTGTTGTGCTTACCCATTATTTTATTTTATCAATGGTGCATTGCTTCAAGCATTTGCACTACTAGCTAGTTCCCTATTTGGCAGGCGTGGAAGTCATGCCAACAGCAACACATAACGTCTACACATTATCATATTAATGTTTTTTTTTTTTTTTTTTTCACTTACAGGGAAAGCACCAACTAATTAGTTTAAAATCCCATCAATACATGCAAGGGCAACAGTGACAAGGGCAACAGTGAGACCATATATAACAGACAAATTGTTGGAGTCCTCCGTTAGATTACGTAACGAGATTCGCACACCCGCATCTCAATGTGTATCTAACCGACCTCATATGTTCCCAATCAATAATTCCTAAAAGAATTTCCATCGAAGGGCTTTTCGGGAATTTCACACCCACCAAAACCCTTTATATACAGTGCGAACATATGTGACAATTGACGAATATACAAAGTAGTTCAAAATTTTGAGAACAACTTGTGAGATCAAATTATTGTTTTTTTTGTCTCTTATCACTGCGCAACTCGACCGAGTTTCGTGAGATCAAATTAACAGTAGTAGTTCAAAAATGAAGAGATTGGCCACGCTGGTTGGGTGCAACTATTAATGGAATATGTTGTTGTAAATAGATGACCCTGTCAAGTACGTGTAACATCAACACATGTGTGACTTGTATATCTCCATGTTGCTCCTTACTTTGTACACCCATAATTGATTATGCATGTGTTATCTAAATAACTTGCAACACTTTCATATTGTACATGTTATATGTCAATGTATTGTACACTTTGTGTACACTATTTATGTTTGTAACTTACACACTTTGGATTACTTGTAAGTTATGTTCAATTACATGTATTCACGATTATCAATGGTCTATATAAAGATGTGCCTTCACTTGTAAAATATACACCAACGTTGGAATGCAATCTCTACTTTTCTCAACTCTAGCTCTATTCTTTCTTGTTTCTTTTTCTGTACTTGTTCTTATTGTCTTTAGTTCATACTTCTCATGCTGTAGTTCTATGTACAAGTTCTAATTCGCTTACAACGTAGTCCACAACATATGCTACCTTTGTTGTGCTTGCCCATTATTTTATTTTATCAATGGTGCATTGCTTCAAGCATTTGCACTACTAGCTAGTTCCCTATTTGGCAGGCGTGGAAGTCATGCCAACAGCAACACATAACGTCTACACATTATCATATTAAATTTTTTTTTTTTTTTTTCACTTACAGGGAAAGCACCAACTAATTAGTTTAAAATCACATCAATACATGCAAGGGCAACAGTGAGACCATATATAACAGACAAATTGTTGGAGTCCTCCGTTAGATTACGTAACGAGATTCGCACACCCGCATCTCGATGTGTATCTAACCGACCTCATATATTCCCAATCAATAATTCCCAAAAGAATTTCCGTCGAAGGGCTTTTCGGGAATTTCACACCCACCAAAACCCTTTATATACAGTGCGAACATATGTGACAATTGACGAATATACAAAGTAGTTCAAAATTTTGATAACAACTTGTGAGATCAAATTATTGTTTTTTTCATATTCGTGAGCGTTCAGACGAGTTTGATTATTCGGCGTAAGGCCGCCTTCGCTCTTACTGTTGTGACAACTCGACCGAGTTTCGTGAGATCAAATTAACAGTAGTAGTTCAAAAATGAAGAGATTGGCCACGCTGGTTGGGTGCAACTACTTGAACACACCGAACGAGTTGCACGGATGCATTAACGACGTCCGAGCCATGCGAGACGCACTGGTGAGCCGATTTGGGTTCGACCCGGACCACGTAGAGGTGCTGACCGACGAGCCGGGCTCGGCCGTGGCGCCCACTGGGTCCAACATAATGGGCGCGCTCAATCGAATGGTGGACCGGGCCGAGCCCGGCGATGTGTTGTTTTTCCACTATAGTGGGCACGGGACTCGCGTGCCAACCAACCATGGGCTCAAGCATGATGAGGCCATTGTGCCTTGTGACTTCAATCTCATCACTGGTGGGTGCTCTGATCATCAAAATTGTACGACAACTATGTCACACGGCACGTTACATTGGTTCATTGGAGCTGTCCTTATGGCACCGACATGCGTGTTACGCATCGAGATATGTGTATGTACGTATCTCGAGGCACAAACGGACGGCTCGAGTGAACCGATGTGTCTTGCGGTGTGACATGCCGCTGTCATTCTAGCACTTCTCTCGTTTTAATTAGTTACAGTAATTCCAACTAATCGCACTCGTATGAGGTTTTTCGGTGAGGGTGATTTTCTATACCTAAAGTTTTGAACTTGTCGACGAGAGAACTTTAGATGAACAGACATTGAGTCTGAACCACTCATACACATAAAATGTTGATGCATATGATACTAAGGTTAAAATGTGAAAACAAATGTGCAGATGTTGATTTTCGACGTCTTGTGAATCGATTACCAGGAAGGTGCAAGCTTCACAATTATTTCGGACTCATGTCACAGCGGTGGTCTAATCGCGAAAGAAAAGGAACAAATAGGCCCTTCGACGATAAGCCCTGCTACGACGTCGAAGAACTTACACAAGCAAAAGTTCATCCCCTTCGACGCAATTCTCCATCACCTTGCCTCCCTCTCCGGCCTCGAATCCTTGAACATAGGTGAAAATGAGTTAGGCAACTTAGGTTCCATAAGGGCTGATGCAGGGGTTTTATTAAGTGGTTGCCAAGCAAATGAGACTTCAGCAGATATGAATCCTAGCATGGGAGAAGGCAAGGCTTATGGAGCATTCAGCAATGCTGTTCAAATGGTTTTGAAAGAGCACAAGAGCACTTCACTTAGTAATAGAGAATTGGTGTTGCTTGCAAGGAAAGTGTTGCAAGGACAAGGCTTGGTTCAACAACACCCTTGCTTGTATTGCAGTGATGAAAATGCTGATGCACCCTTTTTATGCCAAAGCTGAAGTACTATATATATATATATATATTACAGCATCTGTCATATCTCATATGTGTGAGACAATTATTAATTGATCTTCATTTTCATGTAACCAATAAGCATCAATAATTAAAAAATTTTCACCCTTTACTTGTATTGATGCATGTGTGATCATTAATTCCATAACCTTCTATTGCGCATTTCTTTTCTTTTTTGATAAGAAAGAAACCAACTTTTTGTTTTTGCCCTTATGAGATTTGAACTCTTACCTTCTTGCAATAGTATCGCGTATTAAATCATTGAGCCACCCACTTGATTGATAAACCTTCTATAGTATATTTGATCACTATATATTTATAAGTTTGACGTTTATATTGATTTTTCTTCAATTATTATGTTATAATGACGTGATAAAGATAATTAGTTTTTGATAAATAAAAGATATCAGCTGATATATATCTAGACGACCCTTTATCTCTTAGTGTTATGTATAACTCTTGGAATGTGGAACAAAAGCCTAGTCATGTTGGTGCTTCGCTCGTAACCGCGAAGATCATCAGTATCATTATCGAGAAAGCAGGTACGCGCTTCTGCCAATTAATATTACTTTTCATAGTATAATTATATTTTCACTCTTAATTAATTTTAATTAAAGTTAATACCTACAAACTTTAAAGTTGAGTAGCAGATATCCCTACGAGAACTTCCATCAAGTTTCATGCGAGGATCCCCGTTCGAGTCCTCATAAGGGTTGGTGTCCGAAGAACGGGTTGGCCTAAAGATCAATCTTTTGTTTCATTTATATTCATGAATGATAAAACAAATATATATATAAAAAAAAGAAACATAAATCTTCAAGTATTATAAATTCGCAAATAATTAAAGTGGAGGGAAACTACTAGACGTTATCCATTTTGATTAATTGGCATAAAATGATAATGTTCCATTAAAAGGATAGTTTAGTAATTTGACGTGGTCCGAGTGAGTAAGTTTAAACGGATTGGTGACGTGGCGGGCCCTTTTCATCAGTCAACATAAAAGCGACGTACAAATGCCGCGTTAGAACCGTGTTGCGTACTTGAGAGAGATAGAGAATTTTATTTTTATTTTATTTTTATTTTTATTTTTTTAATATAAGTGAGTGTCTAAGCAAGCTTAACTATTGTCACGAAGTCTTAGTGTAATTGGCATGAGCGTACTTCAGTCCCCCGAGCAATTTTGTCATACCAAAAAATAGAAATCGAAATTATACGTTTATCTCACACAACCTCGCTTTCGTCCTTACCGTTGTCGTGGCAACCCGACCGGATTGAAAGAGAATCCATTTTTGTCATTTTAAAATCAAAACAAGAGGCGAAGATTTACATGCATACATGGTAAACCAGCAAATAAAACCTTTTTTTTTTTTTTTTTTGAGTAACCTCAGTTATTTAGACACTTTGTTAAGTTAGTCCTACGAACTTTAGAATTGATGAAAGAGACCATTAGTGATCCGACGCTTGACTATTGTGAGAAATTAAATCAAGGTCGCGCGCTTAACCCACATAACTTCATAAATTTTTCCCTTTACCATTAGGCCACGCCCGCTTGGGTTCGTGGCAAACAAAACTTGATTTATAAACATTATGAAAGAGTCAACATGTAATAATAAAAGTAGATTCTTAAGATTTATATTTTCATTTTTCAAGCACGATACAATGAACTAAGTACAACATAAACAAAAGGTAGGAGCATCATCCATTGACACTGAGATTTTAAGAAGCGATTATAGTGATTTAGACACTGTCCAAAGATACTCTTCAAATGTCTCACTTTGGAAGCTTAGCTTAATAAAACGACTAAAGTAATTCAATAATATAAAAATAGGCTTAAGATAACTTAATTAAGATGCGTTGATTATAAATACATCGAAAATAAGCCATTATATTACATTAAGCGGAGTGAAAGAGTTTGATTCGTGTAATTGATCTTTATTTTTTTTTATAAATGTACATAATTTGAAAGGGTACTTTAAAAAACAATGATATAATAATTTTATCGTAAGTGTAACTTAATTCGCGTAACCTACTTTAATTAAAAGGGAACAACCAATGATCGAGAAGAATGTATAATGTCTTCTACAAATTATTATAGCACCTTTTTAAGGCCCACTTGGTGACCAATATTGCTTTTAGTCGCACATTTATATTATTTTCTTAAAAAACACATTTAAATGGTTTTTTTGTTCTTTAAGTATATTTAAATGCTCTTTTTTTTTTTTTTTTGGTATGAGGGGGCAAGAGCATGGAGAAGGGTCTGAAGACGAAGTGGGGACAATTGTAATTCGGGGGATACACTATATGTAATTTTATTTCCTACTTATGTAATTATTTTCGGTCAGGAATACGGATTCAACCTAATAGATTCGGTGTGAACGTGACACCGTGAAGGGGCGTGTTTCCTCAATGGCACGTTTCAGAACGGGGGAACATGAGGTTTAAACGGAATAACGCGTTTTTCTCATACTACACTGATATGAGTTTTTTCCGGCTTTATTTATTTGAAACACAATGTTTCTCGTCTATTCTTTGTACATCACCTATATTGATTATAATTATTGAGTGCGCTATAATAAATAAAGTCTTGTTCCTATAAAAAAATCCTCCTTTTTTTAAAAAATAATTTATGTTAAATCAAGCATAGTAGAAGAGTTCAATTTCTCTAGTAAGATTAAAGCTGTTGTTAAAAAAAAAAAAAGATTGAAATAATTGTTGTTGTTTTTTTTTTTTCACAATTTGTACAAGCGGATGCACTCATATTAAATAGTAATTTAATTGGTACCGACATAAACGTATCTCTTACCATTCAACTCTTGTGTTGGATTTCATCGAGTTTCTGAAAAATTAATTTTTAGAAAGAGTAGAATTAAAAGAGGCAAAAATAGCCCCCCAATTAAATTGATACACCAATAAAGTTACTTCGACGTGCTTAATGATCAATAGGTCGTGAGATCGATGAAATCATGTCATCCAACTCCAAATATATTGGTTTCTTTCACGTAATAAAGTTTGGGCGATTAACTGACTCTGGTGGGAATAGTCAAACCTAAAAAGAGTCGTACGTATGCCCACCATTATCAATAAAAAAAAAAAAGCATCAATGTTACTTAAAACAACAACTTCTTTTGTTCATTTGTTTTTGAGTTGGAGATAGAGGTGTCAAATTTTTTTGGGTCCGAATGGATCCGGGTCTTAGCCGCCATTGATATAAACGAAATTACATTGTCTAGACCCAACATACCCAATTTACTTTTAATCCGAGTTGTCCAAATATCCGGATTTGTCAAGTTTTTAAAAAATAATTTTTATGTTTAAAAGCTTTTTTAATTATTGAAATCAATGTAAATCCATCATAATATAATCTTTTCTGACATAATTTTAAAAATAATGTTCAAGGTGTATTTATTATTTTAAATTACAAGACAAAATATTGTTTTTTGTTAAAAGACAAAACACATAATATTGTCTCAAGCAATTCAATAAGTCTCGAAATTAAAATAGTATATTTCTATACAAGCTATGTAGTTTTCTTATTTTTGTTGTTCTATTTGTGAATAATACAATGTACGAAAGCATATTTTCAAAATAAAAAAAATTTCTTTTTAAATTCGGGCCGAATCTGAGCTTAAAGGGACTTGCCCAGACCTTGCCCGCATTTTAATTTGAATATCAAAGTCTTGCCCATAACCGACCCTTATTTAATAAATTATGCTTTTTTAATTATTGAAATCAATGTAAATCCATCATAATATAATATTTTCCGACATAATTTTAAAAATAATGTTCAAGGTGTATTTATTATTTTAAATCACAAACAAAATATTGTTTTTTTAGTTAAAAGATAAAAACATAATATTGTCCCCAATTCAATTCTCGAAATTAAAATAATATATTTTAGCGTTGGAGTTTTCTTAGTTGTTCTATTTGTGAATAATAAAACTAAAATATATTTTTAAAATAAAAAAAAAATTCTTTTAAATTTGGGCCGAATCGAGCTTAAAAGGACTTACTGAAATAAAAAAAAATCTTTGACAAAATAAAATAAAAAATAAAATAAAAAACAAGAGGGGTATATTTGGAAGTTCACGCATAAATGGTGTTAATCGTTAGACACGTCAGCGGGACCTCTCTCTCTCTCTCTCTCGCGTATATATAAAACCCTAATTGTGCGGACAACCGATATGCGAAGTGATCGATCGATCGTGCGTTCGTTGATTCGTTCGTTCATTCGATCAATCAATTCTTCGATTCTTCATTTGCGTTCGAAATGGCGGATCAGCTCACCGACGACCAGATCGCCGAGTTCAAGGAGGCATTCAGCTTGTTCGACAAGGATGGAGACGGTCAGATTCTCGTTTTTTTCTTGATTTCATCGCTTCTCTGTAGATCTAGCTCCGGATTTCTGATTCGGTTGATTTTGTGTTGGTATCTGAATATTCACGCGTTGTGATTGTTAAAAACGTCTCTAATTTGTTCCTTTTATGTGTGTTGTTTGATGTTTGATGATTCTATGTGGTAAAAATGTCGTCTTTGATTGGTAATTAACACTAATTTAGGTTTAACATCGTGTATTTATGCGTATTCATTGTTGTTTGATGATTCTATGTGGTAAAAATGTCGTCTTTTGACTTCTGCGATTACCATTAATTTAAGTTTAACATCGTGTATTTATGTTTATTGGTTTGCGAGTGTTCGCCTTAGTAGCAAACTTAACGATCCATTCTTTAGATTTGAAATTCGTTCTTCTATAGAATGGTTTCAAAGCCAATAAACATAGATACATGATGTTAAACTTAAATTAATGTTAATCGCAGATGTCAAAGACGACATTTTTACCACATATAATCATCAAACAACAAAGATACTCATAAAAATCACATAAAACGAACAAATTAGAGTAGTTTTTTGTTTTGCGGAAAAAAATTGTTGTTGTATTGATTACAAAATTTACTACTGTTTTGTGGAAAATTCCCGATTTGTTTGGGGAGATTTCATTAGGAGTTGTGTATCAAGAAGAAAGAAAGCCAAATAATTGGGGCTTTGCACAAACTTTTACTAGTGTCTAATTGAGGGTATGAGATCTATAATCCATTGAATCATCCACCCCTACACAACCGGGGTTTGGGGTTTAATGAGTCCCGTCTGACAGTGCCCGAGCGTGGATTAGTCGGTGTGGTTGGTGCAATATCCATCTGAGAAACAAAAAAAAAAAATTAGCCCTTAAAGTGTTGTTGTTAAGGTGAAACAATCGGATTGATGATTACAATTCAGACGTTAGAGAATGGTTTATTGAGTTTGCTTCTGCAGTTTCCCTCAATTTAAAACAAGAGTAGGCGGTGGATGGCTCATTTGTTCAAGCCTATTAGAATACTGTGCATCTTCCTTTAAATTAGGTTGTTTTGGATATTGCTTTGTCGTTCCTAATCTTCCTTGTTCTTACATTATTTTTTGTCGTCTCGTACGTTACAAAGTTGGGACTGAGGCTATGTTGTTGTTGTTGTTGTTGTTGTTGTTGTTGTCTCGTGCGTTACAAGTGTCTCAAATGTGGAAGACACTTGGGTTTTCCTATATTCCATATAAGCTAATGTTAGTCTTGCCATCATGTACATGCTTCATCTGCTTTGTGCATCCCAAAAATTGTTTGGTGGTGTTTTTTTTCTTAAATTCTTGGCATAACTTGTGAAAAGATAACCCTTTTAGACCTTGCTGGATGTTGTGTTACCTGTGATGAATAACCCCTTAAACCTTGTTGCAGGTTGCATTACAACCAAGGAGCTGGGGACAGTGATGCGGTCGCTGGGACAGAACCCAACAGAAGCCGAGCTCCAGGACATGATCAATGAGGTGGATGCTGACGGAAATGGGACTATCGACTTCCCAGAGTTCCTAAACCTTATGGCCCGGAAGATGAAGGACACTGACTCGGAGGAGGAGCTGAAGGAAGCTTTCCGGGTATTTGACAAAGACCAGAATGGTTTCATTTCTGCAGCTGAGTTGCGCCATGTCATGACCAACCTTGGGGAGAAACTGACCGATGAGGAGGTTGATGAAATGATCCGCGAGGCCGATGTCGATGGCGATGGACAGATCAACTACGAAGAATTCGTCAAAGTCATGATGGCCAAGTGAGGACGATCATATATGTTGAAGAAATGGAGAGGGAACTGGAAGCAAGGAGAGGAAGGCAGTTTAACAATGTGACTTCTGTTTTCTTCTAGGGATTTATTTGGGTGTAGTTGTGGGAGGAGAAGGATTTAAGAATTAGAACTGTCTCGTCTTTGTGTTTCTTTGTTGGTTCTGTAATTGTTTTTTTTTTTTTTTTTCCTTCCTTGGCTTGCTTTGGCTTTATCCCATGTACTTAGCTTGGGTTTTGTATTTTTAACACTTTGTTGTTCTTTCTCTTTAGAGGTGCAGACCTTTTGAGGATGCCAATCAACTTGTGTTGATATTAACTTTAGATGAAATTCTTATTTTTCCCTTTAAAGAGAGCTGATCTTACATTTGGTGACAGTTGCAGGAGGAAGGTGATAGAACCCCAAACTTTAATGGACTACTTTAATGGGCTGAACTAACAAAGAAAAGATATAGAACAAGAGAAATGTGATAAAAGAAAAAGATATATTGCTGAACTGAACCACGGAACAAGCAATCCCACATCATTCAAGATGCTGGACTCTCAGAGAACTCAAATGAGTTTTTGAGTCAAGACAAATATATTGAATGACCTTACAATATTTCTCTACTTCTATTTGTAATATTCCCCCTAACTAACTCTACAAGACTCTATGTGAGACCTTATCAGAAGGCTTAAGTGTGAATAGTTAGTGAAGGGAATAACATGTTTTTTTGGATGCTAAACATGTATTTGGACAAAAGGCTCGTTGGCTTTTGTAGCTATTTGTTGAAGATTAGTTGGACATGTATTAGGATGCATATTAAAATGATAGGGCATACAAATAACTTTTTTTTTTTGGTTTCATACGTGGTGTTTGGCGCCAATTGCATTGATCAATGCACGTGCTCAGGCATTGTTAGATCTCATATAGGGGACGATACTCTCAATCCAATTTTTTTCATTCACAAGATTCGAACTCGAGACCTTAAGGTGATCAAGTCCCTTATCACTTGACACAATTGATTTCCATTATTTAGAAATGTCACATCTAAACAAACATAACACAGACGGAGCATGGTTGGGAGATGGGGCTGCAGTTACTGGTGGTATTATCTGGGATCAAGCGAGCGACTGGCTTGGCGGTTTCATGACCAATTTGGGACGATGTACGGTATTTGATGTGGAGGTGTGGCGGTTATCGCAAAGTTTTATTGGAGATGGATAATAAAAACGCGGTTACATACCTTCAGCAACGTAGGACATTAATTAATAAACATTCGCACCTCTTAAGTTTGGTGCATCTCACGTTGAACAAAGATTGGGAGGTGAAGATATCATATCCACAGGGAGGAACTGAGTAGCGAATTGGATGACAGAACAAACACTTAAGCTTAATCTTGGAACTCAGTTTACTCAGCTTAGGCCAACTGTCATTGGTGATATTTTATGTAATGACATTGCAAGGGTGTCCTTTCCCCGCACGTGTGTTATGTAACCGGGCAATCTAATACCGTGACTAAACTAAACCATTTTTCGGTGTCACCTCGAGATGCGCAGCACGCGCAGTGTAAAAAAAAAATAAAAAATCCCAATGATTGACGAGCCCGCCCTAATTTAGCTTCTCAGCCATATAAAGAGGCCTCCTTTTCGCTCATATTTTCGGTTCTTGCGTCGGTGACTCGGACGGAGAGAGCTCTCACTACAAACCCTAATCGCTACTAACCACCACCACCACCGAATCAACCCCAACTTTCGATTCTTCAGTCACCGATTGCGGCTCCGGCTCCGATCAAGCCATCGATTTGCTTCAATTAGGGTTTGGTTTCAATCTCCCAACTATTCTTTCCGGTTTCCATGTTTGCTTGATTTGGAGGGTTTTGGATGTTAGGTTTCTGTTTGGCTTTCGTTTCAGCTTTTCAAGCGATTATTGTGCATGGAATTGATGTTTCGTTGCGAAAAGTATCGATCTTTACTTCTCGTTAGGTGTTTCTGTAGTAGATTTTTATCTCGACTTTGCGTTTAGGGCGTTTTGGTTTCTTCAATTGTTCAGTACCTTTTGTTTTATTATTTGGTTGATTCGAACTCGATCGATTAGTAGAAAAGTATCAATGTTGGTTGTGTGATTGTGTCCCTAGTCCCAAATTAATCGGGGTCGGCTACATGGATCAAACTCTTCCATTGTGCTCGATTTAGTACAATTGATTGTCAGCTTTCCAAACCATTCAAATTAATGCATCCTGACTTCCTGAGTTAGCTTTCGTTTACCCCTACGTCGTCAAATTTCTTCAGTTTTTATTGAGTATGGTTTTCTAGTAGGGGCCTTTTTATGCCGTCTTTGTAGGTGACCAAACCACCACAACCAACAACAACAACATAGCTTCAGTCCCAAATTAATTGGGGCCGGCTACATGGATCAAACTCTTCCATTGTGCTCGATTAGTACAATTGATGACGAACTTTTCAAACTATTCAAATTCCTCGTAATTAATGCATCCCAAGTTAGCTTTGGTCTACTCCTACGTCGTCAAATTTCTTCAGTTTCTATTGAGTCAAGTTTTTTAGTAGGGGCCTTTGTATGTGGTCTTTGTAGGTGACCAAACCACTGCAACCAACAACAGCAACATAGTCTCAGTCCCAAATTAATTCGGGTCGGCTATATGGATCAAACTCTTTCATTGTGTTTGATTAGTACAATTGATGATGCGCTTTCCAAACCATTCAAATTCCTCATAATTAATGCGTCCCAATTTAGCTTTGATCTACCCCTACGTCGTCAAATTTCTTCAGTTTCTATTGAGTCAAGTTTTCTAGCAAGGGCATTCGTAGGCCGTCTTTGCAAGTGAGTGAACCACCTCAACCGCCCTTCCCTAATCTTTGTTTCAATTGGTGCAACTCCTACTTGTCTTTGAGTTTTTATATTTCTTATTCTATCTTTATGAATTCTACCACACATCCACATAATCATCCTCATTAGTTGTATGATTGTTTCAATCCTGTTAATTTCGTTGCGGTGCTTTTTGCACATTCTTTACGACTGAATGCAGTTTCATTATTGATTTGTTTGCTATTCTGACTGTACATGTTCAGCAATTTGCAGTTATTTTGTTCTTTCATGTTCAACTGTGTTGCTTGGTATGATATGTAATGCTCGTTGTGCTATGTTGTCGTTGTATATCTATAAGTGCTGCTTTTTAAGATTGTGTGGAACTTCGCATTGAGTTTTAACATAATCAGTTGTTCTTGTTATCTGTTTTATCACCCAATTTAGGTTTTTCGGTTGTATAATTGTATTGTCTATTAAGTCAAGGCTTCCATATGCTTTCTCTGCGCTCGCTTACACTGTAATTTATTTGGCCCTTTTATTTCTTTCTCTAAAACCATGACTTGGTTTATCTCATTTTTCCGTATGTTTAAGCGTCCCAATTTTCAGTGAATGTGTTCTACTTTCTATAGTCTATTATCAATTTTCCCTTTGTAGATGGTAGGTTAAATGCTCCGCCCTTCGTGACCTTAGATTTAATTTTATTGGTAGTTCTTCTATCTGTGCAACTGTGATCAATTATTTTGTTTAATCAGATTTCCTATATGGTAAGCTTATGCTTTATGTTGTCCTCTGATTTGTTTATGAACAATTTACTGAGTAAAAATTTCATATCAATTGCAGTTTGTGGTTCATATAAAGCGCCACTTTTATCAGTCGAGCAGAGAATCCAAAGACAATTGGGTTTATTTGTTATGGCTTTCAGGAAGAGTTTTCGGCTTATTTCTTACTCGAATGAGATTACCAATGGAGAGCCCATTTATATTTCATCCAATTGTCTTCCAGTTAAGGCCATAAATAAAGAACCTGCAGGGCATGCATTCCATGGAGCGGCACTTAAACTTATGGGCTTTTATGAGGAAGAAGATACCGATTCAGATGACCAGAATGCTTCCGACAATAATGGGGTGGACTATCGCGCATCTTCAGATTCATATAGCAACAAAGGGAAAAAGAAATCTGCGGCAGGAGCTACTCAAGACCATTATGCATTGTTGGGTTTGGGACATTTACGATTTCTGGCCACTGAGGAACAGATTAGAAAGAGTTACCGGGAAACTGCTCTGAAATATCATCCTGACAAGCAGGCTGCCCTTCTTCTTGCCGAAGAAAGCGAAGCTGCTAAGCAAGCTAAAAAAGATGAAATAGAAACCCACTTCAAATCCATTCAAGAGGCCTATGAAGTCCTGATGGACCCTCTGAGGAGAAGAATATATGACTCCACCGACGAATTTGATGATGAAGTGCCTATGGACTGTACTCCACAAGACTTCTTCAAGGTATTTGGTCCAGTTTTTATGAGGAATGGTCGGTGGTCGGTTAACCAACAAGTCCCGTCGTTGGGTGATGATAACACTCCTTTGAAAGAGGTGGACAATTTCTATGATTTTTGGTACAGCTTCAAAAGCTGGAGAGAGTTTCCTCATGCAGATGAATTTGAGCTTGACCAAGCGGAGTCTCGTGATCATAAAAGGTGGATGGAGAGACAGAATGCAAAACTTTCAGAGAGGTCAAGAAAGTTAGAATATGCACGAATTCGTACACTGGTGGACAATGCCTACAAGAAGGATCCTAGAATTTTGCGAAGAAAAGAAGAGGAGAAGGCAGAGAAGCAGAGAAAGAAGGGAGCCAAAGCTCTAGCCAAAAAGCAGCAAGAGGAAGAGGCTGTTAAGGCTGCTGAAGAGGAGAGACGACGTAAAGAGGAGGAGGAGAGGAGAGCTGCCGAGGCTGCTTTGAATCAAAAGAAGGTGAAAGAGAAGGAGAAGAAGCTTATGCGCAAGGAAAGAACTCGTTTACGGGCACTATCATCGTCTCTTATATCTGCAAATATACTTGGTTTGACTGAAGATGATGTGGACAGCATATGCAAGTCCTTAGAAATTGATCAGCTGAGGAAACTATGTGATGAAGCTGAACGCAAGGAAGGCATCGAGAGGGCTCAACTTCTCCGGAATGCATTGGGAAGCAAGATAAGCTCCAACGGGACACAACTTCACGAGAAGAACTCGGAACAAAATGGCTCCCATGTGCCCACGAGAAATGGTATCGCCGTTCCATCCAAGCCAGCAAATCTGTTTGAGAACTATGAGAAGAAAGAGAAGCCATGGGGTAGAGAGGAGATTGAGCTGTTGAGGAAAGGGATGCAGAAGTATCCGAAAGGAACGTCTCGGAGATGGGAGGTTATCTCCGAGTTCATTGGCACTGGTAGATCAGTAGAAGATATTCTGAAGGCGACTAAGACAGTTCTTCTACAAAAGCCCGACTCCTCTAAAGCATTCGACACATTCCTTGAGAAGAGGAAACCAGCCCCAACAATTGCATCCCCTCTCTCAACCAGACTGGAATCTGTAGGGACACCATTAGTGCCTACTGATGGTTTATCGAAAACCAGCTCATCTAAAACGGATAACGCAAGTAACTCTTCGAGCAGTGAAGGGGCGCAACCGAGTTCTGAAAGTGGAGCAACTGCAAATGGCCCTTCTTCAACTGCGGACCAAGATGTGTGGTCTGCTGTTCAAGAAAGAGCGCTTGTCCAGGCTCTTAAAACTTTCCCTAAGGAGACCACCCAACGATGGGAGCGAGTTGCTGCTGCAGTTCCTGGAAAGACTGTGAACCAGTGTAAGAAGAAATTGGCATTGATGAAAGAAAATTTCAGAAGCAAAAAGAACGCAGATTAGTCGGGGTATTACCTTGGACAGATGCAAGAGAAGCGGCAAGTTTTGCTCGACGGCAAGTTGTTATATTCTCGACAGTGTCTTCTCTATTCTTTGGAAGGTAAAAGTTTGGTTAGTTTTTACTATTCGCCGAGCTTTTTCCGTTCACCAAGCTCTTATAGAACTCTTATAGTACCATGTAGTTTATGTAAACAGCCGAGTGTGTTTTTATGGAGCAAGCAACATTGCCGACGGCCTCTTTAGCAGGATCAACTAACTAATTCTTTGAGATGATGATCAGTGACTGTTTTTCCATTCAATGTTTGCTTATATGTTAAAGGTTTTGATTTTCTTATGATAGAAAAAGGAGGAAGAAAGAGAAGAGCTAGGCTGTACTAGTTTCTAAATCCCTTTTTTTTCCCAGTTAATATACATTTTTACATCGGATTTATGTTCTTTTTTTTTTTAAAAGAGTTACTTTGGACTAATGTTGCAATCATATTCATTGGAAGCTTAGCATCAACTGGCCTTTATTTGATGATTACTGTATTTCTCTCAGATTTGTAGGTGAAGAGATTTATACATGGTCATAAATGCTAACACTAGTGTTGCAATAGAAAGTTCGAAAGTGCTCTCTAATGGTTATAGATTGCACCGTTTAAAAGTAGATATTTAAGATAGACAATACTTATTCACGTCAAAATGCACATTTCATTAGATAAGTTTTTCACTTCAATGTCTATTTAGTAATAATTGGAGATGCTCTAACAAAAACATTATATTAATCCCAAATTAATTGGGTCAGGTCGGTCGGGCACGCACTTGTGCCCGAAGTGCGTGACAAGATATATGGCAATAAAATCCATATCAAAGGATCCAAACTCAACAAGAAGTAAATTAGAAACTAAAAATCTTTTCTTCAGACACAAAAAATTAAAATCTCAATTAGCAATTTTAAATTACGTGGAGCAGATTTGTTTTCGAAAACTTTCTATAGAATTACTCGATAAATAAATTTGACTTTTATTTATTTTGGAATCTTTCTATATAATTAGCTACTTATCATGAATATATAATCAAGTAATCATGTAATAATCCAGTTGTAATTGAATCAACATCACATATATTACATGCCCAAGCTCTTGCTACTCTCACATGCATCTATCGAAGTTCTTCAAACAAAGCTACAATATAAGGTATTTTATTAACAAGTTAGCACTTAATTTCTTCCTTTAATTGAAGTTTAATCTTTGATTATTTTTGTCAATTTTGTTTTGTTCTTTCTTTTTTAAGTGCAAATCAAAATTTGTTTCACTCTATTTTTATATATGGTTAGAAGGTTTCAATTGCACTTTTTTATCCTTTTCTTTTTAATGAGGAAACTGAATTTATTGTTCTTCGTAATAAAAACCATTTTTTTTGCTTTTTTTTTCCTTCTTTTATTGATGATTGACTCCATCCTTAATACGTACTCTAAAAACAAAAATATCCATAAACTTAAATAAATTAAATGTTTTTTTTTTGTTATTTAGGGGTTATCACTCTTCATTCACATCGTCGAGAGTTTAATACCTTGTGATTTAATTGTTGGTCACTCATTTATTCAAGATTTTTTTTTATATCTTATAGATTGTTCTTCCTTTATACGTTTAGGTTATGTCTTCTAATTAAGAGATTGATAAGTTATGCAAGTATTGTTAATTTATTTTAGCTTAAGAACTATTAATATTTCTATTTAGTAGTGGTTTACTTTACTACATGTCTACATCCTGGTCAAGATTCGAAATGTAGCATCTCCAAAAAAATTAAAATTAACTAATTATAGTTTCAATAATCAAAGTAATTGAGTTCTTTAATTAGTTTATATCGAACCCCTTCCTTAAAGATAAATGTAGCAATGTAAGTAAAAAAGGGCGTGCAGGCCTCATATGAAAATGACGGCCTACAAATAATTCCTTGTGTATAACACATTGGGTATGTATCATGAGATACAATGCTTTTTTACTGTTATTTTTGTGTGTTTACAGTATGATTCACTTGATTAATAGTTCAACATTTATTTATTCATGATTTTTACTTATCTAATTACGCTTTTTTGTGTCTTCTTAGTGATTCTTATAGTGCATTAATTTTGTGTTTAAATTACATTCTTGCTCGTGCATTAATTATGTGGTTGACTATACAAACCTTTATTTTATTCAATAGTAAAAGAACAAGTATTTAATTGTAATTAACTGTTTAAGGATAAAATTGGTAAAACGGTACGAAAAATCTTTATAATTCCGAAAACGACTTATATTTTTCGACAAAATTTTTCGCACGAAGGCTTACATTATTGATAGTAGGAAGTAGTATGGAAAGTCATTTAAACAATAGATTTCCTTACTTAAACCATCATTAATTACACTAACGACAAACAAATTACTAGATTTTCAAATTCCCAATTTGGCCGTTGTTTCCATTTTTGGTTTTTGAGGCCACCATTGTTTCCACGTACATACCAAATTGGAGATTCAATTAATTTTTTCAATGTTCCATTGTTCTCAATTGGGCAATTATTATTATTTGTTTTATTTCTCACGTGTTTCCACGCTCCGGTGCAATAGTTTTTTTCATTCACAATACTCGAAATCCAGACCACATTTAAGGGGAAGAGAGTCACGTGTTTTATTCTCTTCGAAGATGGGTAGAGCAAAGGTGGCAATGGAGTTCATCTCGAAAGAGAAGTCGAGGAACGCGACATTCGCGAAGCGAAAAAAAGGGTTGAAGAAGAAGCTACATGAGTTCACAACACTATGTGCTGTTGATGCATTCTTGATTATCTTCTATGGGAATTCCAGTGAACCACATATTTGGCCAGAAAACAAGGTTGAGTTCAATAGGATTTTGAAGAGGTACCATAGTTTGAGTGTTCAAGATCGATCTAAGCGTAGCGAGAATCTCGAGGACCAGAATCAACGTCGGATCAAAAAGAGGGAAGAGGAGCTCGTTAAGCAGAGGAGATCGAACGGTCCAGATGTGTTGAGGTGGGACCATCGGATGGATGGGTTTGATGAGGCGAGACTGGAGGAGCAACGCCGAGCGTTGGATTCGGCGATAGGGGGTTTGTCGGGGAGGATTTGTATAATGAAGGGTCAGGATTGCATCTTCGAAGGGGGGTCGGGGATGTTCGAGTACTCTCATAGTGTACCGGATCATGGCTCTTTCGGGTCGAGTGTTGTTCCGATGCACCCGCAACCGTTTACTTGCATGAAGCCTCCCTTGGATCAGCAAATCTCGACCGTCAATTACTCTTACGATTACCGTCCGTTGGATCTCGGCATGTTCCTTGATGTGGGTCCGGTGGCAACTCCATTGATGTCTGATCCGTTCGATGTTGGGGCTTCTTGGAATTTCAACACGTGGACATCTATGGACCGTCGGATGTTCTGTGATACAGAGTTTAAGGCGTTCGAGGAGATTGAATTGGCTAATGCTGCAGGAGCATCGTCATCAACGGTTCTCTTTTCGTCTACACAATCATTGAACGTGCAGCCAATCCAACAGTGGCCGTGCCTTTCTTATACGGCACCCGGGACTACGCAGCAAATAAATCTCCCCTCTAACGCTTATGAGCAATTCATGAATTTCTGAATTTGACACGTTTTAGATTTTTAAGGTTTTTTTTTTTTTTTTTTTTTTTTTTTTTTTTTTCAAGTAAGATTATTATTGTTTTAACAATTTTTTTCTCAAATTTGCTTGAACGCTTTGTTGAACCTAACACACGGTTTTTTATTTTGAGAAATAAATTGTGGTGCAGTTGAGTCACCACTGACAATTAGTTATAAAAGTCGATTGATTGTACTTAACAGTCACGCGTAATAGAAAAAACAAAAAAAAGTAAAAAAATGTAACAAACAAAAAAAAAAGTTTTTGATGGGCCCTACGACAACTGACACAGCTTGATCACATCGTCAAGAGTTTAATATTTTGCTATTTGATTGTTCATTGTTCATTTAATATTCAAGATTTTTCTTGACATTCTCAAAAATTACTTTTTGGCAAGTGACGTCTCATCCATTTAATTGGAGATTCCTTAACTAACCTTTTAATGCAGGGCTAACCTATATATAGATTTATAATTTAGAAGTTTGTGAGCATTCTTGTTCTTTGAACACAATTGATTTTGATACCCCTTGTGTATTTTTATTTTTATTTTGTTCTATTAACAGAAAGATAGAATTATATATTTAATCATTTTCTCTAAATTTTTAGTCAGTATACAAGTAAAATGATCGGTCGACCCACTTTAAGCATCGACTTTGACGCGTCCACTTGTTTATGTCGTTTGACGTATGCGCGACTCACATCTCGAGCTGTACCAGAAGCAGTACGCTTAACTCGGATTCCAAAGTGGCTCAGCGTGATTAGTTGACATAGTTGTCATGCCATGGTACTTTCGTCATTTTGGTTCTAAATTTTCATTAAACAGTAATTCTCTTAGACTGTGTTAACGATTTCCCCTAATTTCGCGGTGAGCGCCAGCATGCACTCAGAAGACAGTTGTTCTACGGCTACCGAGGATCCGACAACCGTCCGATATTATTCTCTCTGATCTCTCCTGCAAAACGAAGGGCAGGATCGAGTTTACGAGTCGGAGCTCTTTACATCCTTAGCTCCCAGTGCCAGCTATTTCCATGTAATCTCATCATCACGCGTGCGTATCTCACCGTGCATGTGCGTGCAACAGTTTCTAAATCACAAAATTAACGGTCAAGATTTTCAAATCCCAATTCGACCGTTGCTTAGTTTCTATTTATTTATTTAAGTACCAAGTTTCCCTCTCCCGCTCTCACTTCTCTCTCTCATCGCTTCTTCATCATCACCGATCGATCTTCAAAACCCAATTGAAGACTCAATTTATTCTCTGTTCCATTGATTTTCTCGATCACTGATCTTCAAACCCAACTGGGTATCCTTTATTTCTCTGTTTCAATCTCTCTGTCGTCTCTTCTTGAATAGACATGGGCAAAGCAAGAGAGAAAGCACAGAATGCGAAATTCGCAGCGCGAAAGAAAGGGATCAAGAAGAAACTACACGAATTGACTACTCTATGTGACATTGATGCATTCATGATCGTCTTCGACGGGGATTCGAGTGAACCGCAGATTTGGCCAGAAAACAGGGGCGAGTTCAATCGGGTTTTGAAGAGGTACACTAGCTTGTCCGTTGAAGAACGATCAAAGCGGGTCGAGAATCTCGAGGACCAGAATCAAAGGCAGATCGTGGAGATGGATCAAGAAAAGCCCGCCAAGCGGAGGAGATTGAACGGTCCAGATGGTGGGTTTGAGAAGGAGCGTCTGGAAGAGGAGATCCGATCGTTGGATTCGGTGAAGGAGGCTGTTTCGAGGAGGAAGATCGATTTGATGAAGGGTCAGGATTGCGTCTTCGAAGGAGGGTTGAAGATGATTGAGTACTCCCACGGAGCACCGGATCAGACCTTGTTCAAGTCGTCGAGTGATGCTCCGCTGCACCCGCAGCCGATTGTTTACATGGAGCCTCCCGTGGACGATCAAATCCCGGGCGTTGATTACTTGTGCGATTACTATCCGTTGGATCTCGACATGGTTTCGAGGAGGAAGATCGATTTGATGAAGGGTCAGGATTGCGTCTTCGAAGGAGGGTTGAAGATGATCGAGTACTCCCACGGAGCACCGGATCAGACCTTGTTCAAGTCGTCGAGTCATGCTCCGCTGCACCCGCAGCCGATTGCTTACATGGAGCCTCCCGTGGACGATCAAATCCCGGGCGTTGATTACTTGTGCGATTACTATCCGTTGGATCTCGACATGTTTGTGGATGAGAGTCCGGTGGTGACTCCTGCATTTTTGGATTATGCATCGGAAGAGACCACCGCGACTCCAACGATGTATTCGACGCCGTTCAATGTGGAGCCTTCTTGGGATTTCAACACGTGGCGTTCTTCTGATCCGTTCGATGGAGTGCCTAATTTCATAGCTCTCTAGTATTTGTTAATAGTTTGATCGACACTATATTTTTTGGTGCTATCAATTTTTATTTTTTTGGGTACAGATGTGCAGTCAATTTGTTACTACCTGATTTAATTCAACAGCAATTATAGACGTTAGTGTCACGTGCTTATAACATGATATCATTATTTTTTTTATTTTTTTTGACGATACGTTATTATTGCTATGTACTCTTTCTCTCTCGTAATTTTTATAAGTCGTTTTTAGCAACAACTTTAAAAAAAATAGAAATAATTTGGAAAATTGAGAGGGTATTTATTATTTTTTTACCGATTTTACTTTTACACAATTAAAAAATTTATGACTTTTCAATTCTTTATGTGTTTTAGTCCAAATGACTTGTATTTTAATTTTATTACAACAACAACAACAACAACAACAACATAACCTCAATTCCAAATTAACTGGGTTATTCACATAGATTAAACTTTTTCATTGTGCTTTCGATTGAGTGCAATTGATGGTGAACTTTCCAAACCATTCAAATCCCTCATAATTAATGCATTCCATATTAACTTTGGCATGCCCCTACCTCGTCAATTTATACGCTTTCTATTGAGTCAAGTTTTCTAGTTCGGGCATTTATAGGTCATTTTTGCAGGTGACCAAACCACCGCAACCGCCTTTCCCTAATCTTTGTATCAATTGGTGCTACTCCTACTTGTCTTTGAATTTCTATATTTATTATTTTATCTTTACGAGTTTTACCACACATCCACCTAAGCATCATCATTTCTCTACGTTCATTTTATGTAATTGTTGTTGACATTCACTTCCATAGAGCATAGCCGGCCTAATTGCGGTCCTATAAAATTCTTCAATCTTCATAAAAACAACTTTAACAAGATGCATGTCAATTTTAAATTAGCTAAAGTTGGTTATATCAATCAAATTAAGTCTTTGGTAAAACCTCTCGACCTACTTTTTTCAATCTTCACATTATGAACTCGAAAACTCACGCTAAGCAGCATTAAATTAATCCAATATCTCAATGCAACTCCTGAACTTTTTTTTGATAAGCCAAATGTGCCGGCCACTCTTCATTAAAAAAAAAAAAAAATGGTGTTTAATATTTGTTGTAAGATTCGATCCAAATAAGTCTATGGTGGGCAAAGGTATAACATTTCTAATCGTTAGCATGTAATTGGTACTTAATCGGCTAAGATAGACGTTCCTTATCGTAAACTTGTATATACGATAAAATTGCATCCGACGGAAAAAAAAAAAACATAAGATTTCACATTTAATTTCAAAAAAATTATGTAAAAGTAAACTACTTTAAGTACTAACTCAGTCGGATGCGCACATATCTCGGTATGTATTTTTAAGGCATCCGACTAGATTGTTGTTCAAAGTTGGTTTACTTAGTTCCCAAATGTTTATTGTAGAAGTTGAATAAATTGACTCTGTTGACTACTTTGACTCCTAGTCTCCAATCAGAGCGTCGGATATTATCTGTCTGTCCTAACTCGCACGCACTTAACGCGATAATTTGCGGTTCATATCGTATCATCCCTTATATTATCGTATCGCCTTTTTTTTAAACTTTGTGGGCCCACAACACCATAACTGTGATGTGATGATCATGGTGAGTGATGATGTGGGCCCACAGGCTACCGACCCGAGAACCATCTGATAATATTGATTAACTCTCGTGAAAAATGAACGGCTGGATTGGGATTGTTAGGCGGAGCTCTTTAGTTTCAGTGCGAGGTGTCGCATGGAGTCCTATGAATTCATCATCAACTGTAGCTTACCGTGCACGGCATGAAATAGATGATCATGATCATAATCACACCTTTTGATTGGATCAAAAAAATAGGATATTACAATGATGTTTTCAAGAGACCCCAGATTAATACCCGACCATGATGTCCATATATTCGCGCATCGATGTGTTCGCACATAAATCTTGATGCGCGAATTGACAGACGTCATCATTGGGTGTTCATCTTGAGTGTCTTAAAATAAGTCACCTAACATCTCTCCAAAAAATAATGTTAGGTACTATTTTGCACCCAAAAAAATAGCGTCATTTTGCTTGTGTTATTTTTTTCTAATTTCTCGCACATGAAAATTAGTTGTTACTAAATCTTGATTTTGAATGTTATTTTTTACAAAAATAATAATAATTACACAAAAAATAATATTTTATCGATTATATAATTGTTTATTTCAATAAGAAAAACATTATTGATTAGTCAGCCCTAACCAACTTTCAAGTGCATTTGCTATATAAAACAACAAAATAAACTTTGAATTTTTTTTTTTCTTTTTTTTTTGTTCTCTAATGAATTCTTTAATTTTATCACCGCACAACCGATTTAATGGTACTAAAGAGAAACTTCAAAATTTTCATCTTTCGTGTGAAAATCAAACCACACCAGTCAGTCTCCAGATAATTTGAAGCATTTCAACTTGAAAAATGATCTCAATGTGAATAGTAGTTTGGAAAAGATGAAAAAGAGTAATAAAACACCCTCGCAGTCCGAACTGATTGATGTCCAACAACTTTTGGAAATAGATAGCAACTTTGGTGTCGCAACGAGCAGTTGAATTGAATTATTAAAGGCATATAAGTATTTCATTCGCATTTGAATTGATTTAATAATGCTTCGAATTTTTTGTCCTAGATTGTATTCATTGTAACTTGAGCTATTAAGCTCCCTTTCTAATAAAAAAAAAAAAAAAAAGAAGAAGAGAAACTTCAAAATTTCGATAAGAAGGGTTCAACTCCTTATAATCAACAAAAATGTTGAAGAAACCTTCTATACATAAGGACATGTCGGAATGATATATCTCGAGGTGCATCACATGTTTCATGTCTAGTCAGTATCGATTTGCAGGTGCCAAAAGTGGGTGACTTTCGCTAGCAATGTCTATTTGTAGGCATTATTTGGTTCATTTTTGCCAACTTACACTGAAGTTTTCTCACAAAATTGAAGTTAACTTACAGTGATGATCATATTTTCATGTTTAATTCAACTTTAAACTTACATAGAAGTTACAAATTTTTAAACAATAAAACATACGAATTGACATAAATACTCTTCAAACAAAAGAAAAGAATGCAAATAATAAATAAGTAATTAATGAAATGTTATTTTATCTATAAGTATCTCGAAGATAACTCCCTTAAAGAGGGTGAAAAATATTCGAAGATGTCTTACAATCTCAAGTACGACTCCAGAGATAACTTGAAGGAGAGAGTTGAGTTTATAAAATTAAACAAATAAGATGAGTTCAAACTCGTCTCCAAATTCTTGCACCCCGAAACTCTGCCCGCAACCAAACAAGGCCCTAAGTTCTCGACACAGAGAAAGAACAAACGACTCGCGTGCGCGAAAAGCTTTATTAACAAAATATCGCGAAAAGAGAAATTCAAAAGAGAGAAATCACACGACACGCCCAATCGTCATCACAAACAAACAAACAGATCGCCAAATCGATCGATCGATCGATCGAGAGAGAGTTTCGTTCGCTTTCGTTCGTTTTTCTCCTCTGAAGTTGCGAAGATTTGCATCGTCGTCGTCGTGGTCGTCGTCGTGGTCGTCAGTGCGCATGTTTGCGATCTGAAGCTGCTGCTCCGAAACCCTAACTCCAATGGAAGGTGAGGTTGCTCTGAAGAACTTGTGAATTCATGTTTACAGTACTGATTTCAGTGTTACCGAATGTAGGGTTTGTGTTTGCGTTTGGTTTTCGATGTGAATTTCGTTGCACGGATGTTTGATAATTGGTTTGTGTGGTCAGTGATCAGGCCGATTGCTTCTCAATTCCTTAGAAATCCGATCTTTGTGGAGCGACTAGGATTAGTGTTTTTAGTTGCTCTAGAAAGTTGTGTGTGTTGGAGATTCTTGAATTCTAGGGTTTTGAGTCCTAAATCTTCATCCGTTGAGCTAGTGGTCTTGCCTGAGATTCGCACCATGTACACGGTCTTAAGGTTGGATTCCCCACTGCGTTAAGATTGTTCGGGCCACAATCGGTCTGGTTGCCATAATGGTATGGGCGAGTTAAGCTCACGACTTCGGTTTTGATTCCTCGCGGTGGTAATTTTGCTCAGGCCACTGGGATACACGTAGGCCGATTATGTTAGGGCCTCGTGGGAATAGTCAGCCTCGCCTGGATACCCACGGATATCAAAAAAAAAAAAGATTGTCCGAGCCACTGAGGTATGCTAAGGTCGGTTGCGCCAGGGCGTCCTAAGAATAATCAGGCTCGCTTGGATACCCACGGATATATAAAAAGAAAAGTTTATCGGCGCATAACTAGGATTCTAGAAGAACAAGAAAAGATAAGACTTGAAGAACTGATTTTGTAATATACTTGGGCAGGTTTGTGAATAATTTATGTATAGGTTCCGGATTGTTTCGGATTCTCGGTGCTTAACATGTATCTTTGGGGAACATTAATTAGGGAAATCTATTTGAGAAGCAACAAAGAGAATCTATTTGAACATGCTAGATCATTTCTTTTTGGGCATTAACTATGATTTATAGAAACTTGAAATTCAGGTAGAATTGGAGATTCGCCACAGGTGCGGCTATCCTACATACTGTAGACGAGCCTAAGTACTATTTCAATGTGTGTATAAAGTCGTATCTGTCATTGAAAAGTCTATTGTTTCAACTTCAGATGATTTCAATAGAACTAGCGGGAGATAAGGTAAGTAAAGAACTAATGTGGCAAGGAAGACGAGTAAGCTTTAAGTATAGAATGCTACTGTGTCATTTATCCCATAGCCTTCGTTGAATTTCTACTTCTAGTCCTGCGAAATTGTGAAGTTGAAGTCTTTATAATTACTAGGCATATCATTGTTTTTCCATATTAGGATTGAAACTTCTAGATATTTATCCAACCTATAAATTGTTTATCAACTTTTATATTGTTTTTCCATATTAGGATTGAAACATCAAGACATTCATCCAAGCGACATCCGACTTGTAAATTGTATGTCCCAGTTATTTACATTGTGTTATGTGTTAAATTGTTAATATACGAGGGTATGCAGAATTGGTGACTCATGGTACTCTCTTCGTTTTGTTAGTTATGCATGCCATTTCTCTTTATATTTTGTCCAATCATTTTGGTATTCTACTACGTCGAATGTTTCTTGTGTTCGAGAAATAATGGCACTTCCTTGCCTAGCATGGCTTTCTGAAATGCTTATTTGTTTGGGATTTGCATACACTCTTTCATTTCTCAATACATGCAAGGAAATTCTCAGCACAGAGAGCTTACTGCTTAAACATTTTCCTCTCCGCAGGGGGATCCCCTGACCATGGATCAGTAGGGTCTGGGACCAAAAGGTCAAGTGTGTCATCGGTAGGTAGATCTCATAACCGAAAAGAGTTTCTCCGTAGATTTGTGGACAGTGAAATCCTGACCGAAAAGCTTAAAGATTGGTTCTTGGAAAATTCGGAAAATTCGGGGTCTAACAAACCAGTTTTTGACTCTCCTTTTGATCTAACTGAAATTCAAAAATTTGACTATGCATTAGAAGGTCTTTCGTTTCAACAGTTGATCCGGATGCCCAGTGCTGTTTATGCTTCGACGTCAGATGCTGTTGAAGCAACGGCTTATCTTGCTCTCGAAGATTTCCTGCATTCATGTACGAAGGGCTTGTGGGATGCATTTTGGAGTCAGGAGGGGTCCTTCCCTTTCTCTGTTGCCTGTTTAAATAGTGCCAATTTGAAGTTCTATCCTGCAGAAAAAGCAATTGCGAGTGGGAAACTTGAACATCTTTGTGCCACAGCTGTAATGCTAAAGAATGCACGACATTCACATGGACAATGGGACCATATTCTTGAGTTAGCACTGGTGAGGCCGGATGTTAGGAGTCTGTCGACGGCAAGTCATTGGCTACCTTCCCTTCCTGTTTTGGGGGAAGCCATCTTCTTTGCTCTACGGATACTCATATCAAGACGTTTGAGCCGATCTAATTCTCTTCACAATTCTAATTCCGTATTTGTGCTTCTCGTCGATAATCAGTTTGGCGGGGTTGTAAAAGTAGAAGGCGATTTGACTAGTTTTCATTTTGATCTCAACAATATTTATGAGTGTGCTGCTGACTGGATTAAAAAGCATTCTCAAGTTTCAGTAACTTCAATTGATAGGATTTGGAACAAACTTGGGAATGCCAACTGGGGAGACATTGGTGCTCTACAGGTGCTTCTAGCAACCTTCCATTGCATTGCTCAGTTTGCAGGATTGCCAAAGCATTCAGTCGAGGATTTAGCCGCTGACCATGTTCCTCGCCTCCAAATTCGCAGAACAGAAAGGCAGTTAGAAGATGGAAGGGTAAATGGAAATGGTTTATTTAGGTATCAGCAGCAAGGCGTTACCTCCGAAATTGTTGAAGTCCGGGATGAATCGAAAGAGGTGATGAAGCTTGACGTTGGATCCATTTTGTGGCTAGAGGATTCAGACTTGCAAAAGGGGTTTCAGATCAGCAACATTTTAAGTGATGGCGAGGTTTCCTTCTACACCGCAACTCCTGTCGAGGAGCCAAGGAAGGCCTTGTTTTTATATATAGGTTCTCACCCTTCCCAGCTAGAACCAGCTTGGCAGGATATGAACTTGTGGTATCAAGTTCAGAGACAGACTAAGATATTGACAGTGATGAAACAGAGAGGTCTCTCTAGCAAGTATCTTCCTCAGCTAGTCGCGTCGGGCAGGATCGTTCACCCTGGCCAATGTCAAAAGCCGAGCTCAGGCGGAAACTGCGACCACCCGTGGTGTGGCACACCAGTGCTTGCAACAATTCCATTGGGCGAGTTGGTTTCTGATTTGGTGAGGAAAGAACAGTTCAGTCCCGATGAAGCTCTTCGATGTTGCCATGACTGCTTATCCGCCTTGTCGACTGCAGCCTCTGCTGGAATTCGGCATGGAGACATACGACCTGAGAACGTGATTCGTGTGAGTTCTGCCTTCAGGCAACCTTATTATGTGCTTATTGGATGGGGGCACGCAATTTTGGAAGAGAGGGATCGACCGGCCATGAATCTTCATTATTCTTCTACTTATGCCCTCCAAGAAGGTAAACTGTGCTCAGCTTCGGACGCAGAGAGCCTAGTTTACTTGCTATATTTTTCTTCCGGCGGGTTGTTTCCAGATTTAGATTCTGTCGAAGGGGCACTGCAATGGAGGGAAGCCTCTTGGTCTCGGCGGCTGATCCAGCAAAAGCTTGGGGACATATCAGCGGTGCTGAAAGCCTTTGCTGATTATGTGGACAGCCTTTGCGGAACACCGTATCCGATGGATTATGAAATATGGCTTAGAAGATTTAGAAAAAGTATTAATGACGACGACCACGGAAAGGACATCGGCGGTACCTCAGGTTAGGAATTTTCTTGGTAGCCAATAACATCAAAGCTTGGTTATCTTCAAGGATTGCATAGCATCTGGAACATGGTATGAAATTCTAGATTTCTCAGATGCCCAAGCCAATTGCGGCATTGAAGATGATGAAACTGATCGTTTCCACGCGCAATGAAGCTTTTTCAGGTATTTGAAGACACTGATTTGGCTCGCAGCGAACCCCCTTACTGTCGGCGAGAAGGGCTTCGATCCGAGTAGAAGAGGAAGAGGAAGATCATCAACAGTGTTACCTTACTAGTGCAAAGTTGTGCAGTTTCTTGGAGGATCTGAAATAAAGATCAGAAAGTTTTAGGATTGTGGTGGGAATGGTTTGTGTCATATTGTAATTATTGTGTTATTTCTCGAGGTGTGAGCTCCTCGAATCATCTCGAAAGTCTCGATTGTATCGTTCTCTCGCAATCGACGAACTGCTTTTACCGACGACGGCATGTCATTCTTTTGTAAAGTAAAAAAAAAAATTGTCTGTCTACATTTCTGAATCTTCTAAGGTTGATTGATAGATGGTTCCACTGTTTGCCTTGGATATGCAATCAAATTCATGCCTAGGTTTTGTTTCTCTCTTGCAACAATATGCTTTTGATCCTACTTGTTGAAATGCATTGAAGTTATTAGAGACTCATATATTATTTGGCCATAGTATTAATTGCCACTCTTAAGAAATTGTTGTAAATTGTGTGAAGTGGGTTGTCTAATTACAAAGATCGATTGTGAAACAAATTAAACAAGTTTAGTTTCTTTACTTTAATTTTCATTATCATTTATTCAAGAATTCACAAGTTACCCTCTTTTACCAATTAGAGCTATGGTGCTCGTCTCGTTGCATTGCATCTTATATCCTTATATGACTCTTTTTGGTAAAACTAGCTCATTAATTTATCTTACTGAAAATTATATAAAAAACACATTTTTTTTTATAGAGATTCAAGAAAATATCTATTGATATGTTTATGTTTTAGTACTTGTGAAAAATAAGCTTTAAAACAGCACACATTGTTAATTTTTGCACCCCAAAATGCCATTTGTTCAATTAACAAGAAATTCTGAGTTCAAAGATTCCAATTTCAAGATACATGCTCATGCATACATGTATATACCAACTGATATCTATTTCCTTCTACTCTTTTAGTTTTTTTTTTTTTTTGGAGGGAGGGGGTGGCCTTCTGTTATGAACATCAACACATCATCACCAAGCTTTGAATTCATGACTCCAGCTTTGAAGTGGAAAAATGAAGAGAGAACTCCTTGAAATGGCCATTAAAGTTGCATCTAATGCATCACATAGCACTAGCGGTACTGCACCGGCGTCGAGATATAAATTACTTTGTAGCAGCTAGAACCTGTTGAAAGAAGCATTAGAGGCACCAAGAATTAACTTTAGAACATGACTTAACAATGGAAGAAACAAACTATTTAGTTCTGAATCAAGTTATGATATACAGTAGAAGCTAGCATATAAGGTTTTGAGGCCTAGACAAGAGTGAAAATCTTTACATTTAATTATTCGTTCTCGGCGTGCATGAGGTTGTGACTGAATCCCCGAATCTACGACCGACGTTTTTGGCATGTAATTGTTGATCATTCAGGGATTAGGAGAAAAAGATTTTCAGTTTTTAAATTGTGCCGGCAAAGGAATAAATAAAAGTCCAGTACCTCTATGTATGAATGACTGAAGATGGAGTCCGAGCGGAGCTACTGCCGTCTTCCATCCTATTGCCGAGAGTCATGCCTTCGGCGGTGAGGCTTTGCTCCAAGTTTAGTTCTTGAGTCGTAGGAAGTATTACCTTATCGCCGCCTGCATTATCATCATGACCAACATTGTGATCCAAAGGTTCTGCATTCTTTCTCATTTCTATGTCAATTTTCTCTTTCAGTTCAGCTGGAGATTTATCATGTGGATCAACTGGATCAATCTCATGATCATCTTCTAGTATCCGCGAACGGAAATCGTTCGTAGAAGGTGGGATTTTCGTTAAAAATACGTCTCTAATGTTCCTTAGTATTCCTTTGTCGTACGGGTTCTCCTTCTTATCATATCGGTATCGAAAGTTTTCATAAGTAGTCTGCATTATACATGAGAAGTAAAAATGTGATTTTCTTAGAAATTTAAGCAGTTCTTCAATACGAACACATACGTCGAAAATTTATCCATTTCAATCTCAATTAATAATGTTGACAGAAAGAGAATACATGATAAATCCATTGATACTGATGATTAGAGTTGAGCATAGACATTATACATATATATATATAGAGAGAGAGAGAGAGAGCTTAATATACTGCTACCCCTCAACCCTGCATCTCGACATTGGCTCCTTAACATGTGCGTCGCAAGGTAACATTTATAGGCATTGGAAATACTTAATGCGCCGACCCCAATTAATTTGGGACTGAGGCGTTGTTGTTGTTGCTGTTGTTGTTGTACTGTCACAACGGCGATTAGTGAGTAATAAACATATGCAGATCCAAGATGCATTGAACATATGATAGCAACTATTAGAGATACTGATGTAAAAAAATCAAATCCAATGGTGTCCAAGTTATCTCATGACTGCTTTTTTCATTCCCTTTTTATTTATTTATCGATAAATGTTGACAAGAAGATGGTAGACTGAGGATGAATAAACTCTACCTGATTTGTGCAGATGAGAAAGGTGTGAAAAACTGCGAGGCCGCCTACGAACCAGACAGCAATGAAGCAGTATATCATGAGAATTACTGATGGTATCTCACTTGATATTGTCCTCCAAAGCGAATCATGCTCGTGTTCTTTTCTGGCGCGATTGTGACGATGTTGTTCGATTATGTTGATCCAAGAAAATACAAAGACATAGATGCACAGCAAGGCCGAGGTCAATGTAAACATGAAGAAAAACCGATAGTTGCGCTGCATTATTCAGGTGAACATATATAGATGAGGCACATTAATTAGTATTTGTTTCTGAAACCATTTACGAGATTCAAACTCGATATAGAGATTAAGATTACTTACAATTCCAATGCATTGGCCTACCCAGGGACAATGGTGATCGAATCTCTGAACGCAGTTGTTGCAGATTGAGCAATGTGATGCGCGGGGCGGTCGGTAAAGTAGACAAGTTTCGCAGTACTTAACTTTCACAATATGGCCATTTACGACGACATCCTTCGTTCTAGGCAGTTTCAAATGAGGGGTTCTCCCATTCACCCACTCCATAGATGGAGTAGTATTCATATGAAGTTCTTCATCCAAATCATTAGGTTGCGACGAGTTCCTCGGGACAATGCCGGGATCTCTACAAGATGTCAAGAATAGAAACATCAAGTCCTGCATATTTCACCCAGGGGACCAAATTCAGTTACAATTACCATTGTAAGCAAGTTTAAACTTAAAGCATGCAGAATACATATATTCAAACAATGCAACAAGATTTAAATTTCTCTTCCATACTATGTTCAGATCAATCCATTTTTCCAGCAAGTACTACCAAAAATTAGACCATTTCGCGCAAACCTAAGATGTTTCGTCGATAATGTGATTGTCAATCTTTTATCTTTGGCCGGAAAAGTTTGAATTAACTACAGCATGACTGATCAAAACATATTGCATTCTTCTGCAAATTACCAAATGTGTTAAGTTACTTAATCAAAGTTTTATGACTATCTGCAAGAAACAAGGTGACGATATAAATAAATATCACGACGCCTTGTGAAAAATTAACGCAGCATGGACGAACCACATAAAATTCAAAAATATTCAAGCAACGCGCGCAAACAGTTGAGGCAGCGAGGAATTTCATAGTGAAAAAAGAAAACTTGAACTGCTAATAGAGAGTAGGAAGAAAGAACTAACCAAGAACATGAGTATGGAAGCCGCGAATAGCGCTTGGGTACCGAGTTTGTGATTAATGTCTTTGATCTTCATAAGAACAAGAGAACAAAATGCTACCAAAGGACCTACAATTAGCAGTGTGGACAAAACTATTGACGCCGCATCGGGACCAAATATAAATCTCCCGCCGCAGCAAAATCTCTGAAATACCCGAGAAAACTCGCAGGCATATATTAATTACTTCTAATACAAATACACAGCTGAGCTGATATTCAAATAATTAACATTGATATTCATTGGTGATCATAATAATCAATGTATACTAATGCATTTTTATTTTTTTTTTTCTTATAAAGCATAATTAAGATATTGGTGATCAAATAACACTTATTTGAAAAGAATGAAATCCAATGGAGATCATATATAATAAATAGATCACAAATGCAAATTAATATGCAAGAAAACAACAAGGAAAACTCACATTGTTGCCCTTCCACACTTGGTAAAGCCTCTTAGATTTCGGCGAAGCCATGCACATAAGAAGAAGAAGAAGAAGAAGAGTAATGGTTAGAGAAACAACAACATATGTAAAGAAAGTTGGTTGAATTGTGTATCAAATGACAGCTCTGGTGCGTGTGTGCACAGCATTTTCTGTTGACAGATGATCCCAACAACGTTGTGACTCGCTCAGGCGGAATTTTCAATTTCCTGCCTATAAGAGCTGTCCACGAGCACCTTGAGACACGGGCACACACAGATCCTAATGTACATCACGCAGGTTGAGGCTGTGTGGGCGGCTCCTACGGTAAAAAGTTTTAACCATGGTTAGCCCACACATATGCGGACGTGATAAGTGCGCCTAAAATGCGTCACGCGCGTGGCTCACTTTGCATAGCACTTGTGGTTTTTCTTTAACACTTAAAATAATGCAAGAGTATATTTACTCTTTAAAGTAAAACTTTCTAACCAATGTGGAGCCAAAAAGATTTCCCTTTGAAACTGTCCAACACGTTGGAGTGTGACTAATTACCCATTGTTATTCTAGTATTTTCCATTTTCTATTTCTCTTTCATTTCTTACAGCACTTTTGCTTGTCAAAACATTTTTTTTTTGTATAATTTTGCATGTTCATTGTGAGGCCATTTTAGTTGTTTTTTTGTTTCTTTATATTACCCTCTTTTTTACCCCATATGTGATTGTTCATAATTCAATTATGCTATTACTTATATAGTGCACTTTTTTTTTTTTACTTGTAGACAAGTGTTTTTATCTATTGAATTGAGTTCTTTTTTTTTTTTTGTCAAAGAATTGAGTTCATTAGAAAGGTCGGATTCATATAGCTGACGCCGCCTAATATGAAATTGCAGCTGACATTAGTGTTGAAATTTCCTTCAGTATGAGCAAAGTTATAATCCTAACCCGAGCATAGAGTGACTACGATTAAGAGGGCCACCACAATACGCCCACCTAAAACAGCCAGAGTAATCCAAAGTTATTATTATTTGACAATAAAGAAATAAATAAAACCAAAGTTATTATTATTATGAAAAAAATGTGATTGACTAGTATATCTTTAAATTGATTCAAAATTCCAAATTTTATTCATAATATTTCCAAAAAGCAGATAGTACCTGATTTAATTTTTTTTTTATCAAAGACCTGATTTTATCTTTAAACAATTTAAACAATGTCTAAAAATGTCGTGCACCACACTTTGCACAACTGTATGACAGCAGAAAGACAAACTGGTTTGAGTCCAACTGGCTTTTAAAGGATATATATATATATATATATATATAAAAAAACCAACTAAGAGAAACAAAGCATGAGCAGCTCTCACGTCGTTGCACCCAAAGAAATATTCCATAAACGACAGTTCAGAGAATCAAAAGCCAACCTCTCACATATACCCTTCTTGTTACAAGATGATTCTCAAACATTTTTCATAAATTCCAAGGCCATATTAGAAGATCGATCGACCTCGATTATCACAGTTCGAACATCCCGAAGCCTCGAGGCAGATCGGAGAGTTTCCGCTTTGGGAGAGTCATAATATTGTACGACGTGCGTGGCTCGCTTGCAGGAGTGCGAGTTGTTAATAGGAGCTTGAGTAGATGTAGAAAGTATTGAGAATCACTAAGCAAGCAAGATATATTTAATGTGATACAACAACAACAACAACATAGCCTCAGTCCCAAATTAACTGGGGTCGGCTACATGGATCAAACTTTTCGATAACTAGACAATTAAGCACAAAGCAATCTATGACTATATTTTGCTAACTAATGAACAGAAGGTAGAGCTTTAGCTGACTCCCAAAATTTCTGACAGTTCTTCCTCCCCTTGTGTTCGAAAACCGAAACCTAGAAAAAGAGAATTCGAATTAATATGAATACGTTAGGGAAGAAAACGTTGATGCGATGGGAGTCTCCTAGGCTTCCGAAAATGCGAATCCCATTTCAAAGAAGACAGAAGTAAAGGTTTGCCAACTCCTAGTGCAGTACCGGAGTTTGATGAGAAAAATTGGCTCTCGAGCTAAAAGAAGAGATGAATGGATTTCACTTTTACCAAGCGACGAAATCATTTTAGATAAAGAGAACATTTTACATTCAACAAAAACAAACACATAGCGTACCAAAAAAAATAAAAAATAAAAAAACAAGCATATACCTTTTTTATGGAAGTAGATGCGACCTGAATATAAGGGGATACGTACAGCACCATCCACTGCTCCAGCACTGCAACAAATGAATGAAGTGACTACGGAAGTATCGAAAACAATAATTGGAACAATATTTAAACAACTTGAGCTATTTAAAAGACCAATCAACAGTTCCTCCGTTTGAATCTTCAAGGAAAGACAATGATTATTTATTTAAATAAATCAAACTATAGTGTCTGAGTCGAGAGAACAATAATAGAAACGAAAAGTAACTAATTCCAATTTTAATATACCATCTATTTGACAAGGTTCAGACTACAATGAAGAAAGTTTTCCACTCAAATCAAACAACAACTAAAAATAATATCGGAGGGGCGGTAAAGAAAATAGCACAAAATAAACCAGTAATATCATCCATGGGCAATTCCTTTCCATGTTCTCAAAAAAAAGGAAAAAAAAAAGGAAAACATTGCAAGATACATAGGTGGGACGTGGGATTGGATAACCTTTTCTTTACTCCTTTCGCCAATAGAAAAGGAGGGATACAACTGAGGCATCAAACACTTAATTTGAAAATGTATATATCGAAGATTTATAAAGTAATAAGAACAATTTACTGACACAAGCACTCCGACATTGGACGGTGCAACCAAACTTAGTCAAACTTAGTCAAAAGAATTGGTAATTGACGCAACCATAAAATGCTAAAGTTGAATCCTTTGCCTTTATTTTGTGAAATATGAAAGTTACAAACTGCAGAGTGAACACCCTGAGACATGTTGCAGCAAAATTATACAAGTCATACAGATATATAAGCATAAAAGATCATCTCACCACAGAAAGCAATGGTCCCTGCTTAAACTTATTGTGAAAGGAAAATGACAGCGGTTTTGGATTCTCTCCGGGCCCCCTGATAAACCCACTGAAATTATAAACAAAAAATGGCAGATTAGACAATGACTTGAGACAATAATCAAAGAGGTGAAAAAAAAAAAAGTTAATAATAAAGCAAACAATAAAATAATGAGAGAAGTTTTAAGAGAACTAGAAACTAACACTAGTGAGGCCAAAACAAGAGGAGTCCTCCGAACATCATATATGGATATCAGACCACTATAAGCCTCATCACCACCGTTGTATGACAGCGCTAATCTCTCTCCTGAAGCATCCCAAGCAATCTTCTCAATGCCATGGCTACATGGTATAGAAAAAGTTGCATCAGCAGTTATAAGGACAGTCCTGAACACGTGCTAATCAATTATGTAATTCTGTGCATTTAACAATGTCATAAGCATGAAGCATGATGACGTTCTGATGACATGCCAAAACAAGCATGAGTAATTGCCAACAACAAACAAATTATAAATGGGTTCGAGTCTCAAAGGGAGCAAAAAAAAAAAAAACCTGCAACAAAACCAATAACATCAAAGAGGGAGAAAGAAATGGTTTTAAATGTACCTGCCAGTCAAGGATACTATATCAGGTAGCTCGATTGGTAGCAGGTGTGCATCTGCAAAAGTGACAAGGATCTTCATAAATGCATAAATTCATATATTTAAGAAGGGAAGCACAAAGGGAACATTATTTCAAAACAAATTACAGTGCTAGAATTCCCCCAAATCATTTTGCTAACTAAGTACACTGAAATAAATAAAACTAATTCCATTTTGTTGAAGAATTGCTTATGCATGATGTAAATAGTAAATAACTGATTGTATTGATACAAAAATAGGCAAAGATGGCGTCAAGAAAAAAAAAAAGGCAAATATATATTTTTTAACTAAGAGAACATTTTTGTTTTGAAAGCGCGCCATCAAATGCATTTAAATTGAGTGAAGTGGAAGGGTTTGATCCATATAACTGACTCCAACTAATTGGGATTGAGGCTTTGTTGTTGTTGTTGTTGTTGTTGTAGACAGCATTTTCGGAAATGTCAATAAACATGTTAGAGAAGTTACAGTGAGACCTTCTAATATTTACATTTAAGTGTTTTCCTTGTAGAAGTTAAGTGAAGTAGAAGTTCTCAAAGAATTTGTTTTCATCTTCCCCGATTTCAGTTTTTAGACCATTTAAAAAAAATATTGGCAATATCATGCAGCAAGACGTGCTTAGAATAGCAGAATATCCTCGAGGAAATAAACACAAAATTTATTGTCTTGAAGCAACAGATTACCAACCCAATGATGGCGGCCTAGATGCAAAGTGAATTGAACCCAATGTTAAAGACTCTGCGAAAGCAATCAATATCATACGCCCATCTGGATCCCATGTTGCTCCCTAAAAATCAGATGCAGATAACAGAAGGTGTATATAGCATAAGCGCATGCACCAAAACGAAATGCGGGAGTTTTAATTACCGTGACAAATCCACCAGATGAAGTCCAACGTTCTGATGTCCACGTGTTTGTCTCCCAAAGGTAAAATGTTCCATCACTGTAGAATCCCATCATTTATATTATACTTCCAGAGCTGAAATAATATTTGATTGCAGCTAACCAAATAAAAGTGGCATTAATTCAAATTCAGCAGATGCCCTTACAACTTTGCCGTGAAAAAGTAATCTCCCACAGGCGACCACTTCAGCAATGAAATTCCACCCAATCCACGTCTTATAGGTGTTCCAACTCCTGTTGATTCATAGCTTCAGTCATATTTGACAAATCATAAAGCACTAAGAGTTCCATTCGCTAGTCACTAGACACACAAAATTAAAGAACCAATTGTACATTAAATACCTTGAGCAACATCCCAAATGGTGAATGATGAGCTTTCATGTGAGGCAGATGCCAGATATGTGGAGAAAAATTAAGGATGTATAAAAGTGGCCACATTAGGAGAGAACAATTCAACCTCGAATGAGGTAGCTATTCAAAAAACCAAGATTAGGCATTGGAAAGGTCAAGGGAAAAAATGAAACGTTGAAAGCAAGAAATACAAGAAAGGATATCTTCCATCAGGACTCCAAGAGAGTGAGCTGACTAGCTCATCATTAGGGCTTCGGAGAAAATCAACCAAAGTCCAACGAACACCTGAGCTCCTAGACAGTGAACCCACAAAAGAAGCAACTCCAGATCTCACAGATGCAGCATTTCCAGGGTAAGAAGCAGACCAAATGCAAATCCCACCCCTGAAGAGGATTAAAAATCCAACGATAAAAAATTAAGGGATGAATACAGAATTAGTCAACTCGATAAATTCAAGTTCAAGTTCAGAAGCATCATTTTAGTTACAATGCTTTAAATGCATAAAGGTTAACTGATTTTCAGTAATGATTTAGATTTAGCAGCACCATTTAACGTATAGTGCTTTTAAATCAACTGGTTCAAGATAAATTAACTTGTCTCTTGGTGTTAATTAAGCTTCACAGAAAGCAAAGCATGATTCCCAGGTAAACCTTCATCTCTATAATTAATGATAAGGGAGTTGGCCCTGAATATTCTGACTTACAATGAATCAGATGAAAATAATGTTAGAGGCAAATGAAAACTCAGACACGTGAAGTGTTGTATTGCACGGTTAGTGTGAAATAGCTCAGACATAATGAACAAAAGGGGGGATAATATAAAATAATTAAGCGAGAGTGGAAATGTTGTAGTATTAAGATACTTGCTTGCATGCTACAGAAAGAGTCCTCCCGCAATTGGGCCTCCACCCAATGGCTTTTACATCTCTTTGTGAATCACTAGTCAAAATGCATGGGTCCTTGCCATCTGCTCACAAACACAAAATAAAAAACTATAGGATAAGCTCATAGTGCCAAAAATAAGATCCTTGAAAAGAAACAATAGCGAAGTGAACAACAAGGCCTCCTTCCTACATATAAGAAGGTACGTTACAGACCAGAATCCTCATAGTCACGGATAAAAACTTGGTTAGGCCCAGCAATAAATGCTAGAATATGCTTGTGTGGGTGCCAGCTTACTCCTTGAAGATCAATTTGTGCTAACGAATTTTCCTATAAAACATCTCACGGTAAACATAAAACACGATTAGTACGGATTGCAGAAACATAAGAAAGGTTTCTTACAATAATTGACAAGGCATTAGAGGGCAAATAACAAACCTAGTCGAGTATGGCAACAAAATAACTAGGCAAAACAAATGAAAGCTCCATAGAGACAGGACAGATATGGAGTATCCCTAACAGTTAATACACAAAACCAGCATCACAATTAGGCAAAAGCAACGGGGAAACTATTGGTTATTAGTAACTCACATTTTAAACCAAGTTTATAGTGATCTAAAACCACCAAATGCATGCATAATAAGTACAAGGAATACAATGAAAAGGTAAAACAAGGATTGTCACAACAAAACATTATCGCCATCAAGAGAATGCACACATAAATTGGCGTTCAACGATGATTTCAAAAGGTCTAATATGCCAAATAAAACCCATAAAAACATTAAATCTCTACAAAAACAACATAAGGTCCTAAGAAAAATTTATGACCAAAACAACGATACAAATAGATTTTCCAACATCAGGCTATCAACACACGTTCACTCAATAAAACCTTATGCTCCTAACAAATAAACTAATGAACTTTAAATAACTGCGCCCTAGGTGACGAGAGACTACTTTAAGTTAAAAATTTCCAAAAAAAACTATTAAGTCAAAAAATTTCCAAAACATTCACGAACTAAGCTGCAATCATAATTTAGGTCATACAACCCGGACGGGTCAACCCAATAGTTAGGGTGAGCTTGGGATTGTGTGGGTTAGGCACACAGTCCCAGGTTCGATTCCCCGCAGCGTCAAGAATGTCTAGGCCATTAGGGTACACTCAAGCTCATTGCAGCAGGGCCTCGTGGAAAAGTCGGGCTCACCTAGATATCCACGGATATCCCCCAAAAACTGAGCTTGGGCCATACTAAAATGAATCCCCCGCAAACTGAAATCGAAGCTCAAACCACTGTTTGAAGGAATTGCGGCCTATCATAATTTAGGTCATACTATCTCAATCAAAAGAATTTCCAACACATTCATGAACTAAGCTACAATCATATTTTAGATCATAAGACCTAGACTCGAACGCAGTGATAACAACGCAATTATCTAAATGAACAAGTAGAGTAAAAACTGAGCTCACATTGCGGCCGGGAAGCGAAAACCACTGCTTGAACGAATCGCCGACGATGGACCGCAGCTCGCCAAGCAAACCACCGCTCACTCTCAGACCGCCATTGCCTTCTCCATCTCTGCTTCCCCTCTCATTCACTAGCAGAAGATCGGACTGGAACTGAACGGGACTGAAAACAGTTCCGAGGATTTTCGCGTACGTTTCCTTCGCCGCATCGTCGGACAGGCTTTGATGAGTAACTGCACAACAACAACAACAACAGACTGAATCACGAATCGATCGAACTAGAACAAATGAAGCGAAAACCAGATTGAATGCATCGATCGAGAGATTGAGAGACGGAGATTCTGGTTTCGTACTCAAGTCTCGATTGATTTCGCAGACGGTGACCGATCCAGGCGGAGGAAATGAGGGCATTTCGTCTCCAGATTTCTAGGGTTTCGGACCGAACGAATTTTGAAGTTTGAAAGCGCACACGCAGATGGCGTCAACTTCGCTGCAGACCGAATGAGTTTAAACCCCCCAAGAGCGCCCTGTCAAGTTTTTGGGGGTTTTGCTTTTTTAAACCTATGTAACTAACTCGTTAATTTTTCGTGTTATAGTGTCAACCCGACTAACCATTTACATGATATATTATTCAATTTATTATATATGTTTGATCAATTTCACGAAAAGTGACAAGTTTTACGCTGGTTGTCAACCTATCGCAACACTCCTCCATTTTTCAAGAATAGAAAATGAGCTTGAGATTTTCCTCCCCCACTTTTCGGATATAAAAAATGAGTTTGGGAACTCCCTTACCCATTTTTCGGTATGAAAAAATGGGCGTCAGAGTCCTCCTTTATTATATAAGTTTGATCCATGTAGCCGACCCCAGTTAATTTGAGAATGAAGCTATGTTGTTGTTGTTGTTGTTGTATTATTCAATTTATTATTGGTATGAAAAAACCACCACCAAAACCGCAACCAAACCGACCGCGGTTTGCGCGGTGGAAGGAGGCAACTAGTGAGAGGCGGCGGCGACGATGGCTGGTAGGTGGCGGCGACGACGACTGGTGGGAAGCGGCAGTGACGACGACTAGTGGAAGGCGGCAACGGATGGCCTCAACTGGTGGAAGCGAATATGTTTAGGATCTTGAGATGGAGATGAAAAAATGAAATGGTTGTTGTTTATATTGGTTAAGGTTAAGTTGTTTATATTGGTTAAAGTTTTAAAATGTGAATTAAATAAATTTACTAAATTACATTCGGTTTGATTTGGTGAACCGCAGTTTTTCAGAATTGAAAACCACCACCAAACCGTGATTTTGCGATTTTCAAGTTTTTCAAACCGCCCCCAAACCGCGAGTTTTAAAAACCAGACCAAACCATACGGTTTGGACGATTTTAGGGAAACCGATGCCCACCCCTAATTTTAACTGTCATGCTCATTTGACGAGGATTTTTTAGTCTATTTTTCTTTCTTTATTTATCTAGACTTAACTGATTATTCCAAACTTGAGCCGAATTGGCCCACTAAAGGGTAAAACTCTTCCAGCTGCAATACTTATTTCTTGTTAAGACTTTTAAATTCCCATCCATGAGGTCGACACAACTTATTTGAAATTGAGGCTTTATTGCATTGCAATTGTTTCTTAAACTTGAAAACTATTTGATTTTTTTTCATGTATCATACTATTTGATCTACAATTCAGTGAAGAACTAAGATTAACTGATAATTCTAAACATCGATCAAAAAAAAAAAAAAAAAAAAAAAAAAAAAACTGATATTTCCAAACAAAACATGGTCATTTTCATTACATGGAATAACAGTAAAAACAAACAAATTACACCATTATATCTCCTTTTTAGCCTTTATTTGCTAAAGTACTGGCCTTCCTAGTTAGTCTAGTGTAATAATACTAGAGGTGCTCTGCCGATTAGATTATCAAAGAACAATCAAAATCTAACCAAGCAAAGGAAGAACAACTGGTTTTCTAATATATATATATTTATCACCTTCAGTTTCCTAAAGCACTGGCTGAACTGATGTATAAAAATCATCACCATTAAAGGAAAATAGAACCTGAAAATGACAAACAAATAGTACACCAGTTAACAAGACAATTCAAGACTCCACACCATTACATAATCTATTCGTCGGCGAACAAGGGCACAAGCTTGCTTCCTTCAATAATCAGACAGCTTTGAAACAGCTTAGTACCTCAAGCTTCCGGCATTAGCAGATATATTAATCAGAAAACTTGAGAAATATGTTTTGAGAAGAAGTAACCTTTTTGATCAAGCCTCGCCAATTTGTTCTCGCACTCATGCTGATGTAACACAAAGAAATGCTCCGATGTATTGGTCGAAATTTTCTTTCTCCATTATAGTCGATTCATGTGGGCGCACCAAAAGAAGTGAATCATTTTATGCTAAACGATCATTGTTGCCATCCATACTGTTGATGTGATTTGTTACCCATCATGTTGGGACCTCTACCGCCACTGGAGCCCCCATACTGACCTCCTTGAGGATGATTTGAAGCATTAAATCCATAACCACTGCCACTCCCTCGAGGGCCAGCACCGGGCATGCCGCTTGCAGGGTAAGGGGGGCCTCGTCCTTGTGGAGGATATGGACCGCTGTTGTAGCCTCCTCCTTGGCCTCCACGGTTCGGATTATATCCTCCACTGGGATTCCCACCCTGCGGGTATCTGTTTGGCCCTCCAGATGGTCCGCGAGGCTTCCCATAGTGGTGGCCTGGTCCAGTAACCACGGGAGGTGGGTTACTATGCATGCCCTGGCTAGGTCCTGGCCGAAACTGTGGATGCACTTGACCAGTTTGTTGGATGGGAGGAAGGCGTGAGTGTGGTGGTGGATGCTGTAATTTCTGACGTTTTGCTGCTTCTTCATGCTGTCTTTGCTGCTGTCGCTTTTTCTTTGTCTGAAACTCATGAGAGGACTCGTATTTGGGTAAGCTGCCCAGTAAAAATATGACAAGTTAGAACACCAATGACAATATTGAGGATATAAAAAGTTTAAAGATCTGCAAGGAAAATTTGACAACAACAGCCTATAGAAGATACTAAGAAAATGAATCCTTACCTCTTAGGATCACAGGGCAAGGGATCTGTCCAGAAATATTCAGCATCCAGTGCATCTTTGGCAGATATTCTCTGCATTGTCAATGAATGAAGCAAAGGATTGATGATAAAAAAAAGGGAGAACTTTGATTCTAAGTATAAATGCATATGTATATCACACTAAACAAAAGCAGTTCCGAAAAGGCATGCAAAAGATGCTCAGAAATCACATTCATGCTGTACATGCCACTAATTGAACTCACTTTAGGACCCCACTCTATATGAAATCGGTTGTACAGTATTAGTATCTAAGCAATTAGTAACATTTGCAGATACAAAGCCTAATATATGTAACCAAAAAAAGCCGGACATATATATATGATAGAGCTCATCTCTCTGACAAGAAAAATGAATAAGCTACTTTTATGTTTTTGCATGGTATCCTCAATAAGTGAAGTAGATAAGTTTTCCTATTGATCTTTTGATGGGAAACCAAAGATGCAGTGAAAACTACAAAAAATAAAATAAAACTGATACCTGAGAAGGATCGAGAGTTAGCATCTTTTCCAGTAACTCCACAGCATGGCGATCAAATCTAAAACAAGAAGAGAATTAAGGTTTTTTAGCTTATTTTTACCATGTAATTCATTATCGGTTAAGACAAATCAGTACTTACTGTCTGAAAACCTCTCTGACTCTTCTCTTCATTGGTCTTGTTGGTTTAAAATTGTTGTACCAAGAATACTTGGAAACACCTGGCCAGTTAACCTCATCAGGAGCACCACAAAGCTCGAAAATCTTGTTTAGTTGCTCGGGCTGCAGCATGATAGCATATTGGTGATGAACTTGGCAATAGCAAGCATAAAAGTTATCAGATAATTAAAACAACTCCGTAACCGAACAGACAATCAGGACTACTCAACATAGAAAGGCCAGTACAAACAATGTCCATTAATATAACGTCCTTGACAGACTGACAAGTAAAAGACGGCTACATTAAGCCAATCAAAGAACCACATAAGGTAACAAAACAGTAAAGCAGGTTTATTATTAACATTACAAAACCTTGAAACCATAGAATTCATTAGCAATCTAAAAAATTGTCAGACATTGAAACATGGATTCCAAAGCTGAAACAGATATAGTTGAATGATATAAGACCATTCAACCTAAGAGATAATCATGGTAACAAAAAGAAAATTGAACTTGATGTTTCTTCACCGTGTAACATTCACTTCTATAAAGTATAGCTGGTCTAATTGTGGTCCTATAAAAATTTTCTTTTAACTTCGTAGGAATATTACTATCACAAATCGCACTTATTGCACTCCTCCATTTCCTACATCTAGCTTGAATTATGTGTGGCAAAATATTACCATCATTTTGTATGATTTATCTTAGATACCTAAAGTGGTTCACCTTAGGAACTTCTACTTCCCCTCAGTTTACCACTCCATCGACTTGATGTCTAGTGTTCCTAAACTCGCAACGCATGTATTCAATCTTCATCCTACTCAACGCAAAGCCTTTAGATTCTAATGTATTCCTTCGAAGTTATAATTTCCTATTCACTACATCTCTTGTTTCATCTACAAGGGCAATATCATCTGCAAATAACATATACCATGGTATATTTTCTTCAATATGCCTAGTTAATTCATCCATAACTAAAGTAAAGAGATATGGCTTAAAGTCGATCCTTGAAGTAGTCCTATTGTAATGAGAAATTCTATTGTGGTTCCTCCAAATGTATTTATACTCATTACAACTCTTTCGTACATATCTTTAATAGTGTCTATGTATCTAGCAAGCACTCATTTTCTTTCTAGAACCCACCAAAGAACATCTCTAGGATCTCTATCATGCTTTTTCTAAATCTAGAAGTATTATATGAAGATTTTTTTCTATTCTCTATAATTTTTCATCAACCTTCTCACAAGGAAAATCACCTCCATAGTGGAACTTCTTGGCATGAAGCCAAATTGATTTTTTAATATTGTTGTTTCTCTTCTTAGCCTATTGTCAATTATCATCTCCCAAAGTTTCATAGTATGACTCATAAATTTAATTCCTCGATAGTTTGAACAATTTTAATGTCTCTTTTGTTTTTGAAGATTGGTACAAGGGTGCTTCTTCTACATTCCATTGTCATTTGGGACGATTGGTAAAAGGCTAATGACAATTAAGTTTGGTAATATAAATACATACCCAACAACAAAATCTTACATAATCAAGGTATATAAGGACCTAAGGCTTATTAGAATACTTAGAATATATTGAATATTGATTATAGTGACTCATAGAAAATTATAGTTATTTAAGGGCCTATTTATGAGTAAATGAAAATTTAGGACCCTCTGATTAAATTTTTTTGTCCACCTAGGCGTCGTCTACGCACCGCCTCACCTAGGTTAGCAAATTCACCAAGGGATTGCCCAGGTGCCTTGCATCCTTGCTTTAAACAAGCATAGGCGCACGCCCACACACGCGAATTTCACATATTCCCTATCAGTTCAAATTTATGATTGCAGTTGATAATTGAACTACAAATACAGCCCATGACGACTTGAGAAGTAACCTGACCTCATCTTTTCCAGGCAATATTGGTTTTCCTTGAAGAAGTTCCGCAAAGATACAGCCAACGGACCACATGTCTACAGCAGGACCATATTTTGTGGTGCCAAGCAGCAACTCTGGAGGTCTATTGAATCAAAAGGATATAAAAGACTATTAGAAAGCACTGAGCTTGTCTGGAAAATCAAAATCAGTCGATAGTACTCATATCATTTCTGCTTACCTGTACCATAAAGTAATAACTCTATTTGTGAGGTTAGCATTGTGATCATTAGAAAATGATCGAGCAAGACCAAAATCTGCAAGCTTCAGATTTCCCTCATTGTCAATTAGAAGATTAGACCCTGGGACAAAAGATGATACATGAATTACATTCCAGATTTTGATATTAATAAAAAGTAAACAATATAAAAGGCATCAATGGATGATGGCCTTGGGTCTAAAACCACCTTTGATATCACGGTGAAGTACTTGATTGATGTGACAGTAATGAAGCCCGGTCAAGAGCTGCCGCATGTAACACTGAGCCAACAAACAATAGAAAGATAAGAATATAAAATTGTTAATAAATTAAAAAATTCATATAATTATAATTTGTTAATTTGGGACTCAGGCTATGTTGTTGTTGTTGTTGTTGTTGTATATAATTATAATTTCTGACACCAATGATACCTTAATCTGGGGAACTGAAAATCGCATTCCAGGACGATCAGAAAGACCTGTTAAATCATGGTCCATGTACTCAAAGACCATGTAGATACCACCTTTATATTTGTTACCATCTGAAACTCTCGAGAACAAGTGACATTGTTAGAAAGTTCAAATGAGTTAATAACACATATTTAAACTTAACAGCAACTTTATGACTCTTATTGGCATGAAGAATTTAAAAGTCTTCTCAAACGTTATCAAATATAAACAAATAATAAGAGTAAAAGATCAAAATAGAAAATTTTGAATTATGCACCACCTACCTGACCTTCCCGGTTCATCCTTTTCGGGACCTACACAAATTACCACATAAAATGAGCAATCCCAATAAGATCATAGTGAAAATAGCAAATTAGTCCAGAAAAGAATGAATAAGAAATACACCTGTAGAGGTTACAATTTCTTTTAACTTAATGACATTCTCGTGATGCAGCTTCTTTAAGATTTTGATCTCACGAATAGCAGTAATTGGGAACTGCGGAAACAAAATTACAATTATTAAAAGTGTTTTTCAAATAAGCGAAGAGTGAAATAATGATATTTCAAAAGAGAAAAATATGCTTTGACAAATTATGAACGGGATCCATTTATTTTATTTCAATTGAAACAAAGAGAATAAAACAGAAGCAATACCCATAATCAAGTAATGCAGAAAAATCACTTTCATACATATAATCTAAAAAAGCGTACCCCTTCTCTTTCATTATCCATTCTTATTTTCTTCAAAGCAACAATTTCGCCTGTCTTGATTTCTCTGGCCATGTATACTTGGCTGCAATAATAAAGTCATGAAAAGAAAAAATACACTTAAACTGATGTCCACTCGAACATGCATTTGTCTTTTATTGAAGACCACAGATAACTGAGAAAAATAGCAGTGAACACAAAACATTCAATAAGATGCAACATAAAGAACATGACACATTAAACAATCCTTAAAACACAACATATGATAGTTTGTGCACCTTAAGCGAATAAGCATACGTATACAGCTTCTTCTAACTCAACGCCGTAATTTAATAAGGAAAGGACTCATTGTGGATGAATTGGGAATATAATGCAATGGTGAAACAATCATAAGAACACAGCATATGTAGGAAATCTTTTTTTCTCCATAAGCCGAGATAAATAAATAAAATAAAATAAAGGCTTCTAATTTTGTTTCTTTGTTTTTAGAGGAACTATATGACTTGTATTGATGTGTAAAATGTGACAAAATACAAAGGTCGATTTTATGCAAGTTGAGGTGAAAAGATTAGACAATTAATCCTTCAAGAATCACATAAAAATTACCATTAGCAATACAGACGTAGAAGCAATAAAGACGACTCTCCCTCTCTCTCTCTCTCTGGGTCCATTACAATGAACGTACGATTTGCAAAACATGGAGCCTCGTGAGTTATGACAAAGTTACGAGACTTATGAAGATGGACATTTGATTTTGTGGGCTACATAATAGATTAAGCACCCAACAAACCCAAAACATTGTGCAGAAAGAACTAAGAAAATCCTTATCTCCACCAAATCAAATAAGAAAATCCTCAGACAGATTAATATTCACTCCATGTTTGTTCAGCAGATACCTGACAAGCCAAAATGCCAATTAGCGTAATTCAAGAATGTTTTGCAAAACAAATAAAATATTTCACAAAAAACATAGTCCGTTGTCTAAAATTCTAAATCGATATCATACAATGGATTGGAGATCAGTGTCCATTACAGGCTGTGTATATAATTAAGGGAACAGCATGAAAATATTTGGTTCATCACATGTACAAAATTCTAAATGTCTGTTTGGTAAAGGAGTAGCACGGTCCTGAAAAAAAAAATGCCGCGCTTACGTGCAAACGCTTTCTAGTCTCACGGGTAGTAGCAAAAGCTTGCAGTACTCCTCATAAAATATTTTAAACTTCAACTCTTACAACTCCCACTACATTACAGACTTAATAAACCAACCTTAACCTTCTCTTATTCCCGATATATCAAAACAATTAATTCGCAATGGCTGAAATGCATCTCAGTTAACTATAATCTATAAATCAAGAAACATAAATGATTCTTGAATTTTACATCCTCACAATTAGACCTAAACATGCCCTAAAAACAAGATTTTTGTATGCAACAACAGCTTCCGATGACCAAAACAACAATTGCAACCAGAACGCTCCACGGATGACAAAAATTGAAATTACCATAACCATTACAACCATACCAAACGCATTTCAAAGACGGAACAACAATTGCAACCAGAACAAACAAGTTCCACCAAAAAAAATCGAATCTTGACCTAATTTTCGCGCGGCACTCACCCGTACGTCCCTTCCCCAATCTGCTCCAACTTCTCGAAACAATCGACGCTGCGAGACCCCCACGAAGGGCTTTCGTAGAGATTGAGCTGTCCAGGGGCCGCCAGAGCCATCGCTTCTCTTCTCTTCGCACGATCCTGCACGAAAACCGACTCTCGAACCGATCAATTAGGGTTTCATGGCAGATGCGTTGGTGAAGAAAGCAGTGAATTGAAGAGAAGAAATTAGGGTTTCGAGAAAAATTGGAACGACGGATTGTTGTTACCTGGAAAAGTGGATTTCGCGGAATGGAGGCGACGAGGATCTTCGCCGCGAAAACAAGTAACTTTCTGTATTTGTTTGGCGTGAGAAAAGAAAGTAAACAACGGTAGTTTGGTAAATTACAGGCGGTTCGGCATTCTCTCTCCTAATTTACAGGGGAAAAGCTAGGGTAATTTTGATGGGCACCGCTAGAGTGCCTCACATTGGGTGCCGACCTAATCGGATGACGTGCAATAGCGTCAAGATGTGTGCGTGCGAGTCTCGAGGCAAAGTGACTGAAGTGGGTTGCTTTTGCATTTTCCAACTTTGATAGGAGGCTTGGATAGGTGTCTGTTGATTTTCGTCGACATGCGTGTGCGCATATGCATACATCCCGAGGCAAGACGTGGGTGAGTGCAGGGTCCTATTGATATGTGCACCAAATTTATAGTATTTGGGTAGAAAAACTTTTTTTACTAAATCTTAAGTCGTTTTTTATCATTCAAACCCTACCCAATTGTATGAATGTTCTTTCAAAATCGAATCCACCATTTGTTATGTTGGTTGCGCCTTCATCCCGTAATGCGCGAGTGAAGCTAGTCCTTAGTTGTCTTGTGTGGCGGCCTTAAATCTTAAGGCAACCTTGGGTACCGCCACGTCGTCGGACACGTCACCAAGTTCTGCCACGTCATGGCTAGTTTATTTATGACACCCGACCTAACTGGTTGCTTACATATTTCCAACTAACCCGAGCTTAGCCAATTATTCTTCATATAATTAATAATGAATTTATTTAGCTAGTTAGTTAATATATCAAGTTTCATTATCATTCTACTGCATAAGTCTTTAAGTCTGAGTAAATTATGCAAATTTACAATCCTAAATAGTGGAAAACTCAGCAAAATGATACCATGTTTATAACAAAGGCAAAACAAGTACTGCAAGAGATCTGTATACATGTATTCAGTGTTATACGGTCCCTAAAACCCAGCAAAACATAAATATATACATATTGTAGTCAAACACGAGTTGACGTCAGTAACTCAGAGGTAGTCGCCTCGTGCCTCCTTGCCCTTGCTCGTCGAAGGACCTGCACTCAGTCATCTAACAAATACAATAACGAGTCTAGTGAGTAAAATCCTAAGAGAAGTCCACACAATATTCACGAATAAAATTGATAAAACTACAAGACATGCAAGTAATGCATCTGGCAACAGGAAGTCGTACTCACATGAATGTAGGCAGCATATGACATGCAAAAACAACAGCAACAGTGAATAATGTTACAACACAAAGAAATTAAGTAGGCTCGGAAGTAAAGCAATAGTAAATCAACAATCGAATAATACGATAAAACTCTCAACCTAAACCAGTCGGTATATCGATAAAACAAGACATGAATCGCATATATACTCGCAAGCTTACAGTGGTTGTAACGACCCGAAAATTTGACTTGTGCCACGTGTTAAGTCAGGGTCGTTTGTGGGATCCACTCGTCGAAATGCGTATGTCCGAATCTCGGGTGGAGACTCCGAGGTAATGTGTAATATCCAATTTGAGATTTTAATGTTAATTGTTGAGAAAAGTATATGCGGGGAATGCGGTGAATCGAAACACGAACGGGGACGCGCCTCGAGTCGCGTGCCGACGTGGGACCGAAATGTGGCTACAGTGGATTTATGGGGTTTTAAGGTGGACATTGGATACGCCTCGTGATACGTGTAGAGCGAGTATCGAGATTTTGAAATGATGCGGGTTGGTGCCTCGAGATGCGCGCTGCTCGATTTTCGAGGACACTTTTGATATGAAATTAAAAGAGAAAGAGAAATAAATAAATAAATATATTTCATTTCTCTCCATTGGATGTTGTTGTTACTGTTATGTGATAGCTTTATTGTTGTTCACTGCTTTGTGATGATAGCTATCGTTGAAATTGTTGTCGATTGAGTGGGTCCAATGGCAAGTGAGTCACGGTTACTGTTTATCTGCGATTCCCAATTGAGTGTACGTTGGGGGCACTTATCTGGGCCGTAGATATCTCATAGTCGCAAGGGTTAGGGCTGGGAGGCATAGGGCTCGTCCTAAACCCGAGTCTGCTGGGATTTTTCCGCGACTCAACGACCGGCCTTTTGGTCGGGACTCCTTGTTATTTGGCATCACTCATTGATGGATTGTTTACAGTCTTGTATATTCATGCGTTCTTTATTCCTTTCGTACTATTGGCATGAATTCGACTGCTTTGGATATTGTGAAATGTTGTATATATGTCCTACTTGGATTTACTTACAGGGCTCGTCATTCTTATGTTTGATCGAGTGCGAGCCATGACGACAGTAGCGAGAGGGAAGGCTTCATAGCTAAGTGACTTTTTGTATATTTTGTATTTACTCTCCTCTGATGATATTTATTGGGTTCCACAATTAGGTTGCCTAACTCCCTGATCTTTTTGTTGAGTTATTTAATGTATTAGTTGCTTCCGCTAAATATTTAAATCTTGAAAAATACTAATAACTCAACTTAAAATTTTGAAATTACTTGTAATAATGGATTGGAAGGCTGACTAGGCCTGCGTTGACCTTGCGAGACTGGCTCGGGGATTCACGTGGGCTTAGGCCGGGCGGGGCCCAATTTTATGGGAAATTGGGGCCGTCACAGTGGCTAACCCCAACTACTGTTAACGGGTGAACCCCTTCCATACGTTATTTCAAGTTAAGGGAACACCTTAATTCCCTCCCGAAAGTCGTAGATATATTCTACTGTCATCAACACGAGCGTTAAACACAAGTAACTCGTGCATGTAATTTAGCCACAATCAATATATACGCAAACAAAATTAGAGTGAAAACCCATGTAAACTCATACCCGGCTCGAACCCGGTTCGAATTTTAAATAGAGTTAAAAATATCTTTGATCAAAGAGTATATTAAACACTTACTGCTTATTAAATAAATTAACAAACATTAATCTTATTTAATACATATAAGATTTAATGTATTAGAGATATCATTTGATTGTAGAACGAATTAAATTTTATTTTTTATACTTTAGTAATTGTTTATAGGCATTAAATGTTTAATTAAATGAATTTGACGGTACTTATTCAAATTACATCACGCGAGATTATAATATGTAGGTATTTTAATATTTGAAAAGACTTTTAATATAAGGAATTAGTTTTCAAGATTGCGACAAATCCGAACAATCGGACAACCAGAAATAAAACAAGTATGGACAAGCTAGTCTTTACCGAATTTAAAATTGGGTCGGGTCTGGACAATGAATTTACTTGTTTATGACAGGGGTTGTCCAAACCCGAACCCGTTCGGACCTGAATTTTTGTCACCCTTACCACCAGCGGTCACCCATGAAATCTGATATCGATAAAACACGCCATGAATTATTTGAAGTTTTATAATAGGTATACGCACCTCAAAAGTCACGCTCCAACTTTTTCGAACTCCTGAATCCGACTTCGCCTAGCTCCCCGATACCCGAGCTACAGTCCCATGAAGTCCAATTTTATGTATTTAGTATGTTTATAGGTGGTTGGGTATATAATAAGTTGAAAAATATCAAAACATCCCTTAAATTGAGTTTTCATCTGTCAATAGCGTGCTAGAGGGTTGGCTTAGCGCGTTAAGTCAGTTATTCGAAATGAAGAGCAGTGGCACACCCAGACTAGATAGCATGCTAGCCAGTTTGGATAGCGTACTATCCGTGCTGAGTGAAAGAATTCTCAACTTGAGAATTCTGTCTCCAACACCCAAAATGGCTATCCCAGCCTTGTCAACCCATTCTCCACTCAACGAGGACTCCAAAAACTCCATTTACAACAGCAAAACAACGATTAAATTCAATTTTCCTGAAAATTTACTCAATCATCCAACTTTCCAATTTTCACAAAAAATCCAATTTCCATTAAAATCAGTTTAAAAACACAAATTGGTTGTTGTAATTGCCTAAAAATCTACTGAATATCACTTTGAAACAGCAACCTAAAATCAAATTTTGTTTTTGTCAAACTTCCCAAAAATTGGCTCATTTTCATGTGTAGGAGGTAGAGAAGATGATTCTCTTGAGTTTTGATGTCCTAAATTTGATCTCAAATGCTAAGATCCAGCTCCTAACTTCTCAAAATCCCAGCTTCGCCCTCTCTGATTTTCATGTATAGTTGAGTGGAATCATAATAAATCCTATTAAATTGTTGTATTTATACTTTTCTTATCTAATGTGCTATTCGTATCTCGAGAACTATCATAGGGTTCCTAATCAAGCTGTCCATATCTCCAGCGACATAAATCAGTGACACATCTTGCCTAGTTTCTTCAATCTAAGATCATCACTAGGTTCATCAAATGTCTAAATAAATTCCTATCCAAACTATAGGACAACCATTTATTTGATCAATTAAATTCACCTAGACATATAATTACATATGGTTAATGTGTTATCAAATACTTAACATATTTGCAGTCCCACTAACCCGTGACTACCCGTGACTACCCGGCACCCAGCGCCCCGAAACCCTACATGCATCTTGAGGTACGTCATATTTTACTTTATTTAATTAACTAATTTAGACTATGGTTTAATTAGACACCATATACTATAGTTAGCCTAGTCTAGCATCTCCGCGTAATTCCTACCTGATACCCGCGTCGACACACTTCCCAATGTAACTATTCATCACACCAACTCGCCTGATTGCAATGTACACACATGCGATGCAATATAATAAATAATGATTTTTAAACATCGCACACAAATAAACCATCATCCATAAATAACATATTCCTTTAGTTCTCATGTCCGAGTCAACAGAGTTGTCCACGTAACGCCCGAATTACAACCGTAAATCTTCGAAATTAACGTTAATCATAATTTAATTAATTTAGGCCATTACATCTTATGTGACAGATTGAATTTCAATCTGAACTTTAATCCGAATTTAGGCCCTGGTTTAGTATTTTTTTAGTTTCCAAACTCAAATTGATTTTGTTTTCACCAGTTTGAGTTTGAGAGGAAGGTTAAACAACTATACAAAATTGTTATATTTATGTGATTTTAGTATTTACGCATTACTATATATTCGTGTCGTTAATTACTTCCCATATATTCATTAACACAACAAAAATGTTGCTTTTATCTGTTCATGCTAACTAATTAATAAATTATTTCATTTGATGTATGATGTTTTGGGACTGAGGCTATGTTGTTGTTGTATTTGATGTATGATGTGTCACTTTAGGGATGTAAATGGGTGGGGGAAGGGAATGAAGTCCTAGTCCCCATCTCCATCCTCGTCTATTCCTTGCGGGGATGATTGGGTATCTCAATAACCAAATCTATCACTAGACCAATCTCACATTGTATCTCATAAGGATATGAATAATCATATTTTTTACATCATAAAATTCATATTTACTCGTATTTCTAAATATGGTTCCATTTAGAACTCGTTCTTCAAGGAGATTATTTTTTCTTTTTTTCTTGTTTAAATTATAACACTCCCCGGCTATTCCGAACTCGAACCGGATAAAACCACTAAGTGGCTTTAAAGCTCTCCCTCATTAAAAAAAATTACTCCATTACATCGATCCCTCATGAGCAAGCAAAGGACCAAATCTAGCTCCTAAACATATGGACCTCATCAAGCCCAAGTCCAGAAACCCAGATCCACTACGGCCCATCAAATACTCTTATCCATACAAGTCTGACTATTTTCATGAGACCCAGATGCAATTATAAGTTTTTTTTGGTAGATATTTAGTCAAGTCTGACTATTTTCATGAGACCCAGATGCAATTGGCATGTCCTGACAATCTAGCGGGGAATTAACTTGGGAATGTGTGTCTAACTTACGTACACAATCTCAAGCCCGTTCTTTCAGTTGGGCCAATCAATCCCGATTGATTGTTAGGAACGCAACTTGTTAAAGACTTCAGTAAAGAGAAGTTTCATCTTAATTTCGCCAAAGAAAAAAGAAAGAGAGAAGGATTGTCCATGCACGATGCATGGCAAAGTCCGCATATATGACACCTTATCTCTTGTGCTTTTGCTTGCATCACTTGGTTACCAAGTGGAGGAAAGGAGAGTAGTGCATGGAGAGAAGACAAGAAAATGTGAGAGAAAGATAGAGAGAAGTAGAGAGAAAACGTAAGGGAAAATATTTCATCAAGATTGATGCAATCGTAGATCAATTATGCAATAATTATTATCATTTTTTAGGTCATGCGATTTTTGGTTATTTTGGGTTTGAAACTTATCCCTCGTCCCAATTAATTAATTGCATTTGTTGCATATTTGGAACTCAATTAGATTATGTTGTTGTTGTTATTTGTTGTTTATTGCTACACAATTTGATCTCATATTTTAATTCAGCTCGATTTATGCAAAATTTTTAATTCCACTAAATCGAGCACAATGAAAGAATTTGATCAACGTAATCGACCCAAATTAATTTAGACTCGGGCTATGTTGTTGTTGTTGTTGATTGCTACACAATTTGATCTTACATTTTAATTCAGCTGAATCGATTTAACATTTTTGTTATAATAATAGGATCATGTTTGTCGGCATGCCCCCATCACATACGTGCAACAAGGACATGCATTCGGCGTCCGCCCCCAATATGCCTCTGCGCGCTCGGCCGAGAATCAAGGGCTGCTGACAAGGTGCATGCCCCTTGTGCATGTCCGTAGAGCCGGGGCACGATGAATAATTAGGTCTTACATTAAAATAATTTTTTTAAAAATGATTGCATAATGATGAGCAAAAATTCCACTGATCGATTGTGTGTGAACTCTGAAGGAGTTCTGACGATCACTTGATCCAATGAACCTATCCATACTGCTTTAATTTGATGAAGAGAGATCGAGTTATTGGCAAAGTTCCTCTTATGTGCACTCTGGCAGCTTCTCTGCAGCCAATAATATTTAAGCTTTCAAATTGTTTTGTGAGGTCACATGGATAGCCATTTTTGTGGGTCCTATATATGTATCATCCCAAGAAAATTTAATTTGTTCAATTGAAGAGGAAAATAATAATAATGTAATCCAAATATATATAAGACTTTGACAAAAGCAATAACAGAAAATAAGACCAGTATTTATACCTCGTTTGGTTTGTTTTTGTTAACTTACAATGTTAGTTCAGAGTTATCTCTTTGAACTTATTATTTTCATGTTTGGTTCAATTTTGAACTTACATGGAAGTTTTAAATTTTTAAACAATAAAAAATATGAATTGACATAAGTAGCATTCAAACAAGAGAGAGATAGTAATGAAATATACATTAATGAGGGGTAGTTGTGTCCACAACTCCTGGAAAATAATTATTAAGGGGTGGTGGAGAGATATCTCTAACTCTAATGGCATGTTCGCTTCACCGTCTTAGGTCGGATTAGTCACACTGGACTAGTTAATCCGGTGTTCGCTTGGAGGATTAACTAGGCCACATGATTAGTTAATAGGCATGGGAGTGGATTAAACAATACCACCATTTTTGGTGGGATTAGTTAATCCATAGTGGGTGGTTAGTGGAGATTACAACTTTACCCCTCACATTAACACAACAACTTCACCAAGTTGGTCACTCATGGCGACTCTTCACCCAATCGCGCTTGAACAATTCACTATCCGAGTCTCCTCGGTTCTTCAACGAGAGATCAATCAATGAAACCCTCTTTCGATTTCGCTCTCTCACTCCTCCTCTTCTCCCTCTCCCTCTCTCTCTTCTCCACCGATCCCAATCCGCGCCCCAAGCTTTCGGGAGAGATCCTGGGCACCCGCAGGTGGCATCACGGCGCCTTTCAAGATGTCCGAGACAGCGTCCGCTCCGATCTCCGCCAAATGCTCCACACCCGTGCGAGAGTCTCTTTCATTCAATTCCCTATATTCATCTTTCGATTTCGCTTATTTAGGGTTTTGGGTTTCACGGATTAATTGAGGTTGTGTTAGTTTTAGGTGCACTAATTTGGTGTAGTTGGACATGGCAGAAACTCAAAGTAACAAAACTGTTGGCGAAGAAACTCAAAGTAACACCATTTTTGGTGTTATTTATGTAAGGGTATTTTGGTAAATGTACATGTACAACCTCATTTAATCCCAACCTTAAAACTCCAAACCAAACAAGATACACAAATGGGACTAAACTATCTAAACTCATGTGTTAGTCCCATCACTAATTAATCACATGTGTTAGGATTCACTAAAATGTGAAGCGAACAAAGCCATAAGGGTGTAAGTTGAGAGATAACTTGCAGACAAATTCGGCAATCAAACAAAATTAGTTCACAACTCTTTGAAGATATCTCCACTCATACCAAATAAGGCCTAAGTTTATTTCATATTTTACTTTTGAAAAAAATCATATTTTTTTTTGTTAGCTGATGTAATTCTCATTAATTGCAAACCTGAAAAAATATAAAGAACTCTTGAAAATATATAATAATATTACATATATGGTGTTATTAAAAAATAACGACCTAACTCGGAATTAAAAATTTATTTCAAAATCATTAGCAGAGGCTGATTGGAGAGGAGATTAATTTTTATATATGTTTTTGAGCTCTCTATAAACGCAATTCATTTGTTTTTTATATGGTCTACTGTGAATTTTTTATTTACATTCATATGAATGAGAAGGTTCTTTTACATCAAATTAGAGATTATTTTCATGTGCTACTTCAAAGAAAAAAGAAATAGACGTTATCCATGGAGGCTAAAATATAAAGGAAAATAATTACAATAAAATAATTAAATGTACAGCTTCAATTAATGAACTTTTTTGTTTTCTTTCTCTTGCGAAACCAAAAAAAAAAAAAAAAGGACACGCTATGTCTCTCTTATGTCACGCTATGAAGTGTAGTGAGCCATTGCATCTTTTCACATTATCAATGTCTTGGTTCATTAGAAAATACAGCAAACACTATTACATCACCACAAAGTTGCCTTGTCTTCAAAGTCTATTTTTAAATTTTAAGAGCTCATAATACATGCTAGAAATTCAAATGTCATGAAATGAAGGAAATAAAAAATGCAAATTCAAATGATTCAGATGAGAAGTTACGCAACATTCAATTAGTTATGAGATACCATGACAAAAAAAAAAAAAAAAGCTATGTGATATGTATGATTTCATTAAAGTAAGCATACAATCCACTTTTCAATCAATAATGATATGTGATGAGAAACAGTCTTGTAATTCATTCTAGATACCATATTTTTTTATAGGATGAAAATGGGCAAGGTTTTTTCATTTGTCCACTTAATTATATTTTCAACTAATTTACTAGGTTTAAGCTTACGACTAATTTGGTCGTTAGGCTCACTTATGTTGTATGGGTTTGCTATAACCCGTCCAGGTTATATGATGAGTCGATTTATGACCGGTTAGATCTATCCATTTAACGTCTATAAGTTTGAAATTATTTCATAATTAAGCTGGTAATTGAAACAAAATTGCTTTTTAAATAGGGTTGTTAGGCAAGGGTTGCCCCTCATAAGTTTCTAATAAAAAAAGTTGCAGTTTCAAATTATACAAAGATCAAAGAGAAGTGTTAGAATGACAACGGTATGTCAAGCAACAAGACACATTGGCTCACTGGAGTCGTCCATGTGTACCTCGAATGCGGGCATACACAGATCTCGGTGCATACACGCGGGTCGATGCCGCATGGACGGCTCTATTGTGAGCCAACGTGTCTAGTATTTTTGTAGATCAAAACTCCTAAGTTGTCCGAAGACAAATTAATGATAATTTAAATTAATTAATCAATCATTGCAACTAATTTGAGTTCATTGAATAGCAAATCTAGCCACTCTTGCCATTAGATCATCAATTATCTCACATAATACACATCAAACATAGAAAGATTCACATATATACCATTTTAATCTTTCACTAATTTAGGCATTGACAATTCAATCATTATAACTTGATAAAAGTGGATAAGACTCCATATATGGCTATCTTATTGTATTAAATTAATGACATCATACATCACTCAAGTTGGCAAAATAGATCCAATTGACCTATGGGTCCAAATGGTGTAGACATAGAGAGAACAAAAAAAATGTTTTGGTGTTATTTCTATCATAGAGGCCAATGAGCTAATGAATGTGCCTAGAACTTTTGTTGTGTAGATAAGTGTATGGTCCCACTCACCCTTATGATATGGTGGTGTTTCTAGGTATATGTGATACCCTTTAAAAAATTTTGTATTATTTATATATGTTTGTGAATGATGGGCTAAGGAAAACAAGGGCTTAAATGATTTTGTTCCATACGGATTCCTAAAGTCTCTCAATATTTGAGTTTCCAAAAAGATAAGATTCATCTATGGCTTTGTATGTGTTGATATTTATTTATTTACTATCGTTTCTAGTTCATCTTTATAATCTCATACATCCCTTTTAATTTTGTAATTTATCCCTTTTTTTGCTCTAACATAATAAATTAATCATAAACTATGCTTTTAAATTATTTTTATTATACCTAGAGTTTCTACAAAAATTTAGAGAAGGGATTCATACAATTATTTGTATACGCAATTACTAAAGTTGAGGACGAAACATCGTCTGTAGCACCAAACAATAAACATACATCTTATTATTTTTTTGGTAAATATTAGTATTAAATAGTAACGATGTGAAGCTACGAAAATCTACTAAGTGCAGATAAAGACACGAAAGTATTGAAGTAGACGATACGAACAATGTAAATAATGTACATATTAGTCAATATTTTTTTTTTACTTTAAAAACCTGTTTTATATAGTGACATGTTTTTTGCTCAACGCTGCAAGATTATCTACATTATGCATTTTTTCATGTATTTGTACCAATTTGGAACTACTCAGATGACAAATCTAAGTATATAAATCAGAGTACCTATAGTTGATATTAATTCAAAAAGAAAGAACAAAAAAGAACAAAAAAACAGACTTACAAATTAATATACCATATTTACACGATAAAAAAATAAATTAATATACAATAGAAAGGGCGCGTTTGGGCTGACTTCTAATTCAAGTTTTAACTTCTTTTTTCGAAAACAAGTTTTACTTGTATATTGAATTACAAGCTCACCTCACTCTAGCGTTGCAAACATATGTTGATTCAACGTCAATTTTGAGCAACACTTTCATGTTTTGACATCTATTTTCCTACATATTTCTATTAAAGATGGTTATTTCCTTTTTTCTTTTTAAAGAAAAACTTTCATTTTTATAGATATCGCGATTATAATCACGGTATCAAACAAACCTCCGACTCATCATATGCGGTTAATTAACACAATTAGAAGGGAGTTATTTTTTTTTTTTTTAACTTGTGACTCTAGTTCAGAGTCTTGATAATATAAACACTAATGTTAGGAGCTCCCCCACTTATATAGTACGCATTCGAGGCAAATCCAATGTAATTGAATAGTCTAAATATCAAATGTTTTGTTTTATACCCAAAAAAAAAATAAACAACCATATATATAAAATAATAATAATAATATGAGGCTTAATAGGCAAATACATCATAACGTTTCAAGTTTTTTGTAAAAATATCACAACGTGTCAATTTTTGCAAATATATCATAACCTTTTAGTTTTATGCAAATTGTATCCTTGTTTGTAATTGTTCTGTATCAAACCACAATCGAAGTGATGAATGATCACTAGATTACATACCAATTTCATTTACATGATATAATATTCTCAATTCTATGCATAATTTATTATATTTTTAAGTGTAATTCACTAAAAATAGGAAGCGGAGATACAATTTACAAGAAATCAAAAGGTTATGATATTTTTGCCAAAATTCAAACGTTATGATATTTTCGGAAAAACTTTGAAACGTATTAAGCGTATATTTACCTATTAAGCCTAATAATAATAATAATAATAATAAATTATATAAAATTGGAAAATGCAAAAGTAATCTACTTTGGTCATCGACTCTATCGGATTTTTTTTACTTTAAAAACTAAACATGTTTTATATAGTGACATGTTTTTTGCTCAACGCTGCAAGATTATCTACATTATGCATTTTTTCATGTATTTGTACCAATTTGGAACTACTCAGATGACAAATCTAAGTATATAAATCAGAGTACCTATAGTTGATATTAATTCAAAAAGAAAGAACAAAAAAGAACAAAAAAACAGACTTACAAATTAATATACCATATTTACACGATAAAAAAATAAATTAATATACAATAGAAAGGGCGCGTTTGGGCTGACTTCTAATTCAAGTTTTAACTTCTTTTTTCGAAAACAAGTTTTACTTGTATATTGAATTACAAGCTCACCTCACTCTAGCGTTGCAAACATATGTTGATTCAACGTCAATTTTGAGCAACACTTTCATGTGTTGACATCTATTTTCCTACATATTTCTATTAAAGAGGGTTATTTCCTTTTTTCTTTTTAAAGAAAAACTTTCATTTTTATAGATATCGCGATTATAATCACGGTATCAAACAAACCTCCGACTCATCATATACGGTTAATTAACACAATTAGAAGGGAGTTATTTTTTTTTTTTTTAACTTGTGACTCTAGTTCAGAGTCTTGATAATATAAACACTAATGTTAGGAGCTCCCCCACTTATATAGTACGCATTCGAGGCAAATCCAATGTAATTGAATAGTCTAAATATCAAATGTTTTATACCCAAAAAAATAAATAAACAACCATATATATAAAATAATAATAATAATATGAGGCTTAATAGGCAAATACATCATAACGTTTCAAGTTTTTTGTAAAAATATCATAACGTTTCGATTTTTGCAAATATATCCTAACCTTTTAGTTTTATGCAAATTGTATCCTTGTTTGTAATTGTTATGTATCAAACTACAATCAAAGTGATGAATGATCACTAGATTACATACCAATTCCATTTATATGATATAATATTCTCAATTGTATGCATAATTTATTATATTTTTAAGTATAATTCACTAAAAATAGGAAGCGGAGATACAATTTACAAGAAATCAAAAGGTTATGATATTTTTGCCAAAATTCAAACGTTATGATATTTTCGCAAAAACTTTGAAACGTTAGCGTATATTTACCTATTAAGCCTAATAATTAATAATAATAATAATAAATTATATAAAATTGGAAAATGTAAAAGTAATCCACTTCGGGCACCGATTCAATCGGATGCCGCGTATTTTGCATCGAGATACGCACGCATACATCTCGACATCTATTGCACGACATATGACCGACCCGATGCCCAAAGCGAGTTACTTTAGCGGCTCCCCTAAACATTAACTGGCCACTTTTAATAAGATTTGACGGAAAATGCTAAAATGACACAGCGTAAGGGCCCACATCCATGAGACCCGTCGTGTGCGCTTCGAAATACATACCATGCATGTTATGGATCATGAACTATTTTACGCACATTTATTTTAATGTGAAGCCCGCGCTTTATGTATATGAGTGTAACTTTAGGTGTCATTCTAGCATTTTTCAAGATTTGATAGTCTTCAAAGGTAGACTAGGCGATGTGGTCGGCTTCAGAAATTGGCACTAACCTGGTAGGTTAGAGAGAGAAAGAGAGAGAACGCGCTTGCGGGCCTCGGTGGAGAGTGAGAGAGAGAGAGAGAGAGAGCTGAAACTCGAAAAGCCGGTACTCTTTCCGCCTTTTATCTCTCCTACAATTGCGCCTCTCTCGCCATTTACATCTCTTCGAGATGTGAAATCCCGCATCCCCACCCCAATCTCTCTCTCTCTCTCTAGAGACTCTTCTTCTTCTTCTTCTTCTTCTTCTTCTTCAACAACAACAATCTCCACAACCTTCAAATCCTCAGCTCACGACCTCTCCATCTCTCGCCGATCCGCCTCTCTCGAGGTCGCAAATGGACGGCTCGATCGACTCGCCCCCTCCGATCACGTCTCCCGTGTTGTTCCCGTCGCGTTTCGCGGTCTAGGGTTTCGCGGCGAAGCTAGGTTTGGTTTTTGCGCTTCTCAAGGTCTCTGATTTAGTTCATTTTCGGGGATCTGGATTCATTTGCGCGATCAAACCAGTGATTTCCACGTTTTTTTGGTTTTTTTTGGGGTTTTTTTGGGTTTTTTGGGTTGTAGGATTCGATTTGGGGGTTTTGGTTTTGATTGGGGGATCGGTGAGGATTCTAGGTTTTCAGTCCCGCATTTGGTTGTTGTGTACGCGATTCGAGCTAGGTTTTGGGATTTCTGGAGGGTTCGCGTGGGATTGTTGATTGGGATCTTCGATTTCGCGGCGAAGGCGAAGGCGCGGATAATCGTGTTGGCGCGAATCAGGTATTGTTTTCGTTGGATCTAATTCGTTTAGCTTTCCAAATTTGGTTCTGTTTTCATGTAGTTCAATTTCAATTTGTTGTCTTTTTTTGGAAATTGTTCACTTTGATATGGTTGCCATAGTGAGAGTGTGTTTCACATCGCCGCCTGGGTGCGAAGACGCTGAATCGAGCACAATGGAAGAGTTTGGTCTGTGTTGCCGACCCCAATTAATTCGGGACTGAGGCTATGTTGTTGTATATGGTTGCTCTAGCGGGTTCTTTTAGGATCTATATGACGTTGCTTGCATACCTGGTTTGAAAGTAGGGAATTTGTTGAATGTTGATAGTTTTTTTGCTTGGAAATGTTGTCGATCAGTTGAATTGTTGTGGCTGAATGAATTTCTAGACCTTGATCATGTCGGTGGATGTTCAAACATGAGCATTTTTAATCTTATCGCGTCTAGAATTTCCGATGCATGATATCTTTAAAAAGATTATTTGGTGGTAATGACTGGTATTGATTATTTCAGGTTTGGTGAAAAGGTATTTCTTAGTTTCTATAAACAATCATATCTTCCTTGTGACCGGTTTCACTATTTCTCCAAATTAATTACGCTAACTCGAACCTTCGCCCAAATAATTCCTTACTCCTACATGTTAAACTTTGTGTTTTCATGCGCTTGAAAGCCCAAGTGGGCATCGTTTAATCGCATATCAAGGAAGATCTTATCTGGTTTGCTTCGCATAGGGCAGCCTCTTATGATTCGGCATTTGGGATTAGCTGCATATCTCGTTTCTGTATCTGCATCTTTTTTATTTGTTTATATATTTATTTTCATATGTTGGTCTTTATCATTTTATTTTGTTATCAAATTATCATCGATTAATCGTTTGGAGTCCTTAGAATTTAGTTTCTGGCTTCTATATATTGCTAATATGTTTTCGTTTCCCTCTTTTTGTTCAGGGTGCCTCCTTTTAGTTGGATGATTCTAAGAAATCTAGGGGAGTTATTGTAGGCTGATTTCGGAGGGAATGAGTCATACTACAACAAACGACAGTGAAGATGGGATGCTTTCTAAGGATCAAGAGGATTCCCCAATTGATGAAGGTAGCTGTGGCATGGGAGGAGGGACTGTCCTGAAGAAAGGCCCATGGACATCTACAGAAGATGCAATTTTGGTTGATTATGTCAAAAAGCATGGAGAGGGGAATTGGAATGCAGTTCAGAAGCATTCTGGGCTTTCCCGATGTGGCAAAAGCTGTCGTCTCCGATGGGCTAATCATCTAAGACCAAACTTGAAGAAGGGTTCCTTCACATCGGAAGAAGAAAAGCTTATCATTGAACTCCATGCTAAAATGGGAAACAAGTGGGCTCGTATGGCGACACATGTATGTGAAAATTTTCACCTTTTTTCATAAATTTGCATATTTTTAGCAATTTTATGTTGGTGGTTTTAACTTATACTTAAATTTTTTTATTTTTACTTTCTGAATTTGAGTTATTGGTTATTAGTTCTTACATTTTAGACAGTAAGATGAAAGTTGAAACGGTTTAATGTAGTTTTGTTTAGTTTTGTTTTTTTCCTCGATTAATGAGTTTCTAGCCATAGCATCAACCATCTGTATAGTTAGTTATTTCAAAATAAGAAATTTTGTTGAACTTTGCTAATGTTAGTATATTAAGGAGTACTATATGATAATTCTCTTGAATTTTCTATGCAAAATAATCGACGGAAATTCCTTGTAACTTGTTGTAATATTATATATCTGCCTTTACAGTTTACGCTGTTCCAATGAAATTATTACTACAATTTTCTGATCAAGCAAATTCACCCACCAATTCAATTATGCTGATTGAAGTGGAAATTTTGTGCAAAAGACATGGATAATTCTGTGTCTACATGATTTGACTGTTGTATAGGATGATCATATAACTATGTCAAATTTAATGAGTTACCACTGGATTGTTGAAGTCCAGTGATCAAACAGAAATTGTAAGTCGCAACAACTAATGGCCGTCTGCAATCAAGTGTTAAACCTTTCGCATGTCTGACAAGTGAAAAGTGGTCCTGCTATGCAAGGATACTGAGAGGTTAAAAGTTGGTAATGTTCCACACACATGTTCGCAATTGGGAGCCTCAATGTTGTCGGGGGAAACATGTTCTTCTGCTTGACTAACTGGGGCCAGTAGGGTTCAGTTGCGTTGATGTTTCACCCACCGAGTTAGAGATTTTCCAAAAACGGAGAAAAATTGAAAAAAAGGGAGCTGTCTTGTACTTTGTGGCCAGTTTCCTTTTCCGATCCTGCCCGTCATTGAAAGTGATTATTTTTCAGATTTCCAATCTGAAGAAACAGTTGAATGAGCTTTAATGCTGATAAATATTAGAGTTGTTGTGTGAAATGTTTGGGGCAATCGTACTTCGGAGTATTATATGTGTCTGATTTTTAATCTGAAGAAATAGATGAGAGTGAGGTTTAATAATTAATACTGGTACATATTGGAGTTGGTGTATTAAATGTTGGGGGGGAATTGTTGCTCAGAATGTTGTGCGGCGAAACTTCTTAATTGGAGCGTAGTCCTCATAGGTGCTGATTAAGTCTTGACTCTCGAGGTGTGCTTTGTGGCTTAATCATCTCTGCTTTGTATATGTACTCGGTAGCTTTATGTGAACTTTAGCTTGCTGACTGCCATTGAGTGCTGGTGTCTGTGTTTGACACATTTATGTCTTAGTATTCTTCTAGCGGGTATCCAATATTCAAGCTGATTGGGTCATGATTTTTGAATCTTGAGTTCTTACCTTTCTATATTTGTTTGCTCATCAATTCCCTCTTCAGGCATTTACTGCATTGATTTAAGTGGAGCTGTTGCTTGGAGGGCTTTATTACTCACTCACTTACACACACATTTATGACTGTATTTTCGCAACTGGCCGAGGCAATAAAGTTTTTTAGAATTTAATAGGATAACATGCTTTCATTGAATGTTTTTTTTTTCCCATAATTCTATCTTATTTGCACTCTCTTATCCCTACTGAATTTGTTTTCCATTTTTATTTCTCTTTTCTCAGTTACCTGGTCGCACTGACAATGAAATAAAAAATTATTGGAACACTCGTATCAAAAGGCGTCAACGTGCTGGTTTGCCTCTCTACCCTCCTGAAGTGTCCTCACAGACTTTCAATGAGGACCTGCAGACTCAAACGATTGATGAATTCAGCGGTGTCGCCGCACCACATTGCAGTCTCTTGCAAGGGAACAATTATGAAATTCCCGATGGTATGATGGATCATCTTAAGAGCAACCAAGGAGTTCTGTCATATGCTGCAGGAATGCCTGATATTTCTGTTGGCAGCATGCTTACTCATGGTCTTGGCTCGTCTCAATATTGCAGTTTCACTCGTCCCTTAATTCACCGCCCTAAGAGAATTCGAGAATCAGAGACTTTGTTCCCTGGTTTTGGTGGTAATACTGGACTCCCATTATTTGATCAGTTCCAGGGTAGTGCTTGTGGTAAAATTAGTCGGCCCGAGTTATCATTTTCGTATGATCCTGATCCAGGTATAAGGGGCCCTTTAGGTTTTGGCTTTATGCCTGGCAGCCATGCCAATTTAAATGGCACTTTCTCTACTTCTAAGCCCTATTCAGGGATTATGAAGTCGGAGCTCCCTTCACTCCAATATCCAGAAACTGACCTAGGTAGCTGGGGCATGTCTTCTCCCCAGCCTCCTTCACTCGAACCTGTTGACGCTTATATTCGATCGCCATCTCCAACTGGAACTGTGCATTCAGATTGTCTGTCACCTCGAAACAGTGGCCTGTTAGATGCGTTAGTTCGTGAGGCACAGACTCTAACTGGCACAAGAAACCATTCACCCGATAAAAGCTCAAATTCTGGCGCTGTCACCCCTAGTGATGCCGTGGACAGCTCCATGTTGAATCTATATGAGCCTGAGTGGGAAGAGTATGGATGTTCCGCGACCTCTGTTTTCAGCGAGTGCACTCCGATTAGTGGATCCTCATTAGATGATTGCCCACCGGCAAAAACCTTGCCTGGTCAGTATTATCGTCTTTTTCATCTCCAAGTCGACAATTATAGTTTTTACCCCTTCATTACAGATGTTGTCTTTCGATTTTTGCAGCAACCACTGTGAAGACTGAACCAGTTGATCACATTTCAAATGAAGATGGGAGCCAACAAGAAAAACCCCAGATAAGTCTTTCCAGGCCTGACGCTCTTTTTGACGCAGGTTGGTTCGAGCAGAGTTCTGAATGTTCCAAGGAGCAATCTGCCGTGACAGATCCTATAGCAGCCTTTCTTGGTGACGATTGCTACGGCGCTTACAAAGTCTCTGGCGGGACTTCTATGGGAAGTCAAGGATGGGGAATTGGTTCTTGTCCATGGAATAACATGCCTGCTGTCTGTCAGATGTCTGAACTTCCTTGAACTTGAATGGCACTTCAATTCATGACCAAAATTTGTTTAATGGTTCAAATGAGATCTGATTCCTTGATAAGAATTTCGCAGTGCGAATTACGCTATGGTAGACTGTATAGTTGCTGTGCTTAATTTGGTTATGAAGGATTTTGGCGTTCAAAACACTGTTTAGGCATTTTTCAAATTTCCAAATAACAGTTTGGCATACTTTTTGAGAGGTGGGAACAGTTTATAGCATAAGAGCAACTTGAACTCTTTAATGCAGTTCATTTGAATTGGTTAGCCTTTTAGTTAGCTTATGTCATTGAAGTATTTTGCTCTTTCTTTTACTTGCATGTCTTTTGCAGATGAGTCTCATTTGGTGGGAAATTCTAAGAGCTATGAAGCAAAGGTGCATAACTATCTTCTGTTATTATTCATTTTACCACTCTCTTCTGTTATTTCATGTGAAGTGTTTCTTATAAGGAAAATGTCATCGTGCCTCAGCATGGACATGCACGTGTTGGTGTCCATCGATTTTTGCGTTGAAATAGGAGCGCACGCATCTTGATGTGTATTGTACAGACAACGAGATTTTTGCGTCGAGATGGGAGAACACGCATCTTGATGTGTGTTGCATGGACAACACCAAGTGCACAAGCTCCTTCTTATAAGTGTTATCTTTGAAAGTTTGGAAGCGACGAACCCAAACAACATATATATTAACTCCTATTCAAGAAATGAAAATTCGATAAAATTAGTTGAATTTTAGTTGAAGTTTATCGATATTGAAGGGACTGAAACGATGTTCACAGGTAGTTTGAAAACTAAAAAATTTTCGTTGAATTTTATGTTAAAAATTGACAACTTTGATAGAAATTGATGAGTGTTGTAAACTAAGTTGAACTTGCTAGAGATTTAAGCATGGAAGACATAAACTAAGAACTATTAAAATAAGTAGAGAAGATGAGACAAGAGAGAAGGGAGCTAGAGATGAAAATGTAGAGATTTCATTCATACATTGGTGTGTGTTTACGAGAGAATGAGCCCTTTTTATAGGCCTTTGATCATTATGACTAAACGTACCTTGAACAAAGATTAGAAGCAATACAATGTGTACAAGTTACACCAAAATCTTAAGCCTTATAAGAAATACATAATGTACAAGATACATAAAAGAGTACACATAGTGAAACAAGCTACATAATGGAGTGCAAGTAAATACATATTTGATGTTACATGTCCAATGTGAATAGTCATCCACATATTTACAACACTCCCCTTTGGATGACACTTGCTGAGAGAATATGCCTCGTCAAAACCTCTACTAGAAAAACCTCGTGGGAAAAAATCTAGTATAGGAAAAAAAGCACAATGTTCTCGTCAATCTTGCTGTGTAGTATAATATTGTTGATTGTCTCATTAAAAACCTTGTTAGGAAAACTCAGTGAGATAAAACCATAGCTAAAGAAAAGAATGCAACACATTGATACACGTTGAGAGAATATATATATGCATCATTAAAACCTCTACTAGAAAAACTATGTGGGAAAAAATCTAGCATAGGAAAAATAGTACATTACTTGCTTTCATATTTTTTTCTTTTTATATGGAGTATAATAATGTTAGAATTGCCTCATTAAAAAATCTTGCGAGGAAAACTCAGTAGGATAAAACCATAGCTAAAGGAAAAAGAGTGCAATTCACTAATCAATAACTCATTTTGACTCTCCCCTCATTTTGACATGAGTGAAACATCTTATTATTTTGCAACAAATCTTTGCAAACCCAAATTTTATTTTTTGAGTAAAATAAATTATATGATGGACAACTATTTTACTTTGAAAATACTTTATTTCCAAATCAAGGATAAATCTTATTTTTCCCAAAATCTTCCATCTTGAATTCCTTTTTTATGGATTCGAATGATATAACGATGTCGCCGTGATTTCTCATAATATTTAAATCATCAATATACAATGATATTATAACGAAGACATAAACCCAAAAGATACATTGAATCATTACCAAAAAATCCTTATATCATCAGTATTTTATTTATTTATACTCATACCTTATTTTTCAAGGGTTTATGTCATTTGAACCAGCTTGTCTTTTACGCCTTAAGCGTTTTGTTGATTCTTGAACATTCAGTTGCACATGGACATCATTTTATCGTGAACTTTTAATGCTCATACGATTGTCACTTTTTTATATATAGTACTTGCATCAAGTAATTGATTCATAACTTGTTACTAATTAATGATCATTTGAACTTCAAGTTCATATTAATTTATACATTGATCATATATAATACAACGTATTTGACGCAATTTAATGTGTTGCAAGCAATTTCACGCCATTCCTTTGGAATTGGCTTATATCTCCCCCTAATGGTGGGAAAATTGCTTCATCAAAGCGACAATTAGCAAAACTTGTTATAAATAAATTCTTTGTTAGGGACCCAAGACATCTTATAATATGATTGATGGAGAGTTAAATCAATATAAGTCTCCTATTGATTTTTCATAAAATAATCTCCAACTGATCAAAAAATCCAGTTCGATAAAGGATGTCCGTGCGAATTTACGATATTTTCACATTATTGATGATTCTGGACGATCACAAAGATCTTTCAACATTATGAATATCATTTGATTTATGACGACATTTGTTTTAATGTGCCTTATTTATTTCAGAAGTTAAAGCCGAGAATTTTATACTCAGATTAAATCATAATCATATAGAGAAATTTTCTATTATTCTGAGTAAACTTCTTCTGAACAAGGCATTAACAATTATACCAGATATTTCCTGAATGTTAAGTTCGAATTCGAGAAATATTCTCTTTTATATTATAATGTATATGCATGTAGCATAATACACAAGCAATAAACTCATCGCCTATATTTAGCTCATGATTTGAACACATCTCGATGTGCCTATTTTATCGAGTCATTTTTAATGATAAAATTTATAATTTTGCATTTAATTTTGAAGACATGGTAAATGTCATAAAAATATTTGGGTATATATATGACATTCTTTTGGCAAAATAACCTTTCATATGTGACGAAAAATATCATAATGATGAGCGCTCATTGTCAATAATTATTTCTCATTTCTAGTTGTGCATCACTTTTATTCCTACTTTTAATGAAATTTTCAATACGACATTTACCAGATCTTTTCATCTTTTCCACATCTATAAATTTGTTATTGCGATCATGATCATAATATGTAACATATGCTTCTTAATTTGAAGCTGAATCAATTGGACGAGAGCGATATTATATTTTATCTCGTTATTTTACTCAACTACCATGAGACAAAAACTCAATCCTTAATATTTATTGGATTGACGTGCACACTCGATATTTGTTGCAGCAATAAATCGAGATGGGTCACGTGACCTTTTTATTATCTCATCAGTCATATTTCCACAAAGCCTCAACATATAGGTAATTAAAATTGCGGAATTATAATTAATATTTGACTGATTAAATTTTGTAGCTTGAGACCCAGCCGCTCATTTTTAGCTTTTGGAGCATTACCCTTTTGGTATGTATATATGTAACTCCATAAGGTGAAAAGATATATAAAATGAAATATTTACTTTTTAAATCTCTAAAGAGAAATTGGCGAATGATTGTGTATAACACACAGTTTTTTATATATGTTTTATTCACAAATTGTAGTATCTAATTGTCATGACAAGTAATTCTTGTCAGTAATATAATAAGGCAACAAATTCAACTGCGGTTGACTAATATTTTGAAAGTAAATGTAACATAAAATAATTTTTTTATGTAAAAAACATATCATATGATTAAATATATGTTCACAACTTGATTCATTAATAAACAAAATGTACTATTCGTATGAGTTGGTGGGACAACCTCCAGGGTGGGTGGTGAGACAAAGTCTACTTACATCCTCGAACGAGATAACCCGTTTCCCTTTCAATGTTTAGCTTTACCGAGGACAAGGCTTACCCACTATCAACTCAAATTCATAGTACTATTTGTATTATAAAATCAAGGATAGAGCATAACTAATAGTTTGTAGTATAGCGAGAAAACTAGTTATGTCACATATTGACTGTAACAAACCTGAATTTAATTCGTCGTTATTAATGACGTGGTTGCAAACGTGACTGACAACTCATACGCTCGTGGGACCCGCAGCTAGGCGTGTGCGCGCCTGGAGCTAGGTAAATAGTTATTTTTGTATGCTGATTTGTCTAAATTACGGTGTATATGTTAAAATAGATTAAATGACATCATAATGTGTGTAATTATAGTCCAGTTGATGGGTGAGACTGTGTGTTAAGTATTCGCTTCGATATGCGTGTCGACGCGGGTACTGGGTAGTCTAACCGACTTAACACTAGATCGGGGGAAATAATACACACAAAAAGAATAAAATTGGTTAAATAATTAATATGGAATGTATATTTGGTGGTTAGGGATATGGTAGTACACGTATGTCGCGGTTCGGGACGAGAAATCGGGCGTCGGAACACCCGAAATGTCACTTTTTGAGTTAAACACAAGGGTGAGTGTGCCATCAGAGTCACAATTGGAGTCATAAGAGTTTGGAAAAGAATCAAATGATGAGCTTTGGAAGGCCTAGAGATGTGGTAGTGAGATGAGATGCAAATTCAACCTATATAAGTCAAGTTTGACTTATTTCTACTACCTTTTCTCTCTCCTTATCCTTTTATCCGAGCTTGGCAAGAAACCAGGGGTTTTAAAGAGCAAACTTGGAGATTTGAGGAGTGTGGAGGGGTGAGAACATCAAAATCAAGGTGAGAATCACAAACACCTTAACTTTCTCTATCTTTTGATCCTAATTTTAGAGGTGTTGGTGATGTTTTGGTGGATGTTGAGTTGTTGTTATGATGGGTTTCTAGTGCTTTGAAGTTGTGTTGTTGGTGTTGTGGTTGTTGTTGGTTTGGTGGGGTTGTTTAAAACCTCAGAATTTTCAGCAATTTGCTATCCAGAACGCTATTAGCGCGCTAATGACAGCATCTAGCGCGCTAGCTGACAATTTGTGCGCTAGGCCAGAAAAATAGTGCGCTAATGTTCTTCCCGATGAAGAACGTATAATTGTCTGGGAATCATCACGCTAATTCCCAGACCTAGCGCGTTAGATTTTGCAGTTTTGACATTATTTTTGTTAAGATACTTAAAACACATCCAAATGACTAAAAATCAACTATAAATGGAAATATGTCATTTCAGACGGTAATTTGGGATATCTGGAACTAGGCGAAGTCGGACCGACGCAAAGTGCGGTTTGAGGTGTGTAGTATCCCAACTAAAATTACTTGAGCAGTATTTACTTTTGCTTTTGCATTCCTATTATGTCTTTCAATACTCTATTCCTGGTTTGGTTAATGGACGGACGTTGAGGCTCTCCCTCCGTGCCATTTTCGTGTGTATGTCCACTAGGCCATAACACGTGCGTCGAGGATCTCGGTGAATAGGTCGACCCGAGAGTCGCGTCGGGGCACGTGTGGGTGCGTCGTTGGTTCCACGTCGACCACCTAGCGGATCCAGATACTGGCCTTGCTTGAGTACTACTCGCCGGCAGTAGTCTATAGAAGAGTCCGAAGTATGGCGCTGTCTGACCCTAGGCTCTAGGAACACACACATTTTGAGCTTGCACTATTACTTATGCATGCGATGAGCACGGTTGCCTGTATTTATTTCCGCATGTTTATTTAATAGTTTTGTTTCAATTCAAGTATTCACTTTCCATATTGCTCACTTAATTTCCTTGGGAATACTCACTCTAGACTCGTCATCCGTCTTTTTGTGATGGCTTTAGTGCAGATCCTAGTACGAACCGTGGCAAGAGCAAGCTACCGAAATATTTGTGATTCAGAGACATATCGCCAGGATTGTACGTTTGTATATACATATTTTGTTTTATTTTGGGTTTTGAGATTGAGAGCGATACACTGGGACTCTATACTGTTGATATTTTGATATATTGAGGTACATAATTGATTTATGATGGTATATGGTTTTTCCACTTTAGGTATCGTAGTTATTGCATGACTTTAACGTTTTTAGATATTTTGTCATGTTAAAAGACTTCCGCTGTAATATTTTGTGGTTTTAAAATGATCTTAGCAGATGAGGATAATAATGATTAAATGGTGGATGAGTTGGCATGTGGGACACAGTTGGCGCTGTAGGCCAGGTTGTGGGCCCGCATTGGCCCCCTTGGCGGTCCATTTGGAAAATGGGCCGTTACATTGACCTTTAGTTTCTGATATAGAAGATCGTACAAGATACAACTACAGAGCATACTTTTGCAGTCGGTGACGTTATAATGCATAGTGCATGAATAAAGTATACATATATAAGTGATGCATGTAGTAAAAGAAAGCAACCATGATAACATGGAAATGAAATTGAACTTGTTTAAATTAATAAAAGTTATACCTTCCTAGCTTTGTTTTCTTAGCAAGTCTTTTTGAACTTCAAGATCTCCTTTATGCTAGAGCAAGCTCGTGCTTATAACATGTTGTAAACTAAGTTGAACTTGCTAGAGACTTAAGCATATAAGACATAAACTAAGAACTACTAAAATAAATAGAGAAGAGGAGACAAGAGAGAAGAGAGCTAGAAACGAAATGTAGAGATTTCATTCATATATTGGTGTGTGTTTACAAGAGAATGAGCCCCTTTTATTAGCCTTTGATCATGATGACTATATGTACCTTGAACAAAGATTAGAAGCAATACAATGTGTACAAGTTACACCAAAATCTTAAGTCTTATAAGAAATACATAGTGTACAAGATACATAAAAGAATACACATAGTGAAACAAGCTACGTAATGGAGTGCGAGTAAATACATATTTGATATTACATGTCCAATGTGAATAGTCATCCACATATTTACAACAATAAAGATCGCTAAAAACAATGAGAAATTGCAAATTTTTCGGTCATAAAATCGAATAAGTGTGTAGGGCAGTGACGGTATGTACTTACTTCACATTAGTGAGGAGAATCGAGTTAAATTATCCCTAAAAAGTGATCTACCATACATAATATGCATGATTAGTATCAATAAAATTGACTTAAAACCATTAAATTGTGAATTTTTAAGGTATAGATGCATAATTTTGTTTGTTTTGACATCCCATAAAATGAGTTTTAGTTTATTAACTATTTAAATAAAAAAAATTCTTAAACTTCTCTAATTGGTGAATTTTCACTAAAATTCTCCACGTCGAATTAAACTTCTTCAAATTAATTTCAATTATCAAAATGGTGAATTATAAGGCGAAATCAAAGTTTTAGTTTATTAACTATTGCATTTGGTATGTTTATTCTCAACTTGACTTTACATTTATGACACCAACCGACCTTACGAAGTTTTATGAGGGTTTAATAACAACTAGAAAGTCACAACCATTATAGCAAGACAATGGTTGATGAGATCACTCACAATAACATTAACAACAAAGCCCCGATCTTAAATTATTTTCGGTCGGCTGCATTAATCCAACTCTTCCATTATGCTCAATCTAGTGCTTTTAATGGCTTGTGTTTTCAAAGCCGTGGGAAGCACATTGTTGCTCATTTCTCAATATACCTTAGTTTCGATGCAACACATTGTCAAGTGGCAATCCTTCAGGCACGTTTGCTTCAAGTGTTAGTATAACTAAACCCTAGCTTAAATTTAAAACTAGTGTCTGGTTCGAGCGTTAGCTAGCACTTGGTGTTATCAAAACATTTAAACTCCTTACCAAAAGACACATCTCTCCTATCTTTAGTTAAGCTCAATGTTACACGAGTGAAAAAGACAAATTTGCCCAATATTTTTTCCTTCCAAAATCAACAAACCTTATTGAAAGTGGCATTAAAGTGATTTAACTAATTAAATGTTGTCTTTGATAAAGTAAACCAAATGCGCGTCATAATCACAACCTCAACCAAACGAAAATTATACGTGTATGATTCATTTATAAAGAATGACTAATTTTACTCTGATCGTCAATCTATCACAACCTTCATCCACTATTTGCTTGGATCCAGACAGTGCTCGAGTGTAGGCATCATCATTTTTGCTTGGGAAATGCTAGAATGACAACGCTATGTCACAAAAGCATGCACAACAACTGATGTGGTATGTGGGCTACACATCAAAATCTCATAAAAAGACACACCCAACTCTCCATTTTGACGTGAAACCCATAAGCTGCTGGAACAAAAGACTTGTGTGTCTTGTTTTATTGTTTTGAAGAGAAAACATTTCAGTCACACATAGGAGAACAACAAAGCACTTGTACACTCTATAAGTGAAAGCAACTCAACATTTTTTGTTTGGGACAAAGAGATAAGGAGTTGGGGACCCATTGGGTGCACTTGGGTGCATATAGGCATAGGGTGACCCATACATTTTTATGTCAAAGATGGGCCTTAGGCCTTTGGGCTCTTTAGGCTTTGGCTGGGTTGTCAAACATACTTTTTACTCAAATTTTTAATTTTTCAATAATTAATAATTGTTATACAATTAATACAATTGGGTTTTTCAACAGTCATGACTGTTGAACCCAATAGATTATTTTAATTCTCGAAATTAAAGAGTTGTGTTTTTTGGGAAACAACTCTTCAACTATTATTTAAGTGCGTCTTGGAACACAAATTGAGATACTGATTTTTTTTTTTTTTTCGAAATTAATTGTTCTGTGAGAGAGAAAGATATACAGTTTGGCGGACTTCTAAATTGGTGATTTCTAAATTTGGAAGGGCATTCCGGTTGAATCCCGGGGACACATTTTTAAAGAGATTTTATCACCAAATCTGGAAACAATTATGTCTTAAGACATTGCTTTTGTGCAAGTCTCCGGTTAAAAAATTTATTTGTTTACTTATTATCGTTCAATTCTGTTGTTGTCTATTTAAAATCTCATTTTATTTATAGTATATAAGATCATTACGGATTGTTTGATGTAACATAAGCCACATGAGTTGTTGTGCATTCTATTGTGACATATTGTTGTCATTCTAGCCCTTCTTTTATTTTCTTTTCTTTTTTTTTCGCTTTTTCTTGAGTAATCTTCAAGTTTCTAACTTCACTACTTGGAGATACGTGGCGCTAGTAAAATTGTGCTTCACTCTGGAACCACCGCATAGACATGCCGCATACGTGTCGAGCTTCAACACAGAGAACTCGCGCACTCGCGCTCACGCACACACACTCTTCAAAACTTTTCAAATTGGTACGCCGTAGCAGCCGCAACACCCCACATCAAAATCTCATAGAAAGACACACCCAACACTCCACTTCGATGTGGGGCCCACAAGCCCATTTGACTGTGACATAAGAGCATCTCCAATGAGACCATTGATTGAGGTAGAAATGGATCCACCTAGGATACAATCCACATTCAACCCAAAAAATGCTTTTCAATAGGACCATGGATTCATAATGTCCATCCTATGTGTCATGGAATCAAAGTGGAAGGCGTCTACTACGATGTCTACTTCTAGACATTGTGGTAGACTGCCACGTCAGCATTATTAATTCTTTTAAAGTTTTTATTTTTTTCAAGCTTTTATTAATATTATGAAAATTGAAAATAAAAGTGTCAGCTCATTAATCCATGGTCTAAATCCACATTACCATTGGAGATCATTTTAAGAGGTGAAAGTCTATCTAGTGCCACATCGGATAGACATCCTTTCCACATCCATGATGTGACACCAATCCATAGTCTAAATCCATGTTACCATTGGAGATGCTCTAATAGTGTTGTCTTTCTAACCTTTATGTTTTTTGTTTTTTCTTGAGTAATTTTCAAAATTTTAACTTTACTACTTAGAGACATGTGAGCTAATAAAATTGCGCTTCACTCATGAACCATCACATAGACACGTCGCATACGTGTCGGAGCTTCAACACGAGAACTCACGCGCGCACACTTACACTCATACTCTTCAAAACTTTTCAAATCGGTGCGTCGTAGCAGCCCCAAAACTCCACATCAAAATCTCAAAGACACACCCAACACATCATTTTGAAGTGGAGCCCACAAGCCTCGTGCTTTCTATTGTGACATAATAGTATTGTCATTCTAGCCTTTCTCTTTTTTGCTTTTTCTTTTCAAATTTTTAACTTCACTACTTGGAGACACGTGGAGCTAGTAAAATTGCGCTTCATTCAGGAACCACCGCATAGACATGCCGCATGCGTGTCTGAGCTTCTACACAGAGAACTCGCACGCGTACACTCACGTTCACACTATTCAAAATTTTTTAAATTGATTCGCCGCAACAGGCCCAAAACCCACATCAAAATCTCATAAAAAGACACACCCAACACCCCATTTCGATGTGGGGCCCACAAGCTTCGTTCATTCTATTGTGACATAATAGTGTTGTCTTTTCTAGCTTTTTATGTTTTTGCTTTTTTCGAGTAATTTTCAAACTTTTAATTTCACTACTGGGAGACACGTGGCGTTAGGAACCACCGCATAGACATGTCGCATGCGTGTCAGAGCTTCAACACAGAGAACTCGCGCGCGCACGCTCACGCACACACACTCTTCAAAACTTTTCAAATTGGTGTCGTAGCAGCCGCAACACCCTATATCAAAATCTCATAGAAAGACACACCCAACACTCCACTTCGATGTGGGGCCCACAAGCCAAATGCATTTGACTGTGACATAAGAGCATCTCCAATGGACCATGGATTGAGGTAAAAATGGATCCACCTATGATACAATCCACATTCAACCCAAAAAATGCTTTCCAATAAAACAATAGATTCATAATGTTCATCCTATGTGACATAGAATCAAAGTGGAGGGTGTCTACTACAATGTCTACTTCTAGACATTGTGGTAGATCGCCATGTCGATTATTATTAATTCTTTTAAAGTTTTTATTTTTTTCAAGCTTTTATTAATATTATAGTGTCAACTCATCAATCTATGGTCTAAATCTATATTACCATTGGAGATCATTTGAAAATGTGAAAGTCTATTTAGTGCCACATAGGATAGTCATCATTTCCACATCCATGATATGACACCAATCCATAGTCTAAATCCATGTTACCATTGGAGATGCTCTAATAGTGTTGTCTTTCTAGCCTTTATGTTTTTTGCTTTTTTTTAAGTAATTTTCAAAATTTTAACTTCACTACTTAGAGACACGTGGAGCTAATAAAATTGCGCTTCACTCATGAACCACCACATAGACACGCCGCATGCGTGTCGGAGCTTCAACACAGAGAACTCACGCGCGCACACTTACACTCATACTCTTCAAAACTTTTCAAATCGGTGCGTCGTAGCAGCCCCAAAACTCAACATCAAAATCTCAAAGACACACCCAACACATCATTTTGAAGTGGAGCCCACAAGCCTCGTGCTTTCTATTGTGACATAATAGTATTGTCATTCTAGCCTTTCTCTTTTTTGCTTTTTCTTTTCAAATTTTTAAACTTCACTACTTGGAGACACGTGGAGCTAGTAAAATTGCGCTTCATTCAAGAAACACCGCATTCGTGTCTGAGCTTCTACACAGAGAACTCGCACGCATACGCTCACGCTCACGCTATTCAAAATTTTTTAAATTGATTCGCCGCAGCAGCCCAAAAACCTACATCAAAATCTCATAAAAAGAACACCCCATTTCGACGTGGGGCCCACAAGCTTCGTTCATTCTAAAAATAGTGTCTACATCAAAATCTCATAAAAAGACACACCCAACACCCCATTTCGACGTGGGGCCCACAAGCTTCGTTCATTCTACCGTGACATAATAGTGTCGTTTTTCTAGCTGTTTATGTTTTTTTTGCTTTTTTCGAGTAATTTTCAAAATTTTAATTTCACTATCTTCTTGGGAGACACGTGACGTTACGTTAGTAAAATTGCACGTCACTCGAAACCAAACTTTTTAAATCTAATAAATTATCGCATAAACATGTCCATTCCCCTCTCGCATGCGGTGTCATACCTTCGACACAAAAAAAAAAAAAAAAAAAAAACTCGCGGCGTGTCGAAGAGAAAACAAGATGGCGATGTTCCAAAATGCGTCGTGCCGGTGGGAAAGTGGATCACGCTCATCCTATTCAAAACTTTTTGAAATGAAAAAATGAAATCCACCGCGTCATTCTCGTACATTCCTACCTCTACGCGTTTATATTGGTTAAGGTTAAGTTGTTTATATTGGTTAAGGTTTTAAAATGTGAATTAAATATCAAAATCTCATAAAAAAACCTTGATTTGTTCTATGGAACGTGGGGCCCAAAAAAGCCTCGGTTTCTCGGTTGTATTCTACCGATGCCCACCCCCACCGACGCCACATACCTATCAAAACCCCATACAAAATCTCATAAAAAGATAGCGTTGTTTTTCTAGCTTTTCTCTTTTTGGCTTTTTCACGGGTAATGTAATAGACATGCCGCATGCTGTGTGTCTGAGTTTCAACACAAGAGAACTCGCGCGCACACACCGACGCTCACGCTATTCAAAACTTTTCAAACCCCAAAACCCTCGACGGCAGCCATGGCTCTTCCAAATCCATCCGCAATTCTCCGCAACTCTTCATCTCTCTTTCGCGTTCTCGCTCTCTCAACCAAGCCAGATTCAATCAAGCTCCACAGCCTGACCAGAACGATCTCCGCTGCTCCGAATCCGAATCCGACTCGCCGAATTGGGGGTTTGAACTGTTCGCGCCAATTTCACGCGCCGTGTTTGAATTTCACCGGCAAAATTGAATTTAAAGGTCTAGGTCAGTTCGGAATGGCGAATCCACGATTAGGTTTCGATTGTTTCCGAGTCTCGTCGGTTTCTGATGCTGGTTTGGGCGGCGGCGGCGGCGGCGGCGGTTCTTCTGGTGATGGGAGCTCTGGTGGTGGAAGTGGAGGTGGAGGTGAAGGGAGTGGGAAGAACTGGTCGTTGCTTTCATGGTATTGCTCTCTTTGTTTCTTCTAATCAGATGTTGTTTTGTTGTCTTTTGTTAGGGTTACTTTGAATTCGAAGTCGTTGTCGAAGTTAGCGGAGTTGGTTTTTAGTTGCAGATTTGGTGTTCTAGAATTGATGAGTATTGTGTGGTAAATTGTTCATAGGAAACTGTACTGTTTTATTGAGAAAGTCGACAGGTTTTATCTAACGCTGCGACGGAGAAAGAAAATGATCTAATACTAACCAAGATATGAGGAAATTGAGTGGTTTGCTTAGAAGCTAAAACATGGGATTGACAATACTTTTAAAGTTCGAATGCTGATTGAGTGGTTTGCCTTTCTTGATCAATAAAGATGGCGACATGCATAGAAGGTTTCGGTGAAACGCTAGAAATGCTTTTGTTCCTCTGTACTGAATGAGATACTGTTTTTTTGACAATAGAATGCTCCCCTCTAGTCCCTGGTGATTCCCAAACTGGTTATTCTGTATCGGGGATTGTTGAAAATAAACAAGAATACCGCTTCACGGAAAATGCCATTTAGACTTGTTCAATGAATTTACTTTGGGGAAATACTTCTTATTTTGAGTCGATTTTGGTGTGTTTTATCAAGATTGTATGTATCGTTACTTCGTTAGTATCAGAATTATGTTTTATGTCCTCCTCTTCTTCGTTAGAAACTTTGTTGAGATGTGTAGGTATTTTAGAAGAAGTAAAGATTGGTCAAATATGTCTCACTCTCTCCATTACATATGCATTTTTGGGTTTGATCCAAATTATACTTTTGATATAGGAATAGGTCCCGTAATCTTATTCATTCCGACGTTTGCAGGTATTTAGCTGTTCTTGAGAAGTATCCTGTGTTGACTAAAGCTCTTACTTCTGCCTTTTTGACTTTTATTGGAGATGTTATTTGTCAGGTATTATTTTTCTTCATTTTTGCTTTTTTCAGTAAGTATACAAACATTCAGTTGTACATGGCCAGTAAAATTCTGGGAAAAAGCTTTTTTTTTTTTTTTATATATGGTCGATATCAGTTTTACTCGTTGACAAAAGAAATCCTTTAACTATTTCTTTCATCGTTTCTAAGGAGTCATGGGGGACAGTTTTTCTGTTGCCAAAGAGAGTAGAGCTAAGGTGATAGATAAACGGGATTTGGGCAGGATATGTTGATGTTGGATGGAATGTGAAGGAAAGAGGTTCAGTGTGATGGACTAGTTGCCTAGACAATGGAAATTCTGATGAGCATGAATTTCAAAACTCTTTAGCGTATGGTAGTAGAAACCAAAATAGCTAATTAAGCAGTGCAATGATAGGCTATATGGTCCTCTTTTTAGAAGAATAATAGGACAGGATTTACAGGAAAGCTTTTTGTCTGCTTCAATGCTTCCATGTTTTAGACATTTGATTAGTGTCTCAATTGTAGTTGGCATTGAATTGGCTATTTTTTTGTTTCTGGACTTAACCAGACTTGTCTGTGGTTGGCAACTCAGCATTTGCGCTTTTTGCTTTTAGGCATTTGGCAGAATGAATTGTGGTCAACGAGAAAGGGCTTTCGTTTATGAATTAAGTTTTTTTTTTTTTATAAATATAGAACTGCTTTTACTGTTTAGTAACTTGCTTTTGCTTTGTATAAGCTTCTATCTATGTATCTAACTATGATACCCTTTTCTTTTCTCCCAGTTATAAGTTATTCCATCCCTTTGATAAGATAGCTCTTAAACCATCAAACCAGTAAGGGAACTAGTGGAGTGTTTATTGGCTTAACATGCATTGATGCATTTGTACATTGCAGCCATGATGTATAATGAATATGTTATTTTTTAGCTCTTATGAATGTTGGACTCGGGTGACTTTAAGTTGAATCTCAATAAAGCTACTTTATACAAGATGCTCTAGGTTTTGGGGAAGGCATTTGTTATGAATTTAGGAGAAAAAGTAAAAAAAAAAAAAAAATAGCACCCACAAAAAATTCATAAATATTGGGGATGGCCGTAGTATATTATTGAGGTTCAAGTGAGATGCAAATGCAATAACAATATTCTCCTCATATATTTCGGGTAACAGTTGGATATAAACCCGCTTTTCATCACCTGAAAAATGATGTTCTATTTTTTGGATTCTCTTTTTTGTTTTAAGTAAAAGGTCGCGACTTTCTATTCATCATGTTTCAAGTTTTTCTGCGTACTAATCCTTGGTGGTTTTGTTTTTTGTTCTAGTTTGCAATTGATCAAGCATCAACCTTGGATGCGAAGCGGACTTTTCTTTTCACTTTTTTGGGATTTGCATTGGTGGGTCCAACATTGCATTTCTGGTAATTGACTTCAATCCTCGTTCATATTCCAAAATTTAGATGGCTTGCGCTTCCTTTACACTGTAACCATTATAAAAATCTCAATTTATTTTTTAATTATTTCATTACTTTCCCCATTGTTCTGATTCAAGAAAATGGCTATGCTGCATATATTGGTTTAATCCATTTTTCCTTCCTTTCCTTCTTTCTCTCTTCTTTTTTCCTTTTATTATTTTCTTTGTTTGGATGAATGGTGAAAGAAAAAGGCTATTTCACGTAATTCTGGCTGTCAATGAGCATTCCATTGAATTTTTAGATCTCTTTAACTTCATCTGGCAACATGTACTAATGATACTGGACATATTTCATTGACGATCATTAAATATGCATGATTATCAACCATTTCTTTAGCATGTTTCAGCCATCCTATTTCCTCTCTATATTGTGTGAACTGTACAGTTAATAATGTGTATTCAGACTGTAGCTTGATGCCTTACATGGAAAGGACCTACTAATTTCAAGTTTTATGTCTGAATGGTTTGGTTTTGTGTTTTCTAATATAAGATACTTCAGAATTTTGCATTATTCAAATTGATGAAATTGCACTCTGGTTGCACTTTATAAGATTTCGACCATAGTGTATCAGGATGAAGATCGTTACTATTCATTTACTAAATTGGTGTCTCTTATGCTAGTGTTGAATATATCAGACTGATGGATCTGTAGGTACCTTTTCCTGAGTAAATTGGTGACTGTTCCGGGAGCGTCAGGTGCATTCTTGCGACTCATACTTGATCAGGCGAGTTTCATCTCTTTTTTCTTTTCTGCCTCATCTTCACTATATGCACTGAAAAATATGCTCCTGCTGCATTTACTTTGTTAAAGCGCCACTTTCAGATTGTCTTCTATTTTGTGCAGTTCATTTTCTCTCCCATCTTCATTGGAGTATTCTTATCTACTCTGTTGACCTTGGAGGGAAAGTCATCACAAGTAGTGCCGAAGCTTCAACAGGTTATTTGCTACGTTGTTCAAGAACTAATTCCCATTTTCCACAATCGTGAAATGTGGTTTTGCTGACATTTCACGTCATCAGGAGTGGTTCTCTTCAGTGGTGGCAAATTGGCAACTTTGGATACCATTTCAGTTCCTGAACTTTCGATTTGTTCCTCAACAATTCCAGGTTTGTGGAAGGATCTTATCAATGAAGTGGTCTGGATGTTTTTGTGGATTTTCATGTTAAGAATCAGCCATTTCCACTTTATGTGCCCATTATTTGCTAAAAAGTAGTGGACGAGCCCCATTTAGGATCTCATGAGCCTTTGGTATAGGAACTTGCTGTTCAACTTTAAATGTCATTCTGCAAATTGAGGTTTTGTAGTTATATAAAAAGAGATGCCAAACCAGGTTCAGTTCCATTTGGATTCATTCTATATTGTCATCACGAACCTTGAAAATACAAATCCTTGAACCTGACACCTTTTACTCAATCTCTGGATAATCATGGAGGAGCTGTTTAGCACGAGATGCCTGGGATTTAGCACAACTCATACTTATATTTGCTTAGTTTACAATCCTTCATTCAGAACCTTGGAACTCATCTTGTTAACTACTTGTTGACATTGTAGTTCTCAATGCAGTCACACTTGGAAATCCCAAGTGTTTCACAACGAATAGAAAAATATGCAGGGATAATTCTTCTGCTTTTGATGGTTTTTTAATTGAATGTCAGCAGACTATTGCATTTCAAAAGGGGGCTAGGAATTAGGAGCATGCTGAAAACGATGAAGAAAAATAAGGAGTCACAGAAAGTGACCTTGATGATATTGATATTGTAGAAGTTTTCTAGTTATTTTTGCTCCTGATATATCTACTTATGAGGTTCTTGGTTATTCTTCTCTTACAATTGCTGTTTACCCTCCAACACATAGCTATATGTTTCTGTTAGTTAACAGTCCTTGTCCATTGCTTTGCCATATAGAGTGGTTTTTCCCTCGAGCTAAATGAATGCTGTTCTCTTATAAAACCTTTAAAGTGAACTTGGTATAAAAACTTTGAAAAAGTTGGTAATGGGCCTTACGGCTATCCTGTATTTATGACTTTCCGGTATGAGAACCCTAAGATGGCATTAAGAGGAAAACATATCCCTAAATTAGAAACTATGGGACTTAAGACTTCTAATCTATGAAGACATGGAGCTTCATCTTTAAAAAGCCGTTGCTGTTTTATGTCTCTTATTTTAGCATTGTAGTTTTATTTGTAAGCTGGTATTTGTACCTGCATAAAGCTTAGGCAACTAGACCTGAAAGAAGAATATCCATAAGGCAATTTTTATGCTTTTGTGGACCTGTATTGGCCAACTACTTTGGTTAATGTGAAAATCCTTAAGGTAAATAAGCTTATAATCTTTTTCAGGTTCTTGCTGCAAACGTCATTGCTCTTGTTTGGAATGTAATTCTCTCATTTAAAGCTCATAAAGAGGTTCTCGTGAAATAGGTATTCATTTTCTTTCATGAAATAGTATACGTCTCCATATTATTGTTTTTCCAAGCAAATTATTTAACTTGCACACTTTATCATCCGTTGTGGTAACATAATCTGAATATTTTCTTATGTAACGTTAACGAGGACATTCACAAACACAAATTTGTATGGTTTTCTATTTTTGCTGGAAGTTGAAGTCTGTCTGTAGTTATAGAAGTTTAACTTTACAATTATGAACTTTGTAGCGCGGCATCCATTTATAGATGTCTTGATTTATTTTCTTGTGCTATTAGGAACTAGCAAATGTAATCAGCTTGCTCTTTTGACAAGATCTCATTTTCCTGGATCTTCTTGAAGATGCTGATGTGTTGTGATTGCAGCTCATATAACCAGGTATTTTTAATGAAAGAGTACTTTTGCAGGTTTTCAAATGAGTTGCTCCAGTACATGAATTTAGTGATTCTCATCTTTTAAATGTGCTTCCATGATGCATCTACTTTTTAACAATTATCAAGAATTGGATTTCCCGGTTAAGTTATATAATATTGTGCTGTTTATGTGCTGATTGATTAGATTCTCAAAATGGAATTTTGTCATTGTTGAGGTTTATAAACCTCCATAATTAGAGTTCTTTAATTTTACTCTAATCATTAGTAAACCCTGATAATTGTTGCATGGTTTTTTACCAAAAAATGTGCAGGCATTCACTTAGGGGGGAGGGACCTGGAACTAGTTTTTATGGAAGTTTGACGGTTGACTTATAAATGAAACAATTAGTATAAAGATTCATGAAATCCACCTCCAAATAGAATTTAAAAATCCTTAAATCATGTGGGATTATGATTTTTAGTTTGCAATAGGACTTAGTATATTTGAACACGTTTGACAGTGATATTTATTTAATTATTTAATTATTTAATTATTTAATTATTATTATTATTATTGTAAGTTTTGATTTGCCAATGACAATCACGCAATGATAAACACACCACAAAAGTAAAACTGAATTATAAAGCAAACTATAACACAAAGAAATGTTGACGCAGTTCGGTCCAAGACCTACATCTGCGAGGCCATGTCCATATGTGAAGAATCCACTAATGATAGAGTTGCAGATTTATGCAAGACCCCAACCAGTGATCCTCACTAGGCTTGCTACACTACCCTTTACCCTCACAATGAACTCACCCCAAGATCCCCTTGGTATTGTCAAGTCCCCTTGATTGGTTCACCCCAAGATCCCCTTGGTAACTATAACTCAATAAAGAAAAAGAAAACAAAAGTTCAAAAGCATTGCCAGTTGCAACTGTTGAACCTAAAATCCACAAGAAGAAGAACATAGCATGATTGTTGATATATACTTGTGTTCTTCCTAAAAACTAACGTTGATGTGAGCTTTCTAAATCCTAAAATAGCATGGAAGTGTTGATCATCTCTTCAATCTTCTCAGAGATTAATTAGGATCTAAATTCGGAATAGAAATCTCGCCATAAAGAAACTTCTATTTTCGTATCAGTTGTAACTAGGGGTGGGCAAACCGCGGTTTGGTGGTGAAAACCACCAAACCGAGGGTTTGCGGTTTGGTCATTTTGCAAACCACCACCAAACCGCGAACCACCAAAACCGCAACCAAACCGAATCGCGGTTTGCGCGGTTTGGTCTGTTTGGTTTCGCGGTTTTTCTTGTTACATGTTTTCCAAAAAAAAAAAAAAGTGGTGGGAGGCGGCAGTGAGAGATCACTGGTAGGAGATGGCGATGGAGACTGGTGGGAAGCGGCGGTGACGACGACTAGTGGAAGGCAGCAACGGATGGCCTCAACTGGTGGAGGCGAATATGTTTAGGATCTTGAGATGGAGATGAAAAAATGAAACTTTGTTGTTTATATTGGTTAAGGTTAAGTTGTTTATATTGGTTAAGGTTTTAAAATGTGAATTAAATAAATTTACTAAATTACCCTCGGTTTGGTTTGGTGAACCGCGGTTTTTCAAAATTGAAAACCACCACCAAACCGCGATTTTGCGGTTTTCAAGTTTTTCAAACCGCCCCCAAATCGCGAGTTTTAAAAACCAAACCAAACCATACAGTTTGGGCGGTCTTAGGGAAACCGATGCCCACCCCTAGTTGTAACTTGTCTATTTACAGTTGTCTTAGTTGCAACTGTCGTGTTTCCAATTTCTCCAGCTGCAACTGTCTTGGTTACAACTGCCCTTGTTGCAACAATTTATAGTTTCACATCTAAGTATTGCATTGTGTAAATAATGACAATTAATGTATACACTAACAATCTCCCCCTTTGTCATTATTTGTCACAAACCATGTGCAAACTATGGAATCTTGATAGAAACCTATAAGTATCCAAAGAAGAAATAGGTAAAGTAACCTATCCAAAACATAGTCGCATCTTGACCATTAAGATCATATCCAAACCAAAAAACAATGAAGCGCATTGTTCTCAAAGTTAACACTCCCCCTGCATGCATATTCTCACCCTTTATGACACAAAATGTCAAAGAAGCCCAGAGAGTTAAAGACCGTATAACGAGAGGAATGGAGTTGTCGATGATGCGGTCGATCCCAACAACGTAACAAAGTAAAATATCCCGCTGAGCGCACAGGAAAATAAAGTAACCAGCCCCTTGTGAAAGAGTGAAGGCACAGTGGAAGATGTCGTAATTGATCCCACAGTAGTACTAAACAAGAGAAGACTCCCCCGAATTCGTAAACATCCCAACCAATAGCAGTTGCAACAGCTTCAGTTGCAACAGACTTAAGAAGAAGCTCCAACCATTTGTCCATCAACTTCAGTTGCAACTAGCTTAATAGTAGCAACCTCTATGGCAACATCAAATGAGCCTACAAAAAAAATCTCTGAAAAAAAAAAGAGAAGAAAGAAAAGGAAAAAAAAAATGTAAACTAGTTAGGAACGGGTTTTTTTTTTTTTTCAACTAACTAGTGAACATCACAAATGTAAGGAACATTGCACTTTTGATCAAACGCTTTGTCCCACGATTTGGTGTTATCACCTCTCGCAACATGTGGGACATTGCATTTTTGAGTTGCCTTAGGAACCCACTTAAGATTTTGCGGACGAGGTGGCACTAGAATTCGAGAGTCATTTGCCTTCTTAGCAACTTGTTGTTGCCTTCTTGCTAATTCTCAATACATTCTAAAACATCGTGGTCAAATATGGCCTTTGACTCCACAATAATAGCATGTAGGAATAAATCTCTTAGGAGGCTCGATAGGTGATACATTGTCTCCAATCCCTTTGACAAAGTAGTACGACAAGCTTTGAGAGAAGTCGAAACATCTTTGTTGATGTAGCCAAGTCCTCTATGATCACTTGAACCTTTGCCCATTTGCAAAATATCATCAAGTTTTGCTTTGCCTTTATTTAACTGATGTAAGGTGACTTCAGTCTCAACAAGTTTCTTCTTACATGTAGTCAATTCATTCTCCTTTGTTGTTAACTGTAGTTGCAACTGAGAAACAATCTCTTGAAGAGAAACATTTTCTTCTTTTAAAGATAAGTTTCGATGAACAACAATGCTCCATCGTCCATGCATTTGTTCAAACGCATCGCATATAGAAATATCATGAATATCTCCAATGTCGAGTCACAATCTGACCCATAGCTCCCTGGTTCATTAGGAACTTTTGAGGTTGTCACAGAGTGGGTTGCAACTGCAGAATCGCAGTGACAAGAGTAAGTTGCAACTGCAGGAGCAGTGAAAGAGTCGGTTGCAACTACAAGAGTAGTGACGAAGTGAGTTGCAACTACAGGAGCAGTGACAGAGTAAGTTACACCTGCTGCAGTTGCAACTGGATTGAATACTTCTTCAGATATAGTTGCAAAAAAAAGTTGTATAAAGACTGTTGTGACCTCCTTTGCTTTCATCATCACTCTCACCGTCACTCCATGTGGTGGCAAGTGACTTTCCTGACTTCTTCAAGAAGGTTGGACATTCGGCCTGAATATGTCCGTAACCACTGCATTCTCTACACTTGATAGGTCTAGCTAAGATAGAAGTTGGTTCTGATTCTGCATCTACAAGTTTATGGGAATCAAACTTTGGACTAGACTTGTTTGCTTGAACCTTTTTAAGTAGTTTGCCATATTGTTTAGCAAGCAACACCATCTCCACATCCTCATTTGATCCATTGTCAGCCTGGAGATATTGAGTTGCAACCTTTAGGGCCATTGCCTTATGTTTCTTTTGTTGAGAAAGATGCATCTCATACGTTGTAAGTGATCCCATTAATTCATCAAATTGGAGATTCTTGAGTCCTTTGGTTTCTTGTATCTGCAGCAACCTTGACATCGAACTTTGAAGGAAGAGATCGGATAGTTTTTTCAACCATCTTTGTATTTGAATATTTTTTCCCAATTGTTGAGCTTGATTAGCTATGTCTTTCAACTTAGCTGTGTATTCTCGCAATAGTCTCGTCCTCTCCCATGTGTAGAGCTTCAAACTCAGAGGATAATAACACCTTCTTTGAGTCTCTCACATCTTCATTCCATTCAAAGAAATTATGAAGAATAGTCAAGCATCTTTGGCAATTTTACATGATGAGATCAACTTAAGATGCTCTTGATTTACTCCACTAAAGATAGCATCGAGAGCCTTTGAATTGGCAAGCAGAAGTCGCTCCTCCTCTCGTGTCCAAAGATCAGTGTTCTTTGGTGAACCATCCAACAATGGGTATGAGTATCCTTTCTCAATTGCCCTCCGTGCTTTTACATCTAAAGACAATATAAAACCTTCCATTCAAGCCTTCCAATATGTGTAATTAGAGTTCGTGAGCAATTGTGGTCTCGTCGTGGACACTCCTTCAGCCTGATCTCATTGAATAGGTTGAGCCATTGCAAATCAAACTAAAAACTGAGGATTGCACCTTTTTGAAAAACAAAATGCCTAGGTGTATGGCTCTGATACCACTTGTAAGCAGTGGCGGAACTAGAAAATTTTGTTAGACTTTAGACGGAACTACAAGAGGTCTCGGGTTTTAGGGGGGGCGACCATATGAAAAACTTAGCATAAATTTTTATTTTTATTTTTTGACTATACTTAGGGGTACTATAGGGGGTCCCAGGAGTTAGGGGGTGGCCGCCCTCCTTGCCCCCCCTAGATTCACCCTTGCTTGTAAGTTTTGATTTGCCAATGACAATCACGCGATCATAAACACACCACAAAAGTAAAATTGAATTATAAAGCAAACCACAACACTAAGAGATGTTGACGCAGTTCGGTTCAAGACCTACATCTGCGAAGCCACGCCCAGATGTGAAGAATCCACTAATGATAAAAAGTTACAGATTTATGCAAGATCCCAACCAGTGATCCCTCACTAAGCTTGCTACACTACCCTATACCGTCACAATGGACTCTCACCCCAAGATCCCTTTAGCATTGTCAAGTCCCCTTGATTGGTTCACCCCAAGATCCCCTTGGTAATTATAGCTCAATAAAGAAAGAAAACAAAAGTTCAAAAGCATTGCCAGTTGCAATTGTTGAACCTAAAATCCACAAGAAGAAGAACATAGCATGATTGTTGATATATACTTGTGTTCTTCCTAAAAACTAACGTTGATGTGAGCTTTCTAAATCTTAAAATAGCATGGATGTGTTGATCATCTCTTCACACATTTAGAAAGTTGACCAAAATCTTCCTAGAGATTAATTAGGATCTAAATTCGGAATAGAAATTTCGCCATAAAGAAACTTCTATTTTCGTATCAGTTGTAACTGGCCTGTTTATATTGGCAACTATCATGTTTCCAATTTCTCCAGTTGCAATTGTTTTGGTTACAACCGCCCCTGTTGCAACAATTTACAGCTTCACATCTAAATATTGCATTGTGCAAATAATAACAATTAATGTATACACTAACAATTATTATTATTATTATTATTATTATTATTATTATTATTATTATTATTATTATTTATTTTGTTCTTAAAGGTCATTAGGAGCAACCCTTACCTTCTTAAGAGACATTTTCGCTCCAATTACGAGCTCACGATGAACAATTTTAGTCTTACTGAGATGTAGCGGGCAACCCTAAATGGTCATAGTAGATTTAGAGATACTAGGTGGGTCACAATGAATCAATAACATAGGTGAGTCTAATGGGCCACAGTAGACCTATATTACTATCAAGATCCAAAGTGGACTTGTATTATTCTACTAAGATTCGTGATGGTTGTGGACTAAATATCAACTAATTAAAGATCTATCTTTCATATTATGTATAATCCACAAAACTGGAACCTTGTTCTCCCTCGTGGATTGTTAGACCTTGGTCTTGCAATTATTCTATGATGGCTATTTTACACTGACTTTAAAAGTAGATGATTTAAATTTATTAATTAATTATTTACAAAATTATTAAGAAATAGTTTTATTGCCTAGGCATCGCATAGGCAGTGTCTTCTATAGATTTATTGGTGCCTTGGAATTCTTGTTTTGGATTTTAATTTTTCTCTGAATTCCCCTTAAATAGGGGTTTAGATTCTTGATTAACACTTTCAGACAAAATCTAATTTCATAATCAGGCCAGCCTAGCAAAATCTTATCGTAATCTTTTAACAATACATATTACATCTTTATATCAGGTGCTCTTGTCAAATCTTGTACATTGTCACATTAGATAAATAGCTGTCTTTTAATCATTCTCACCAGTATATTGAAAAAGCCAATCTAACAACAAAGAAACCGCTAACAATAGTGTATAAGCATTTGATGCTCACCAAAAAAAGGGAAAATTCAGATACTGTAGTTTTAGATGTTTAGAATGTTCTGTAAATACAAACTTAAATTTAAAATAGTAGTAGGAAGCCATCAATTTTGCAGTGGATGTGAATTGTAGTGTTGGTGTCCGAAGTCAAGCGTCTCGACTAATTTTAGTTGACATATTATAGGGTTCATATAGTAGTACTTGATATTAAGCTAACACGACGACATAATATAAATAAAAGAGTTAGCGACCCTAGAATAAAGTGGTGGAACCTAAAATACAGTAAACAAGTAGAGTTTAGAGAAAAACTACTAAAGGAAAATATTTGGAATCTTGACTTAGATGCTAATACAATGTGGCTAGAAATGAGTAGTTGCATAAGGAGAGTGGAATCAAGCGTATTAAGTATATCTAAAGGCTTGGGACCACCAAAGAAGGAAACATGGTGGTGGAACGAGGATGTCCAACGAGCAATTAAGACTAAAAGAGAGATGTATAGGAAAATACCTAAGTGTCAAGATGAAGATGTGTACAATCAATATAGAGAAGCTAGAAAACAAGCTAAAAAAGTAGTTAGTCAAGCTAAAACAAATTTCATGGAAGATCTATATACAAGGTTAGGTAATAGAGATGGCGAAATATATATATATAGGCTAGCCAAATTAAGAGATAAAAAGAAACAAGACCTAAGTCATGTAAGATGTATTAAGGACGAAAATCAAAATGTTTTAACGCGCGAGAGGATATTAAGGGAAGATGGAGAAGTTACTTCGATAGTTTATTTAACGATGGTCAAGTTGATACTATAATAGATGAAAACTCACACCAAGAAAGAAATGTAAACTATACACGCAATATTAGAATTATAGAAGTTAAAGAGGCATTGAAAAGAATGAAAATAGGGAAAGCATGTTGCCCAGTTGAAATACCCATAGAGGTTTGGAAATGCTTAGGAGAAATTGGATTGACTTGGTTAACAAAACTTTTCAATAAAATTTTAAAGTCAAAACGGATGCCAATGGATTGGAGAAGAAGCACGCTTGTGCCAATCTTCAAAAACAAAGGAGACATTCAAAGTTGCTCAAACTATCGGGGAATTAAACTTATGAGTCACATTATGAAACTTTGGGAGAGGATAATTGACAATAGGCTAAGGAGAGAAACAACAATATCGAGAGAACCAATTTGGTTTCATGCACAGGAGGTCAACTATGGAGGCGATTTTCCTTGTAAGACGATTGTTAGAAAAATATAAAGAAAATAAAAAAGATCTTCATATGGTATTCGTAGATTTAGAAAAAGCATATGATAGGGTCCCTAGAGATGTTCTTTGGTGGAAACTAGAAAGAAAAAGAGTGCATGCTAGATACATAGACACTATTAAGGATATGTATGATAGAGTAGTAACGAGTATAAAGACATTTGGAGGTGCTACAAAAGAATTTCTCATTACGATAGGACTACATCAAGGATCGGCTTTAAGCCCATATCTATTTAGTTATAGATGAACTAACTAGACATATTCAAGAGGATATACCATGGTGTATGCTATTTGCAGATGATATTGTCTTAGTGGATGAAACTAAAGATGGAGTGAATAGGAAATTAGAACTCTGAAAGAATACATTAGAATCTAAAGGCTTTAAGTTGAGTAGGACGAAAACCGAATACATGCACTGTAAGTTTAGAAACACTAGACATCGAGATGACGGAGTGGTAAAATTAGGGGAAGTAGAAGTTCCTAAGGTAAACCACTTTAGATACCTATGATCAATCATACAAAATGATGGTAACATTGAGAATGATGTCACAAAATAGAATTCAAGCTGGATGGAAGAAATGGTGGAGTGCAACATGGGTGATTTGTGATTGAAATGTTTCTACTAAGTTAAAAGGAAAATTTTATAGGACCGCAATTAGACCGGCTATGCTCTATGGAAGTGAATGTTGGGCGGTAAAGCAACAACAATTACATAAAATGAACGTAGCAGAAATGAGGATGCTTAGGTGGATGTGTGGTAAAACTCGTAAAGATAGAATAAGAAATATAGAAATTCAAAGATTAGTAGGAGTAGCCCCAATTGATACAAAGATTAGGGAAGGGCGGTTGCGGTGGTTTGGTCAACTGCAAAGACGACCTACAAATGCCCCAACTAGAAAACTTGACTTAATGGAAACTGTAGAAATTCGACGAGGTGGGGGCATACCAAAGTTAACATGGGATGCGTTAATTATGAAAGATTTGAATGGTTTGAAAAGCTCACCATCAATTGCACTTAATCGAGCACGATGGAAAAGTTTGATCCATGTAGCCGACCCCAGTTAATTTGGAACTGAGGCTATGTTGTTGTTGTATATTATAGGGTTCATATATTAGGCTGCTTCAAACTTTTCTGCTGTACAATTTTAAAGAAGCCAGAGTAGATAAAACATAGAGAAGTATAGTAAATAGAAAGTTCAGTGTAAACATCAACTGAGTGGAGCCTCACTCAATGCTCTTTAACTAAAAGTTCTGAGTTGAACTTTGAGTAAAATCGAAATTACTTTGAGATACTTCATACTTCATCTATTTGTATTTTGTGATCCTATGAAACGTTGGTTTCGGATTGGATTAGTCGAGGCGGTCACCTACAACCTAGCAAGAAGAAATAGTTGTCTTTGGATATCTCTTTCAGTGGTGGCATTTATTTTTAAAGTTTTGAGCCTTGTTCATGTTTAAGAGGCATTGCAACTCCTTCCCCTAGACGCAACTCTTTGATGGTCACCACCTGTTATTACCAAACCCAATCTCTATATATTGCAGCCAATGAACCTTGACAGCATTGTCATTTTCAGTTATTGCGGCTTTAAAAACTTTTTTTTGTCTACAAATGAATCAATAATGTAAGTTAACTTTGCATTACATGTGTTGTGTGTATAAATCATATATCAAAAATAAGGATTTTCTTCCTTTTCTAGCTGACCAAAAAGATTTACTTATTGTTTTTAGCTTTTGATTTTCATGTATAGGGGGTCTTTGGTTCCATTTTCTTAGTCCACCCCATCTTTTTTATTGGTGAGAATATAACAAGACATAAAAACTTTAGTTGTTGGTATAAAAGGAACATTTCGAGTACATGTTGGCTAATTAGTGGGTAGATGAGCCAAGTGGTAGCTCAATGGTTTGATATATGGTCTCTTATACAAGTGGTTGTGACAAGTTTCTGCGTATGTAAATTCGAGAGGCGATAAGTTGGTTTCCTATCAAAAAATTAGTCAAATTATAGGGTTAACAATAGATATCAAATCACAAAAAATAAAAATAAAATCAATGGATATCAAACATCATTTGAGAAGTTATCACCTTCAACAGTAAAGTTATTTATTTATTTATTTATTGATTTCCCACTTGTCATTTGACAACAACCTCGCATTAATCCATGCTTAGATATTGTTGATACTGGTATACGTTTCCAACCAAGTTCGCTTTATTCATGAGATTTAAAATCGAGACATCGCTTAAAGGGTGCTAAGTTTCTTGTCTCTCGGAGTAACTAGGTGTTGGTTAGATTAAAATTGTTTACTAAGCAAAGATAAGTTTCCACTTCTCGACGACCTAAACACTATGAAGCTGAAAGTGTTTTTTTATGCCAAACAAGTCCATGTCCGGAGGCCGAGGAACCACATGGCCTCCATAATGCACTGCACTGCACTGCTGTGCTTGCCAATGTCAAAAAAGCAACCTAACCAGTATGCCTTTCTCTCTGTTTTTTAAATAAATAATATGTTCTATCATTGTCCATTTAATCAGCTGACCATTCTGAGAGGTGTGGTTGGCAGTTCTATGTCAGCTCATAAGCCAACAAATCCTTCCTTTTTTATTTTATATTTTTTCTTCTTCTTGTGATAGCTATGTGTATTCTTTTTTCTTCCTTTTTGATTAGCTGATGTTGTTGGGATTGTAGATAGGGAGATTTGTCTATTTACATGGTCCCAAGATTCCATTATAGTGCGGGACAAAATTAGGTTTGAGTTTTACATCTTCAGAAATAAGGAAAGAGACGTAGTTGGGGTAAATTGCAAATTGGTCCCTGAGGTTTATTGTAATATATACTTTAGTCCCTGCGGTTTTAAAAATATGCGCTTTGGTATTTGTAATTTACTTCTAGTTAGTCAAAAGCATCTTTGAATCAATGTCAAAGCTACTTGGGGAGAGATCCATAGTTATATACAGCGGCGGAACTAGAAAATCTTGTGAGGGAACGAACTTTAACCTTGACTTTTTTTTTTTTTCCAAACAAAAAAATATATTAGTATGAAAAATTAAGCATAACAAAAAAAAAAAAAAAAAATTGACAATGCTACACTCAAAACACTTCAAATACATCATTTTTTTTTTTTTTAACAATGCTACACTTGTTTATAGGAGCGCGTGTCGATCATAGGGGAAGCGAGAAGAACAAATACGTAAGGGAGTATTATAGGAGGTCTCGCGGATACGTAGGGGTATTATAGGGGTCTTGGGGGTTGGGGGCTATATTTTAGTCGATGTGGTTCCGCCATTGGTTATGTACTTCTTTACGACATTACACTTGATCGATGTGGGACTGTATTTTAGTTCAAACATTCCCAACAATCTCCACTATGAATCAAAATCCACGTTAGGTGATTTCTTTAAGTTGAATCATCGACTCTGATACCATTTACAGATATCATTTACGAGATTTATAACGTTATTTTTTATTGGAACAACAACAATGGAGTAACAGAACTTCAATTCCAAATCATTTTAGGTTTGGCTAACGTTTGATAATGTTGAATGGCCATATGTGGATATATAGTCTTGTATGAAATTTGTTCTTCTCTCTTCATTATTTCTATTTTCATTTTCGAGGTTGAGTCATGACTCATGAGTCAGTCAGGTGAGTCATGGCCCCGTGTATGACATGATCTACTTTCGCGTTTTATTAGCGAGTACTAAGTATCAAATGCTCTCGGGAGTAAGAAATCAAGGTAGCTCCATTGGTGACGATAGTCGTGCGCAAGCACAGCGTCACGAGGATCGTTGACCTGGTCAACGGCAGCAGCACGTTACATGGCATCTTCACGAAAGGCGAAGACCGATCAAACCTAAAAAAAAAGTCAGAGACACGTCACCACTTCTACAACGCCTCTATCTTTGACTCGAAAGAAAAGATAAAATGTTTGGGTCAACAACCTCTCCACTCTCAACTCCTCTTTTATTTACTCCTCTTGCTCAACCATCCTTTTGATGCATTTGGTTTTTTTTTTTTTTTTGCGGTACCAATTACACCAACTAATTTATGCTATTTTTTCATTGTGCTCGATTTAGTATAATTGATAGTGAGCTTTTTAAACTATTCAAATCCTTTTAATTAATGCGTCTTAAGTTAACTTCAGCTTATTCCTACTTCGTCGAATTTTTTAAATTTATATTGAGTCAAATTTTTTAGTTGAAGTATTTGTAGACCGTCTTTGCGGGTGACCAAATAATCGCAACTACCATTCCTTAATCTTTGTGTTAATTGGTGCTACCGCTACTTGTCTTTGAATTTTTTTTATTTCTTATTTTATGTTTACGAGTTTTACTACACATCCACTTAAGCATCTTTATTTCCGCTACGTTCATTTTATATAGTTGTTGCGGTCTTATAAAATTCTCTTTTAATTTGGTAGGCATATTTCTATCACATATTACACATGTTGCATTCTTTTATTTTTCCATTCAACTTGAATTCTATGTGTGACATCATTCTTAATATTTTCATTATTCTGTATAATTGATCATAGATATCTAAAGTGGTTCACCTTAAAAAAAATTATTTCATTTAATTTTATCACTTCATCATTTCGATCTCCTACTTGTTTGGTCTACTATACTCAAAATTGAGACCCCAAAGAGAACTGATCGAATTCCTTGAATGCCACTTGAATGAATCGAATCTTGTTACAGAGTTTGAAATAATATCATACATACTTTAGTATTGTATGGTTTAATTGTTTTTATGAAGTCAAGCTGACATAGCTGCAAGTGAGCCCTCCTTTTTGACTCCTAAGTCTTCCCACCAAGTTTCTTTTATCCAAAAAATACCCAACTAGGTTTCATGAGATTTAAGAAAATCTTATATAATGATATAGAAAATGGTATGGTTGTATATCTTTCATTGATAAGCTAAATTAAAATAAAGTATTTTTTGTGAGTGCTAATTATATTTTGACCAGTTTGAGTAAATTTAAAAAATAATAACTCGACTCCTGTGGTTAGTCTACTTAGCATGATTGAGGTTGTCTTTCTCGTTTGGATTTGTGTCAAACCTTAGTTTTGATATTTTTCGCCCGCCTACATCTGTATCTGCAGGTCCGTGGATCTCGATAGTATTAATATATATTATCTCAACTTTAATCACTTTCAACTCACAGATATGGTGTTTTACTTCAAAAGATGTCGGTATTATTTCAAGAGTCGAGAGAGATCTAAACTTAAGTACTTAATTCTTTTCAAAGTCACATCGATATGGGACTATGGCCTTGTTTGGTTCGTTTTTGCTAACTTACAGTGTTCGTTTGGAGTTATCACCTTGAATTAATATTTTCATTTTTGGTTCAACTTTAAACTTGAAAGGAAGTTTGAAATTTTTAAACAATAAAAAATATGAATTGATATAAACAGCTTTCAAACAAGAAAGAGATGAGTAACAAAAGGGTCATTAATGAGGGGTAATTGTGTCTACAACTTTTGTGAGATAACTCCTTAGAGGGTGGTGGGGAGATATTTTTCACCCTAAGGTATAAGTTGGGAGATAATTTGTACGCAAGTTGAGCGACCAAACAAGATTAGTTTTCAACTCGTTGTGAGTTATCTCTTTGAAGATATCTCCACTTCATACCAAGCAAGGCCTATATTTCAGTTTACACATCTCTAACGTGATAACTAAATTAATCAGCATTAATTGAATTCGTTCGAATTGATTGGACAAGTCATTTTCGTTAATTTGGAAGAGTTTCATATAGTGCTTGCATAATTAGAGAGGCCATGTCCATCCAACTTTTTTTTTTTTTCTAAAACATAGTTTTTGCTCATTAATAGCGTTAGATATGACCCTAAACATAAACAAATGATTCTTCTAGATATTCTAGCCATGTTCTTGTCACGAGAGTGTTATTTATTTAAAAGATTTAACAAAGAGTCACCTAATTTCCTTTTAAAATTTCTAAAAGAATCAATCGTAATGCTTCTCTATTCATAATTTTCTTATGCTAGTTGACTTTACATAAAAATTTAGTATATTTCATAGACTGGTTTCTAGAAGATGGAATTTATATATTGGACTTCATTAGAAACTCATCTTTGTCACAAATCATAAAACAAAAATCACGAAAGCAACTTTGTATATATTTGGATTTAGTCCTACTTCTACAGTTCTACTTGCACTTTCTCGACTACCATTTTGGGTTTTTAGTTTATGATAATAAATATAAAGGTGATGTAACAATTACATGATATATTTGCACTGCAAGTATGCAATGTCATGTAATCATAGTTGTAGAATTGTAGTTTGTTTGATGATGCTTCGAGATGCGTGACCACCGGCGATTCATGCATGCATGGTAGGAATTAATGAATATTGATTTGTTTTTATGTGATTCCATCTTCACATGTAGATTTATTCAATTACTTTAGACTAGTCAAGAATTTGAGCTATTCAGAGAATCATTATCTATCAAAACCTTACTTAGAATCCCCATGAAGAAATATATATAAAAAGACTATATTCTTAGACCAATGTTGGGTCTAAAAATTGACTTACTTCAGGTTCAGATACCCCCAAGAAACCCTAGCTCACATGGGATATACGCACCAAAATCTAGAAATTCAGCTCTTGCAAGGAACCCAAAGCATTGAATAACGTTTACACATTTTTATTTGGGGAGCATATGAACCAAGTATTTGTTTTGTGTTTCTCTCTTTTGTTACTATGTTCGTTCATGTCATTGTCTTGGACAGGAACTTGATTAGGCAAATACAGGGCAGTTCATAGTTGGAAACCATGTTCAATAGTGTCCTCTGTAGTTCGTAATCAATAATAAAAACAATCCGTAACTATATATTATTAATTTTTATAAGATTTTTTGGCAAGACATGTAGAGGGAACATCAGCCTAATTAAAGTTGATAAATAAACTTTGACTCCACGCTTGGGTATTCTTTAAGCTCAATCAGAGTTTTAATCTTATCAAGTGATAATAGTTGAGAAGATCGCTTATATGCCCTACATTATTTGGATCCAAGGCTACTCCTTAAAAAAGCATTTTTAGTCTAATTACGAGCTCATTGATGTTCAATATGAACATACCTAACTAATCATAATAGATCGAACCTAAGTGATCAAAACGAACTTAAAGAGTCTGAATGAGCCTAATGAGCCTTGTGAACTTGGATAACTACCAAAATTCTTAGTAAATTCCAAAATTTTTGCCAAGATCGATAATCAATTTGGATTAAATATCAATAAAATATATATATCTACTATTTATTATTTATTTTGAAGGCTGAAACTTTGGTTCCCTAGCTGGAAATCTAGACCTTAGCTGTCCTAAGGTTTTTATCACATCATCATTTTTTTTCGAAAATTATAATCACATGGTATTTTTTTTTTTATATTAGTGAATATCAAGATGAATCCTGACTGTTTTTATGTGGTCATAGTGCAATTTCTCTAAACGTGACTCACGATCGAAACAGTTTTACGCAACAAAGAATCAAACTTAAGACTGTCCACCTATCTCATATAATCCTAAACTCGCCCTTCTGATTTATCATATCGTCATTTAAGTCACGTGAAAAATCTAGATTAAGGAATGCATTATGCCTATTTATCAAAGCATCATTAGAGCATTGAACCCAGAAAAAGATGAAAAGCAGCAGCAACTACGATTCTTCTGCAAAAGAGATACCTAGCTCGTCGTGATCCACTACTCCCGAGAGCAAAATATAAACAGAGCTCCACAGAGTCAAATGTGATCGAGCACGTACATACAAGCTAATCACTACAACAGATTCAGATCAGATCACAAAACCAAAACCCAAAAAAAAAAAAAAAAAAAAAAAAAAAAGACTTTCGATTCTGTTTTTACATCACTTGCCATGACTCAAGAGTTGGGAAGCTCTGAAGCGCATCAAAATCAAACGCAACTCCACCATCGGACGGCTGTGCGAGAGCCAGGTGTCCATGCGGGCCCAGCGCAGGGTCCACGTGATTGTTTAACAAGTAGGACGAGGTGTCCAGCGTAGGCAAGCAACTGTTTTGAATCCGGTTTCCAACTACTAACCTCTGCGGCTCCGGCTTCAGCACGTGCGGCGTCACAGCCGGCACGTGACCGCCGGAGAATTGAATTCCGGTGACCTGCTGCACCATCTGCCGGAAGTTCGCCGGATCCGCGGTTATGAAAGTCGTCGGAGACCGCTTCGTCGCGCGGGACTTCCGCTTCGAGATCTTCCCGCCTGAGATCATCGCATGGTTCCGACCGCCGCCGCCGCCGCCGCCGCCGCCTCGCTTCGCGGTGTTGTCGATCTCGGAGACTGGCGAGCCTGTCGTTGGTGTCAGCTCTGGCTTGATCAGGTACTGATTTTGTGGAATTGTCAATGAAGAGTCGCTGTTATTAACGTTGTTGTTGTTGTTGTTGTTGTTAATTGTGTTTGCGAGCGAGTCATACGATTCGTATTGGAGCGATTTCTGGAGAGCTCTTGTTAGGGTTTCGGTGTCGCGAGCGAATGCTTCGGTGATCCATGAATCCGGCAAGGACCGAAACGTCCATGAATCGAGACTCGCTAGGTTCTCTGAAGACGTCATTGTCTATATATATACGCGAAACTGATATCGAATCGATCCTTACACTTCTCTCTGTATCTGCAATTCGTAGCTACTCATTCAAATGCTTCGATTCGTCGCAATTCGATCATGAATTGGACTGAATTGCTGACTTCAATAAGTTACCGAATTCGCCTCCGCAACAAACCTACCTGAACAAAACCAAAAAAAAAAAAAAAAAAAAGTTAGTTAGGTATACACGCTCCTGAATCTTCGCCAGCACCGATACTGTCCCACTTCCAAAAATCAGTAAGCTACGAAAAGTACTATCGATACTAGCAGAGATCCATCCAGACTGTAAATCTCCGCCAGCACCGATATTGTTTCACAAACTTTAATTCAGAGGTATGTCTATGAATCTCTGCCAGTACGTATACTGTCTACGAAGAGTACTATCAGAACTAGCAGAGATCCTTCCATTTAGACTGTGGATCTCTGCCAGAACTGATACTACTCGACGAGTTTTAATTCAAAAGACTTCGGTATTAATTGAGAAGAGATAATCAATTATATACTTCAATAATATTGAAAGCTGGCATCTACGATGATCAGTACACAAACCTTGTAGATCAAAACGGTGGAGTACAGTAATGAATCGGAATTACTGAAACAGAGGCAAGGATTCACTACGGAGCTCGAAAGGTGTATACTCTAGAAATGAAGAAGTGATGGAGCGAGAAGAGAGGAGTGAAGGTGTGAGTGGTTTTAAAGGGCGACTACGGACTCTTTAAATAGGTCGGTGGCGGAAACCGCGTTGGAGGGACACGTGGTGCGTTTCCGTACGGGATTAACCGGAGGTGAGTTGGAATTTGACTCCATAGTCGGGTTAAGTGTGCTGGGAGTACGTTTGGGTTTGACGGTCAATGATCGTCATATGCGTCGTGGATACGAAAAATTTGGTGAGATTACTCCAATGGGATTCCGCTTGGCTGTCAATTTATGCTAATTACAATTAAATAAATATCGTAGTGGAATGTTTTAATGTCTTTAACAATTTTATCCAAAATATATAGAGAAATAATAAATTTTTCAAATAGAAAGTGTAATCCATATTGACCAGAGAGCGCTTTTGATGCATTGGATATCGAGATGTCGTGGATATATAGACGCCGTCTATTTTGAATGTCTACCTTGATTTAGATGGTGCAATACATATAGCCACGTCAATAATTCTCTTCAAAATATGTTGAAAAATAATAAATTTTTAAAATAAAAAGTGCAATCTATATTTATCATTGGTAAGCACTTTTGAACTTCAATGTTTATTCGATCAAATTAAAATGAACATTCTCTCTACATTACCGATGTGACATTGGTTCGCTCCTACAATTTACATTTACTATTGAAAATGTTGATCTAAAGAGTTTATTAATTTTAGTAGATCCTGCATGTTTTGTTTTATTTTATTTTATTTTATTTTATATATTTGTGGTTGTTTGGCGCCTTTTTTATTTTAGTCCGATTAATTTCACATGAGCTATGAAAAGTTTCATCCCCGCAACAAAAAAAAAAAAAAAGCTACCACAGTTCGAACTCTGCGCTTTAGCAATCACGCAGTTGCAATTACGCCACATTTAAATAATGAAACAAACATTTTGGATACGCTGATCATAATTCATGATTCGAAGAAATCTAATGGTTGAAAATCTCTAAATTAGTTGACTCGGTCGTCTATTTGGTGGGTAAGTGAGGTGAGGCAGTAGGTGTGGCGAACGATGGTGGGTTCAACTCAATATTTAAATGTCACACGTGGAATGCTAAAGAAACCCAAAAATGAAAATTCAAAAGCCTTTGTGCAGAAATACATTTTAAGCGAAATGAATTTACCATGTGTAAAGTTACTATTTATATGAACCATGTTACTTACGTGCGTTATGAAAAGAAAAAAAGGAAAAAGAAATTAAGTTGAAAAAACTTTTATTTATGTTTTCAAATGTTTTTTTTAAAAAAAAAAAAATTTGGGTGATAATGTGATGTAGTAACTATGTAGGCTTAAGTTTTGTTTTTTTTTTTTTTTTTTTGAAGCCTATGTAGGGTTAAGTTGATGTATTAAAATTTATTATATGATAGGGGTCTATTAATCTTTATGTATTAGGGCTCCCCTATATAAAGTGTAAATACAACTTGATTGTTGGTTTTTTATCAAAATGAATCAAAACTATTGAACTTTAGATTGGGTGTTCTTGAATTATATCTTTTTCGTTGTTCTTTCATTCCAACAAACTCTGTATCATAATGGGCAACTATTTTTTTCGGCTCATTCATATTTAGCTCAAATTAATTAATTGTACATGAGTTAGTCAGGCACTCCAACATTATGATTCGACAAAAATCAATATGTCTAAAATTGTTGGATTGTATTGAATCCAACTAGCTTTAAGTCACCAATCACATCCTAGTAACTTTATAATCCACATATTTTTGAACATTTCAGTAGGATCTAGAGTACTCTCTTAACCTATTTTATTATAATATTTTGAACCGTACACGTACATTTCCCAATTTGAAAAAAAAAAAAATTATGTACATTCGGCCATGCACACTACAACTTTGAAGGAATCAATAAGATTTTGACTAAGTGCTTAAAACTCAATTATACATCACAAACATTGGAGGTCTTTAGTTTGACACTTGTGGTCTAAGGAAACGCCTTACTAGCCAATGTCTATATATATATAATGTTGACTGCTTTACAATGTCTACGTATATTTGCAAGTCTATATATTAGAAAAATATACTATATATATACATACACACATATGTACTGTTTAATTAAAAAAGCTAATTAATATTGTTAAGAGTGGCAGTGAAATACTTTCATTTCTTTAAAAGTCATATTTCTAGCTAAGTTAATTAAAGTAATTGAAAACCAATATAACAATCAATAAATCTACCTGGACTCATGAATCTGGACTAATGAGGAAGTTTTTAAAATTTTTGTAAATATTTAAGGGGTAGCAAAGAAATTTTACAAGTGATTATAGTTGCTTCATTAATTGCTCGAGGATATATTAAAAATTTTAAAAATTAATTTGAGTCCGGACTCACGAGTCCAAATAACACTACAATTTAGAAAGATTGAAATATAATAACAAAAGTTGAGAAAAATTATGATTTTTTAATCAATGTTGTATAAATTTTTGTATGCATGCACATCGATGCACAAAAATCAATGAACATAAATAAGTGCGTATTTATTTCACGTGTCCATTCAACTTTGTATGTATTTCATTTTTATTAATAAGGTTATGTTGACGTGTTGATGCATTAATTATCATTGAATAGTTTGAGAGTTTTTGGTAAGAATGTATTGGTTGAGGCATGCGAGGGAGAGTCCTATGTTGGCGGTGGTGGTGGTCTTGCCGACTTCGCATTTGCCCTACGTGATGACCACCATGTGCGGGGTGTCGCCAAAAAGTTGGGACTTTCGGTTCTATTGGAGCATTGCCGAGACTGATTTGGATGAGGGTTTGGAGGGATTTAGGGTTTTGGATATGATGAAGTTGAGTTGGAGAGAAAATAGAGATATGAGAGACAGAGGGATGAGAGAGAGCAAAGAAAGAGATGAGAGAGAGGTCGTCGGCGGTGGTGGAATGTGGTCGGGCGGTATGAGTAGTTATGGTGGTAGAAGTGGATGATGGAGGACAATATATTGATATGTGTTGGGGTTAAAGATGAGGATAATTATGTTTTTTGATTTAGTAGTATATTTTAAACTATAAGTAAAAAACGTTTTGAGTCCGGACTCAAATAGTTCGAATAATTTTTTTGTTAAACAATTTGGAAAGATTAAAATGTAACAATAAAAATTGCGAAAGGTTATGATATTTAGAAAGATAAAAATTGCATAAAAATCAATGAACATAAATAAGTGCGTATTTATTTCGCACGTCAATTTCGAATCAGCTCTTTACGTATTATATTTGTATTTATAATGTTATGTTGACGTGTTGATCCATTAATTATCATTGAATAGTTTGAGAGTTTTTGTTAAGAATGTATTGGTTGACGTGGGCAACTATCTGGTCCTCCTTACTTCGTAGCTGCTTCGTTGACAGCAACGACACGTACACAACAAGCAACCATCGTATGAAGATAAGAAAGCATGCGTAGGTGGGCGCCAGCACTGGCGTCATCATTTCGCCCGCGCTGACGACACGATGACGCCAGGATGACCTTTCAAACTTGATGTCTCGACACGTGATCGAATACAATTCCGTTGTTTCCTTCCCCGTCGCGAGCTCCCGCGCCTCCCAACATCGGCTTGCTCTGTTTTTATCTTGGCCTGCCTCGACTTAGGCTCGATTATTCTCATAAAAAAAATCGTGGGGCACCAACCTTGAGATACGAAATAAATAAACATAGTTGAAATTATATGGCAGGATTCAATCTCGTGATTAATTGGTCATCAAACACATCTCGAGGTGCATCGTGCACTGCTTTCATATAATAAATGCGGCTATTACGGTGTTTAAAGTGAGTCAATTTAGTTAGCACGAACCTTTCAATTAATCTACATATTTTATATACACATATAATTGAGAACAATAATTAATACATTGAGGTACACAATTTTAATTAATTTAAATTAGAGCACTTTTTTTTGAGTTACCGTATTAACCAATGAGCAATGTTATTTGAACTCATAAGTTCAGACTCAAAATTATTTTATTTTTTGTCTAAAAATGTTAATTTTTTTGCTTGGTTTATAAATTTAAAAATATTTTTTTTGGAAAATTGGATGTGTCAAATTCTTTTTCTAAAGAAGAAGTGCACTTACTTGAGCGGATTTAACAAAAATATCATTGCCACTTATCATACGTCTTTGTATGAATTAATTTAAATTTCTTAGAAATATTGCATTAATCACTTCAATTAAATATTTTTAAATACCTAACTTTTTAATAGTAGTTTATTTTTATCTCACTAGCCTTATCATTTTCTCTTCTAAAATGGAGTTCGTGACTGTGGAACGCCATACTGTTCACGAACTACATTTTTTTTCTCGTTTTTCAGTTTTTCAAATGTGATTTTTTTAATTATATTTCTTTTAAATTTTAAAAATAGACAATTTTTTTTATAAAATTTTGTATTCGTTAAAAAAATATTAAAATTAATATAAATAAATAAGAAAAAATAAATAAAAATAAGAAATATAGTTTTGGATAAGAAATAGTGTTTGTGGTTGGAGAAGAAACAGAGTTTGATATGACAAAATTACAAAATAGAGGAGAAAATTGAGTTTTGTGGTTGGAGATGTTCTTAGAAAGCTGAAAAATGAGGCCTTAATTTGATAATTATATTGCACAAAGTAACGCACTTTTTGACGCTGCCAAATAGACAGTTATGTGCAATACACCTAAAGATGCTTGCATGCACATGGCCCATCGAACAATACGAACACAATTGATGTTTAATTCGGCGGCGTAAAATATGGATTACAAAATAATTTCAAAAACTGCTAGAGTAATTCACTTTGGACATCAATCTAGTCGGACATCGTGCAATACATGTCAAGGTACGTACGCATCTCAATGCAAAATACGCGGCATTCAATTGGTTCGATGCTCAAAGTGAGTTATATTCGCATTTTCATTTTCATTAGGGCATCCATAATGGATGCCCTAATTATTCGACTACATGCACCCTCTCCACGCTCCCGTATCCACAATGGATGCCCTAATTATTCGACTACATGCACCCTCTCCGCGCTCCCTATACGGGAGCACGGAGAATGTACTAAATGGTCTTCTATGGACGAACATGTACAAGGTCCACATGCATAAAATTGATTTAAAAAAATTGATTTATTTCAAATAAGTTATTATCTTTTTTTTTGAAATTTAACTTTTTTTTTTTTACATTGTGGATATAATTGCGGGTTCCAAAATATTGTATAGTAAGTGTATAATTATAGTGAAGATAAGTGTAGTAAAAAAAAGCTTAATAGTTATCGATTAGTGACGTGACACTCTATATCTTGGTGTATAACCATTACTAATGCCCTTATACCATTTCACGGTTTCACCTTAGTATATATTGCTTCACCCCTATCTCCAAGGATCTAGAGAGCCACTCACCCTCATAAAAGCAAACAAAACAAGCCCATTCAAAATGTCACTTTTAGATTTCGTATTTGATGATCGACCCCTCCTATTATCCCATACACCGCCCATCAATCAATCAATCAAAACAAAACAAAACAGGTCAACAAATTAATACGACCCGATAACGTATCTCCTACCGTACACCTCCCCCAACAGTGCTCCCAACGTCCGCCACGCGTCCCTAAGCGGCCACCGCTATTAAATGCATGATAGCACCGCAACTTGATCACCATTCACCACCTCGTTCGTTTGATAGTTGAGTCTATTACGATTGCACGTAACATTATGTACAGGTGTCGACTTTGTAGTCCTCGGCACGTCACCGACCGGTAGGCATTGCGAGATGCGCCTCGTTATGCTTGTTCACATTATGTGAGTTGTAAGCTCGAGTTGTATTGCACGACAACTGCTTAGTAAGTGTTTATTTCTCGGTGCTCAAAGTAAGTTACTTTAGTAAAGTCTTATAGTACGTACATAATGTGATTGATTCATTTGGTTGATATGAACGGTGTTTGCACATAACACAAGTGTCGACTTTGTAGTTCTCAGCATGACACCGATCAATATGCGTTGCGATATGCGCCTCGTGATGCTTGTGCACATTACGTGAGTCCTAAGCTCGAGTTGTACTGCACGACACCCACTTAGTCAACGTATATTTTGTCGTGCTCGAAGTAAATTACTTTAGCAAAGTCCTTTGGTATCTAATGTGATTGGTTATGTGTTCGACGTACAACTCGTGCAAAAATTTTTACTGAAAAGAAAAAGACTTCTTAAATTTATTTATAACTTTGAAAATAATTGTAATTTTTACAAGCGTTTTCATATCTTTTATTTTGTAACTATTTTTTATAAACATACCCTCAATGTTTCTAAAATTAGTTCAGATCGGCTACATACATGTAATCAGAACATCAATTAGGGTTCGTATCAATTCTTTTTTTATACCAACTTGTATAGACTTAGCTCCAACATTAACTTGATTTAAAAATAATAATAAAAAAATATAGCATCAACCGGTTAAGTTTTGATGTTACCATACCAACATTCTTTTCTTGATAGAAAAATATCACAATTTGCTTTAACAGAGACTCGAAGCCCTAACTTATGATGGCAAACTATTAACCCGTACGCTTAATATTTATATTATATTTATAATTAATTAAATATGTTGATGAACCTAATTATGATTGATTAAAATTAACAGGACATTATTTAGTTGCAACAAAACAAGCCCTAATTAATTTGATTCCATAGCTCTCATCGATCTACAATCCCAATCACTAAACAGCTCAGCACATACACCCCTATTGGTGGGCCCATACCGTGGGAGACTATCTTATCGGCACCGTTAGCTGGCACGTGGTGCTGCTTCATTGTCACTTCAAAAAGTTATAATTAATTCGTTTCAATGGAGAAATGTTTTGTGTTAATCGGCTGTTCATGTGGCACTGGCAATCAATAATTTGTACGAAACCATTGATGTTGGGTTGGAGCTTAGCATCAAATTATTTGAACTAGTATCTTATTGTTCATTTGTTCATAGAAAATTATGTTAAGTATTTTTTAAACATGATAAAATATATAAAAATATAAAATTACTTGCGGAAGCTTTTAATCTCATAAAATCACTAAAATCTTAACACCCTTATGACATGTTCGCTTCATGGTCTTAAGGTGGATTAACCCCACGGGATTGGCTAAGCCGGTGTTCGCTTCGCGGATTAACTAGGCCACGGGATTAACTAATACGTAGTATAGGTGACTAAAGTAAACCACCAATTTTTGTGGGCCTAACTAGTCCCAATGGTTAGCCATTAGAGATTACAAAATCACCCCTCATCTTTACATACTATTCTCTCCAACCCAATCGATCAAATGCATTGACAAGGGCGAGAAACAGGGCAAATTTCACAAACCCTAGACTTTGATCCGCCAAGTTTGGGAGAAGGAACTGCTGCAGGTCTTCGATTCGTGGTGTTTAAGTTGTGCCTCTGTTGTCGATTCATTGACAAGGGCGAGAAGACATGCATTTGTTGTTGCAAAAATTTGAGGACCTCATTTGAGGACACAATATTAGTCCGAGTAGAAATTTCGTCATTTTTACCATGAAACAGAAGTCTGAGGACCTCATTTGAATAACTTATGTTCAGTTAATACACTCCAAAATTCATACATCTGTTGTTGCAGACTAGTTCATGATTATGGTGAAGAACACATGAACAAGAACAGAGCCTGATGAAAAGTCATTTAATCAGTGCATAAGTCAAGTTAAAAACCAAGCCTCGTCCATGAAAAGTCAATTAATCAGTGAAAAGTTTTGCCAACATTATCAAGTATCGTATTACAAATCGCCTAACATATGAAAACGACCATTAGAAACAAAGCTTCATTTTCGGCTCTGTTGATTTGGTTGGAGATGTAAGTTAATGTGATGGGTACTTTAGTAAATGTACATATTATAACCACATTTTTTTCTCAAGCTTAAACCTCCAAACCGAACAAGTCCCATAAAATGGACTAATACATAAACCCATGTGTTAGTCACATTACAAACTAATCCCATAGTCTTGGGTCTTGGTAAAAATTGAAGCGAACAGGCCATTATAAGTCTTAAAACGTTCATCACACATATGATGGCTACAAAATGATATATTTTATAAGCTTGATGGAGAACCATTAAGCTTCCATATTAATACTAATTTTCATCAAATTGATAACCGTAATGAAACTCAACAAGAGGCTTTAAGTTCATATGCTACACAAATAATTTATTCATCATACATGAATTAATAGGACTATGAGAAACATTATATATGGTCTTACAAAATAAACAATATTTCATTTGAACAGGAAGAAACAAATTTCTAATGTACCCATTTCCGTCAACAATATAAATCGTTTTATACAAAATACACATTAATAAAAAAATATTACTTCATTCGATAAAAAATATAAGTCTTTATAGCAAAAACTTTTTGGTCAAAATTATAAGTCGTTTTTAAAATTTGAGAGTGTACGTATTTATCATTTTTTTACCAATTATACGTACCTTTATACAATTCACATATTTATGATTATTCAATTTTTCAATTCATTTAATGTCAAAAAATACATATGTAAATTACACTTGTAATTAAGACTGTCTTAATTCTTGTACCATTACTTTAAACGATTTATATTTATTACCGAATGAAGTATTAATTATGAATTCAAATTAAATTATTGCCCGTGCGATTAATAAAGCCAAACGTTCACCATACGAGCCCCTTTAATTACATAAGCAGGACTGACTAGCTAGCAAGGTCATCCATGCACCCGTGACATACACAGTAGGTCATCAGATTTACTCCATTAACGCCGTGGGATGATGTTGTTGTTGTTTTTTTCTTTTTTTGGGTCGTTGCTTGTTGGAATCGATCTGCAACTCTTTTAAAAGTGAAAAGCGACGCATGTGTCACCCTCACCGTACGTGGCATAGGGATCGCTGCCACTACTCAAACATGTCACTTTTGTCTTCTTATTTTGCTTTCTTTGCGCGCCTTTATTAGATCTGCTGACCTTTTTGTTTTTATATATTTTTTTAATTAATTAATTGACTAGTAACCCAAAATAAATATGGGTAATATTTCGATGAGAAGTGGTAAAATGACAAGCTAGATACATGTATTGGCTCACGAGAGTCGTTCGCGCTTGCCTCGAAACATAAGTATATTTAAATCTCGATGCATATCATGCGGGTCGAGGTTGTATGAAGAGCCCTTGCGGTGAGTCAATGTGTCTTGTGGTGTGACATTGTTGTTATCGATCATTCTAGTATTTTCCTACTTAATTCAATACTCTATCCGGACCACAATAAGTGTCTTTTTAGCCATTTTAAAATATTTCGTGATACTTGTCATTTGATAGTTTCAATACACATTAATTACTTAATTAACTATGGGTAATATTTGGATGAGAAGTGGTAAAATGACAATAACATCCCACGCTACAAGTTAGACACATGTATTGGCTCATAAGAGTCATTCACGCTTGCTTCGAGATACAAGCATATATAAATCTCGATGCATATCATGCGGGTCAAGGTCGTATGAAGAGCCATTGTGATGAGTCAATGTGTCTGACATTGTTGTTATCGATCATTCTAGTATTTTCCTACTTAATTCAATACTCTATCCGGACCACAATAAGTGTCTTTTTAGTTTTTAGTCATTTTAAAATATTTCGTGATACTTGTCATTTGATAGTTTCAATACACATTAATTACTTAATTAACTTTTATATCCTTCATAGAAAAAGAAAATATAATAATTATATACATATTAATAACTAGTGAATGTAATAGTGATAGATTTAGGAGAGATAAATGGTGATTTAGTCATTTAAGTGTCACTTTCTCCTCAATCAAGATAATTAAGTGACTTTCTTAAAAATTGTGAACAACCTTAAAATAACACTTAAAAATGTATGATTGATTTAGTATGTATGAAGTTATTTAGGTAAGGAGTCAAGAGGTCAAGCCTCATATATAGTGGACAAGTTGTGTTTTTTTTTTTCTTATAAAAAAAAGTAATTAATTAGCACAAAGAATAACCATCATCGCAATATTTTGTTTGGTAGTTAGAACTGGATCCCATCGGAACTTCGTAGATAAAGGTGCTTGGGCGAAAGTAGTTTGCTAGAGTGTAGAACCACTCCAATGCACAAGCGGTTGGTGATAATTAAGTTAATTTCGTCATTTATGTTCAAGATCCCATTACTTTGTTGCATGGCATCCAATGATTATGTTTGGATTTATTTAATTAGCCAACTTAATAGTTCTAATACTTTTTATACAAATTCATGATGATGCTTTATTTGAACGATTATCTAATTACATATTTTGGCCACCGTTCACTTTATTCTAATCTTTTAGAACTTAATTTGATTTGAGTGATGAGCTCCAAAAGAGAAGGGCCGGGCCCTCTATATCCGATCACTATATGGTATGATTTGAAAGATTGAGGAATCATTTATATATATATATTAATCCACCATATATGTATCATGTATGGACAGGTCAAAATCTAACATTATTTACTTTTGTTTGGCTTGTAAAAAAG